>NHQK01000117.1:0-124037 GCA_016864655.1 Phytophthora cactorum
GTTGAAATCAGGTCAAAGAATGGTCATACACTCTACAAATCACCAAACAATTTGAAAATAGTGCAAACGAAGACAACTGACGCCACGATTAACAAGGGTGATATCTTAGAAGCCGACAAGATCTTAGACCACAAAAAATGCGATCTGGTAAATACAAATATTTAGTGAAGTGGGTTGGTAATGAGCCCGACTCCTGGGAGCCTCAGGATAATCTACGCTTAATCAATAAGAACCGTCGATCAACCCTTGAAAACGAGTACTGGAGTCAAAAATAAACAATGACTTCGCCACAGCTGTTAATATCAGGTTTGAGAGACATCCTCTTTGCTTCGAGTCATTATATCAAATGGAATTATGTTTCGTTAATAGGAAAAAAGAATAGCAGGTAGTATATAGTCATACCCATAGATATAAAGTTATGTGTCCTTCTTGCTTACAAAACCAGCGCGAGCTAAATCAGCTTCGACGGAAGATTTGGATCATTCAAGAAGTGAGCAGAATCAAAAATGAACTCATGATTTTGGACCCAGTAGCAAATTTCCGTTCAACAGTTGCTAATCAGTTTTATAAAAAAGACCTCGAAAGGATCTTTGGAGTCCCCTTCCACTGTATCAAGGATCGCTACCTGAACATGCTGAATGAGCGGAATCAAATCTGTCATCAGTATAATTACTCATCACATGATTCAGTAATGCCGAGCTACTGGTAGAAAACTAATTTTTGTTATGTTTGCTAATAATATATACGATTCAAAACATGTTCCCTAATTTCAGCAGTCTTGCTCAACGAGAGCAAAAACGACAGGAACTACTTGAGCGAGCTCAACGTCGCGTTCGCCAGGCTTCCGCTAAGCGAGATATGTATGCAGACGCTCAGTGGGCCAGCGACACAACCAAGGTCATCACTACAGTTCCAAGTAAAACGGAAATTTCGACTCAGACTAATGAGTTGGATTAAAAAAAAAGTCTGAGTGATGAAAACTCTCAAACAAACCCTGAGTTATCATCAACTGAAAGTGGTACTCAAACAGAAGTAGAACCAAATGTACAAATGGTAAATGTATCTGTAGATGCAGAACCACGGATGAAGGATGCTTCAGTATTTGTACGCCCCTCTACTACTGATAGGAACGTTGAAGCACGACCGCGAACTAAAGATATGGGTATTAAAGCACGCCCTCATATGGTTGATAGTAGTGTCGTGTCTGATGCTAAGCAAGTCACTGATGCTTCAACCACTACTCATCGGTCAGATACGGACGATCAGGTACGATCACGAAATTGGATAAAGAAGAAATTCACTGACAATCCTAACTGGGGAGCGCTACGTATCCAACCAATAAGTCGAAAGGATGGTCTAGACAGTAGTAAATACTATCTCGGTGAGAAAGCTTCTATAGTAAACGTTAAAACTGGAAATAAATCAAAAAGCTACCGATCGATTGATTGGATTGAGACTGAAAACAAAATCAGAGATATTTTGTATGATGGTGAGAGTAGGTCAATCGATGAGATCAGTAAAATGCGACTTGAGGATCCACTAAATCGGATGAAATTAATGAAACCAATAAGTGGTCATAAGCGTGGTATTACCAATCCGACGAAAAATGACGATTCCAATCGATCTAAGCAACGACTAGATGATGCTTTTGCTGTTGATGTCTCTACTTCAACCGCTGGTGATTTTAATAGCCAAGGCAAGACTAAAATGGACTATTTTCACTAACGCGGTAAAATTGGAGCAAGCCGGATTGAAGAAAAAAATCCTACCATTTCTGATAGTTCCAGGAGAAAAAGTTTCATCATCTATAGTAGATCCAGATGGATTTGTATGGATCGATGGATCGTCCATTAGTGTGTTCGGTAAGGAAAGTGGTCGCGTTAAGCCTGCAATCACGAAGGAAGTTAATTGGCGATTGACACTCCGAGGATTCGAGAAATTAGTTAAAGGTCGAGATGATATCACACTATTTTCTAACGGAGAGAAGGAAAAGTCCATTAAGGAGTTCAAATCAGTCAATGGTGAAGCCAGACACGGTGTTAAGTCAGGTCGCGATGAAGATATGGATAAGAAACAGACAAACGCCGATAATGACGCGAAGAAGATTCTCACAGAATACTACAGCACACTACAATCTCAACATATTGAAATACCTTTCCGTCTGAAACCTATCGTTGATACTGAAAAAGGGGTTAAAGCTCACTCAACATACTATTTCGGTGAGCCCACGGCTGATAAACCACTAAATATCAGAAACGGTCAGAACAAACCTGTTGCTGGGAAAGCTTTGGCTGGTTTGATGAAAACGATTAGGTGGATGGATACATTCACTACGCTTCTGGATGGTTTTGAGTATATGGAAAAATATATGCATGAGAACAATGACATCAGCCCTAAGAAAAATATTGATGCTAATCTCAAAATCATGAACGAAGTATTACGTGCTAACTCGAAATCAACTGATGCTACTACGATAATCAAAACTGGATATGAGTACGAGACGAGGATCAACTCCAAAAGCTCCACGATGAATCAGAGGCTGCTTATCAGAAGTATGGGGAGGCTATGAAGCGGTATGAAGCAGCTAACGAGGCTGTGAAAGGAAATAACTCGAAGGCTGCAACGTCTGCGATGAAAGCAACAAATACACTATTTCAAATTAAGGCTCAGGTCTATAATGATAAGAAGAAGGAACTTGAGGGTAGTAGAATGAAGCGGAAGCTAACTGGTCGCGGTCTTAGAGGTGCTGGTGTTGCTCCACTCGAAGGTGTAGTACGCCGCGGTAGAACCTACAACCTCAACGAAATTCAAGGCTTAGCTACGCCATCGGTATATGTTTATCACCAGCTGGGGAGTAAGTATATTAGAATCCCTGATCTTGATGCTAAGACACTGGTAATCGTTCAGCCTAATCGTTGGAAATGCGGTCCTAAGCGAGAAATTAGTGATCAACTCCAAGCCATGATTCGAACCCTCGCATTCAAGCAGCATATTGACCAATCTTCATACGACAAGCTCAGTATCGATGATAAAAAGCTATTCAAAGAGATTCTTGCGATTACACATCTTCAGTACAATTTCCATGACCGTCTTGAAGATCCCTTAGAATCTCTTAGAGCTGAGTATGACAAGCTGAAGGGGGAACTTGAACTCGGGAATGACAATCCTTCGATCATCAAGCAGCTTAAGAGTCTGTCAGTAGATATGTATTCTAATCGTCTAATTTCGGATTCAGAGTTTAAGGATATTATCGTTCGATTGATATAGCTATGACATTAATTTTTACCATCGCTTTTGCTATAATTCTCTTTGATCTAATATAACCATGTTTTTCTTCAACCCTCGCATTATCTCAAATTCTGGCGGTAGTTATGGTGATAACGCCGATCTCAACGTCGCTGAACTGAACGCAATCATGAAGAATCTAATCATTCGGGATTGCCCTCAACAAACTCAAGCCACTGTATGGGCTTCGGATCTTGACAAGTCAATAAAAAAAACTGATACCTCAACTCAGACTGAAGGTGGAAGGGTTTCGGCTTACCAACCAAAAAAACTAAATCAGTGAAGACGTTTGCTCTTGAACGCGCAGCTCTACAAGCTTATACCATCCCTGACGAGTCTATTCTTGTATCCCCGGTACACCTGCAGTTTTTTTTTTATCTCTGACGCTGATCTCAATGATCGCAGAGTCGCCTTGCTCGTTCTGTGTGGGGAGAAACACGCTATCGCCCAGAACGACGATCTGATCAGCGTTAAGCATGGTTGAGCCTACGACTTGATAAGGCTCAGTTGAGAGATTTGATCTTAGCTTTTTGCTTGGCTTGCAACCCATGGCTAAATTACCAAAGAAAAAAATGCTTACATGATTTCGAATGTTTCGATGGACTCTACAACTCTTCGTACATCTGACAGCCACTGGTCAGCGAGTAAGAACGATGGTAAATTCTTCTGATATCTCTTTTTATGAATTATGATAACAGCGCGGTATGTTTCCCATTTGGTCTTGTATATCTGTCCAGTTCCACGTTTTCGATTTTTCGGACCTCCTGTTTTCTTATAATATGATTCAGAGCTCATGGTATTTGGTCGTTTTTGCCTCACAGTTTCGCTAATATCAGTTCTATATCGGTCAGTATTATGCAGATTTTTCTGATGAGTGATGTACCGAAGATTAGCGACATGGTTATAAGTTTATTACGATCAATATGATCAACAACTAAACCTTTAGCTCGCTCTCCAATGAAAAGTTTAGCCACTAACTGATGAATGAGATAGTTGTGTCGTTTGGTATCTCTTTGAACTTGAAAATATCGATATCCTCGATTTCCAACAGATCCTATTATATCTTTGTATTTGCCACTTTTTAGTAAGCGCCTCACTTTGCCCAAATTTGAAACCTCATAAGAATCGAAGCACGCCTTATAAATCTCCATTGCTATATGAAAATGTTTTAAATATCAGAATGGTAATTTTACCACTCAGCTCCATAAAAATGTTTTGCTAAACCAGTCGGCTGTATATGGCTTGTCGTTATTGATAGGGCCATGCCGTTTATAGTATCGCTCTCTGCGACTCTTATCGTTGTGATCATATTCGCTGTACGCATTTAGTCCTGTACGATCTCTAAACTGTTGATAAGGCTCACCATCCCGCTTAATAGCACCAAAAGATACAATTCGACCATCAGCAAGCAAAGCATCATATTTCTTACCTTTGTGTTTAGATACTCGAAACACCACCATTTTATCTATATCAGCTCTAAGATTTTTTCTCCATCTCATCGATTTTTGTCAGCAAATGCTGGATCATGCGCATATTATACGCGGAGAGACGACTATAGTCGACATTGAGTTGCGTTTTTGCTGGTTCAAGTACTGGGTCATCCCCCTCTTCGATATCATCCCGATAAAAAACGCTTGTTAAATCAGTAAGATGCGCTGAGACGAGATCCTGAGCGATCAGACCAACTTTTTGACCATCACGATTCTCCGATTCGATCCAATCGTATAGATTGACCTCGCATTGATCGTAGAGGCGTTTTACTCGATCGAGAGGACATTTTTGGATGTTTCGTTTGAGCCTCCGATCGGAGGTCATCGCCATTGCAGTGCATGATATGTATCCTCCGAATATGGCCGCTACACTATATGTGATTGGACCAAGAGCGGATTCTGTAACTCCGCTATCTGTTCTCAACCGATACACCGTCGTTCCTCCTGCTCCGAATACAAAATTGTTGCTCCTTGAAATATGTAAAGGAGCTGACGGTGATGCTATACCTACCCCGAGACGGTTTGTCGTTGTTAATATCATCGTTGTTGAATTATTCGTTCCGAATCTCAGATCGTTGTTTGTGTAATTACCTATCCAGGTTGCTTTTGTAGATGTAGCATTCGTACCATTATGGACTTCGATTTGAAATTGCACCGGGGTTATGTTTGATTCAGTAAATGATAACATTCTGGTATAGCTGCCATCGAGATAGTCAAGACCAGAGCCGATGATCGAAAAATACTCATTTGCAGCGATTGAGTTGATACCAAGCTCCGTAAGCGAACCAACACTTGTAATTGCTGATTGGTTGCCATAAACCAAGAAACCATTGATAGCACCTCCAGCTGTAATAGCTCCAGTCGTAGATAGGGTGTTAATACCTAAAATACTCCCAGAGCTATTAATAACTAATGCTTTATTATTTTCAGCAGTACCAGGTCCTGAAGTTAAGTCAAGGTAATTTAACTCAGCTGCCGTTGCCGTAATTGCATTGAGCTTTGTCACATCAGCTGATGTAGCAGACGTGCCGCTAACCACATTGAGGTTAGCAGTAGTACCCGTGAAACCATTGAGAACATTCAACTGAGTAGCAGTCGCGGTCAATGTGGTTCCTTTGATCTGAAGTGTGGTTGGATTGATATTGAGAATATTCGTAGTCGTGTTAGCAACTATTGTATCACATGCAATCGAGGCGATATTGGTTGCATTCCGAGATGCATCAAGCGTTAGTACCTTTGATGCTTGAGCAGTACCAATGGTAGTGATACCTGAGATGATCATCAAATCAGCAATAACACCTGATCGGTAAAGATTAGTGCAATTGACGGTTCCATTCACGTTGAGCTTGTATGTAGTCGTTGTCCCTCCAATTGATACATTGCCTGTGTCCTCGCATGTGATCACACGAGCACCTCCAACCATGAGAACTGTTTTCGTTGATGCTGAGGTAGATCCAATGAAACATTCGCTCGATGCTGCTGCTCCAGGTTTTAGTTGTATCTCTGCGGTAGCTGGACTAGCATCAGCATTACTCATGCTAAGGAGTGTTTCAAAAGCTCCTGCGGTTGTAGAAGTACCAAGTAGTGAAATCTTGTTGATCCCTGCGATCTGTTTGCTACCATCAAGAACGAGTGCTTTGCTTGGTAGCGCTGACCCGGGCGTAATACCAACTACGTATGATGGCGGTGCTATTATAGCGGAACCACCCACGGTTAGGCTGCTACAAGAAAATGCTCCAACACCACTGATGTCACCATTAGTACCTGGGACAAGAGCGATACCTTGTGTGGCCGTTCCTGGAGTAATTCCTGTTATATAAGTCAATCGATAATCATTCTTATCGAGGTATAGCGTTTGGGCATATTCATACGACAGATAGCCGCTCGAATCTAATGTAAAGTAGAATGCCGGGTTATAAATCGACGATTGAAAGATAGGTTGTGGATATGAAAAACCAGAACTCATTTTGTCTGAAGCTATATAGATCAAACGATAATCATGAGCGCTATACCAGATTTTGGAGCATCTTTACCGAAGAAGTTTAAGGCTTCGTCAATGAAAGACATTCAAGATTTGAACATCAAATCACTGTTCAGAATGATTGTACTGGGTCCTTCGTTTAGCGGTAAGAATAATCTATGCATGTTCATTCTCAAGCATTCTCCTCACGTGTTCGCGCATCTAACGATCATTGCAAGAAATCCTCATCAGGAGCTGTATGAATAAGTTAGATGGATTTATCACATTCGCTGATCCAGACACACCTCCAAGTGTTGATCATGTGCGTCATACCCCAATGAGCTCCAACAAACCTGAGTTGGTTATCATAGACGATTACAGCAACGATAAGCTACTCCAGAAGAATCTGTTCTCACATTACTTTACTTGTGGGAGGCACTTCAAACTGAGTACCATATTCCTTAGTCATAGCTACTTTGCAACGGATAAGATGATTCGCTTGAATGCTGAGTATGTCGCTATTCTCAAAGCTAATTCAAAGCGTGATTTAGCGATGGTTGTCAAAGACTTCAATATTCGAGGAGTTGATGAACGTAGCATCGTCTATTACTACAATAAAGCTACTGAGAGAAAAGGACAGATGCTGTTTGTAGATTCCGTCAAAGGCCAGCTTCGTTATAATTTCAATCAACCGATTACTATCGATACTGAATAATTTGAAAATATTTTGATTGGATGAATATACATCAAACATGGCCTCGTTCGTTAAGCTCGATTCAACTAATCTCGTCCAGGACGGCTACAATTCGACATGGAAATACTTGTTTCCTGGTTAGGCCGCTGATTTCAAAGATGTTGCTTGTGCGGTTCAATCAATCTCAATGTATAACTCCGAGTACAACATTGACGCAGCTCAGTTCTTTAATAATTCATTCATGATCGAAGTCCCGACAGCTGCTACTACATCCACAATCTCAATTACATTGCCAGATGGTATCTATGCGTATGCAGACATCAATCGTAGTATTCAAACTGCTCTCGTTAATGCCGGTGCGTATCTTATTGATGCTTCTGGAAACAACGTTTTCTATCTCCAATTGAGTGAGAATAGCGTATATTATGCTGCTCAGCTTGATTTCAGTGCTACGCCAACGTCTCTCCCGACTGGCTACACTCGTCCTGCAACCGGTCTATATAGCACTGGTGGATCAGGACTACCCACTACAGCTCGAGTCCTTCGTCTCATCATTGATAATGGTTACTTCGGAAAGGTTGTTGGATTAACCAGTGGTACCTATCCATCTGCTCCTGCAACAGTAGCAAGTGCTCAGTTGTCTAACATTATCCCTCAGATTCAACCCAGCTCGAGCTACGTTGTCCGTTGCGATCTCATTAAGAATGAGTACGTTGCTTCTGGTGATATCCTTAGTGCCTTTGATCGAGGTGATGCCCAAGTTGGTCAGCTGATTTCATACAAGCCCGGTCAGTACGCGTGGATGAATTGTCATAACGGATCACGTTCTTCAATCACTATCTCAATTTACAATCAGAATGACCAGAAGGTTTAGTTCCGCGATACTTCTGTTTCGATCATGCTACTTCTGAGGCCAAAAAAATAAGAACTCAGTCTTATTAATGGCTTGATAACCATAACTGATAATTTTTTGTACGGAAATGGTGCTGTTTATGAGCTTCTTGGTATTTACCGCTACACTCACAAGTATAGGGTTTAGGTTTCTTTTCTCGTACAGTCTCTTTGTTCTTTTCACGGTATGCTTTTGTACGTTGTGCAATTAAATCTTTGTTTGCCGCGGCGTAAGCTCTAACATTAGCACATCGATTTTCCCGATCACTCATATAGGCTGCCTTATCAGTTAGCTTCTTGATCGCAAATGGAAGGTTTTTATTACAAGCCTTCAGCTTTTTAATCCGAAGCCTTTCGTATGCTTCTAAATGAACTCGATCAATTACCTCGTAGCTTTTTACTAAGATACACTTGAATTGGTCAATACCATGCTCAAGCATGTGAGGATAGATCACTGCTGCACATGGTCCATTTGGTCTTTCCACTTCTTGAAAACATTTTTATGCTGTTGCCAACGATACTTAACCTCGTTCAAAGTACTACCAACGTAGCACAAATTGGATTGAATATGTTGAATGCGGTAAATGTGTCCGATCATGGTGGGTGATACTATATAAGTACAACTTTATTTATTAGAATAGGGTGGAATTAATTTAATCTAAAACTTCCTCCTCGACGCTTAGCACGAACAGCTGCCATACGATCTTTTGCTTCTTGTGAGCCCTTAGCAGGACGCTTACCCTTAGCGACACCGACCCCGTAGCGTCGTCGGACCTCACCACGTACCGATTTGATAAGTGTTTCATGTTCTGGCTTCGTTGCTTTGCTTAGGAGGTATCTCTCAGCTGCATCTACTCCATCCGTGAGTACTCCTTTTCTCTTTGCGTAGCCAAGAGCGGATTTCGCTGCTTTCTTAACATCTGCTACAGATACGCGCCCGCCGGTAGGTCCTTTACCCATTTCACTATCGCTATCGCTGTCGTATAGTCCAATCCCTGTCATAGATTTAATGGCGGCCCTGGCCGGAATAGCTGCTTGAGGAGCTCCCAACGCAGTTGCCAATGCTGGTACTGCTGCATCAGCTGCTTTACTAAGAATGCCTGAGTCCTTAGCGAACTTGAATGCTGATTTGATACCTTTCCAAATTTTACTCCATACAGATCCTCCTTGAGCCTTCTTATATCCTTTCTTAACTTCGTGTCTGGTGATATCCAGTCTGACACCTCGTCCAACCTTACGAGCCTTTATAGCCTTTTCATAAGATGCAGGGTGAAGATGAATAACAGAGCCACTACCCTTGAGTTCGTTTGCTGTTAATGAGAGCTTACCAGTTTTAAAAGCCTTAGTTAGCTTTCGAGCTGGCACGTCGCTGGAAATAGTTAATTCGCGATACATTATTGCTATATTCCTTGAAACATATTTATGATAGAATAGTCAAATTCAAATCTTTCATATTTTTGAAAACATTCGGCTTATTGTATTGTTTCGAATAGAGCCATAGGATACAGAATGGTCCGCAATAATCTCTATATGTCCCTTGGTATTGCTTTGGATTGTACCTTTCGATTCCATACTTTGTCGGAGCTGCTTCTCCCATTCAATCAAAATATTCACCATTGCAGACTGCGGTCCAATGCCCTACATCCATATTAGGTTGTCGTAGGAGAATAAGGAAAGAACCTTTCTTTGGGAGAGGAGAAGTTATCTCACTTGATTCAAATATGTTGTCCAGTCTCACATTCATTTTCTCAGCGAGCTCGATGGGGTCATGATCACTGGTGATTGGCTTGATAAGACTCGCCATAATAATTAATTTTCTAAAACTATATTAGAGACCATATAGATTCCACTATGAGTGAAACACAACTTTCCGACCAGTATTTGTACCAGAGCTCTCTAAAGAGCGACCCTGAGATCAAGGTATCGTCGGGTAAGCGAGTACCATTCGTTATCGACCTTAACCAGGGTTCGTACCAAAATGGTGTTATTACGATTGATGCTACGGCTCAGCTGAATGGAAGCGAGGGCTTTGCCTCGCTCCACGTTGCTTACATCATGCTACCTTACAAGGTCTCGATGAAGAATGGATCTACTGCTCAAACCGCCGCTGCTAACCGCTTTTGTGCGACGCTGAAGTGCGGCAACTGGAACGTAATCGACTCGATGTCTCTTGAGCTTAACGGCAAGACTATTGTTAGTATGGCTGACTACAAGCTATTCTGGAACAACATTCGAGCTCAGACTGGATACAGTCCTCAGTATGTTGAGAAGCACGGTGCGGAGTCGTTCCTTTACCCCTATGCTGCTCAATCTGTTTCGTACAGCTCGGGAACAAATTCTTTGAATGGAGACGGATACTCGAACACTGCAGGTTTATCTTCATCGTTTTCTACTTCTGCTCCCCCTGGTGGTGCTACGGTCGCTAATGATGGTCTTGTAAAGCGCCTTTTGTCTAACCCTCCTACGGCTGGTGCGGACTTTACTTCCAGCTGGCCTTCTATTGGAGGAACTGCCGCCTCTACTATCATCGCGAACCAAACGGCTCGTGGAGCATTTGTTGCTGGTGCTGCAACTGCTAATGCAATTCTGGGAACGTGGAACTACATGCTCAAAATCAAGCTTGTTGATCTTCACCCGATTTTCAAGGAGCTTGATCTAATGGCTAACCCTCAGATTCGTCTTCGTTTCCGTGTCAATCAGAGCTCGTCTGTTGTTGCTGTTGATGCTGGTAAGGGCATGTCTCTGACGAGTACCACGCTTGCATCAGGTAATGTATGCCCTGTGATGGTTGCGGCTTCTTCTACCGGTAATCCCATGGCTGGTGTGCTCGCTGCATCGGCTGGATTTAGCATTGCTTGGGGAGCGGTTGTTAATTCACTTGAGCCTACGATTGATGGTACCTACATGCCTTTCACCACGGCACGCCTCTACGTACCGTTTGTTCATCTTAAGAATCCTCAGGCTATCATCTCGAAGCCTGTCAAAAAGGGTCGTTTCAATGACTGCTACGCACAGTGGTTCTACCAGCGAGCTGGTACTGGTAAGCAATCGACGCAACTCAACGCTGCTTTTGACCTCCAGCTATCTGCTTCAGTCAAGAATGCTAAGTACGTAGTACTCCTCCCTTTTACTGAACAGACTGGAAGCTTTGCTTCTGCTGCTGTACAAGAGTTCCAAAGCCCGCTCGACTCTGCCCCCTGGACCCTTCAGCCTGGTTCGTCGATTCGCAACTTCAATGTTCGCATTGGTTCGACTCAGTGCTTTGATATTTCTCACGATTACGACTTTCATCACTTCACCAATGAGATTGCCAAGATTGGTGCTATCAACGGAGATCTCACTCCCGAACTTGTCAATGGTCTCCTTGACTACCAGACATGGTCGCTAACTAACCGTGTTCTCATTGCCGATGTATCGCGGCTGACTGAAAAGGATGTCCTCAAGCTATCCAGATTCAGGGAACTAACGCTGGGTGCCAAGGAGTCAATATGCTGGTCCTCGTAATTAGTGAGCAGGAACTATCGTACGATAGACTAACCGGAGAGATTTTAGATTTTACTACAGCTTAAGCAACAAAAAATGATTGAATTGAATAATTTATTTTTTGATTAGCTATCTGGGTAGATATATAGATACAATGAGTTCAACACTTACATTCGGCAAGTACAAGTCCAAGACTATTCAAGAGGTATATTCCACTGACCCATCCTACTGTAGATGGCTATCCCACCAGAAGCAATTTACTGATCTTGAAAACGATCCTATTGCTCAGTTTCTTCACATTAAGTTTGGTAATGATGATGGTTCATTCATGATGACGTGGGGAAAATATAAAAATAAGACAATCAAACAGATTCAATCTATCGATCCTAATTATATTGAATGGCTTAGTAAGAATGACTTTGTTAAGACCAAGTGCCCTAAGCTGAAGTCTGAAGTCGATGCACTTCTGGCTGAAGTGTTGCAAGTATTTTTTTTGAAATCTTGTGCTAATAAAAAAACTGTAGCTTCCTTTGTACATAAACTATTGATAGTATTTGTGGTGCTTGGAGGTTAGTAGAGTGCGTCCTCTCGCTCTCAGGGTCGCGTCGACGAAACCAACATCTGTGAGATCTCAGTGGTCGAGCGGTTATAAAACTACCCTAAGATCCAAAAGACGTTGCATTCGCTCTCAGGTGGTCGAGAGGTTGCGTCGTCAAAAGAGCAGCTGGGCCGAAAGAAGGTTCCAGAATTGTTCTCGGTGGTAAATTACGGTAAGTAAAAAAACTGCCGCTCAAATGTGCCGCAACCTACTACTATTATCATCATGAAGTATATGATTTATGGGCCAACGGTTGGCCATTAGGTTGGCCGCCAATCTAAGTTTGGGCGAGAAATGCATTTCGCAGCTTCTGCGAGGCCATGTCGTCATGGATAACCCAGTTTGATAATAGGGATGCACTTGGATTGAGGAGGTACGTGCCTTGCTAGAAAGAAGCGACAAGGTTTGGAGTTTTAACACTTTCTACTTCTTACGGTTTCTTTTTAAGATTGGACGACACATTACTCGAACTACTGGAGCGCCAGATGTCGCAAGGAAATGGATAATTGAAGAAGTACATCTCACCTACGACCTTTATGTCTGGCTTGTAAATGCACTGGACCCTGAAGAAAGAAGACACCACGTCCCTCAAGTTGTTTCCGTGCATAAGACGAAATATCGTGTGGTACGTCTTCCGGCAACCAGCCAATCGAGATTACCAAAGCAATGAAGCTGGTGGGAAAGTGGGCTCCAGACGATCCTCGAACTCCTCTACTGAGTCCTTTTTACTGCGATCTTGTCGAAGAAGGGAACACATTTGCCAATGGCTTGCCAAACTTCATGATCAGAGCTGATCTGCCCGGGTAAGGTTGCGGATTCGTCTTTAGATGTTCTCGGCACGAGGCGAACCTAACGGATTGTTTTGGTTTGTACAGTGCGCTCAGAAAAGTTGAAGCTTCTATTCGTGATATGTATCAATCGACGGTGGAAGAGAGGACTGCGAATGCGTTGAGCTGGGTACGTCAACTCAAAGAGGATGCCTCGGTGGAGAATATTGACAAAGGTATTTTACTCCTGGACGAAGCGATTCGGCATCAGGAAAGTGGTTGGAAGCCGCGCAAGAATGAGGATGTGCCCGAATGCTACGATATTCTAAAGTATCATTCAATGACATTGGATGAGGGTCCCACTAAAGGGTAGCGGTTGGCGGTGAGTAGTTGAACGGCTTTCTTTGCCAGGATATTTGGGTTCGATCAAGGACATGTCGAAGAGAGGCGGCAACACATGAAGAAAAGGTGAAGCAGGAGGTGAAATTGCCGAAGAACATCGAACTGGGAAGTCATGTCAAAGTATTGCAGTACTCAGCCGTTTGAACCCGTTTGAATCCAGCTTTTTTCATATTCCTAAACTCGTTTGACTTGGAATCTGACTACAATACTGTTTTTATAATACCACCTGTAAGAGAACGTACCCAGGTTACGATGTGTAACCCATCACAGGTTATTATACTCTTTTGCTGGCGTACCTCATTGTGTCAATGGACTTGGCGGTGTTATACGAGCGTATCCTGGCGCTGGTACCAGTGGACGACCTTCACGACAGCTACAATGGCGTACTCCACGAAGAACTCTCGTCAATAAACCGCGCAGTGAACGACGTATCGGCTGCTTTTGCTAAGCTGGAAGAGGTTCATGAAGCAGTGAATAAACTCAGCAATGGATCGACTGGTACTCGCAGCGTAACCTTGACCGAGGCCATGAACAGCACAATGCAATTGCAACGAGAACTGAAAAAGAAACTGGAATCGACAATTGCTACAATGACAAAAGTAAGACGAACAAATTATCGTAAGTTTTATAATTGTGCTCACACTAATACTCGAACGTTAATGGCATGGACAGTTCTGTGGCAAGAGGAAGAGAGCTGAAAAGAATGCCAACCGAAATGGACCGAAGGCTGCTAAGGCAGAAATCAAGAGCGAAGATCTTGTTCGAGTTACCAGGCATGAGGAAAAGAAAACTAACGGAGAAGAAGCCGAGCCCAAGACTGAAGACGATTTCGAGATGAGCTCTGTTAGCTCAGGTGGTGACAAAGCTAGGAATTCGCCTTGGGTTTCTGGAATGACGCAGGCAAACTGTTTGGAAAGGTTGCGGATGATGACGCAGTTATCTGTGGGCGAAAGAAGCAACTATTTGTCTGGAGTAGTTGGTAAAGTGACGGACATTGTGCCCGTTTACAAGGAGACGAAACAAATATCGATTTTGACGTATGTGCTACTTTGGGCCAACCTCAGTGCCGGTCATCCAGGCGACTTCGCAGCGTACGATTGCTTCAGCAAGGACATGGCGGCAGTGATCAATCAGGGCCCACAAAACGGCGGAACAGTTGCCCTCAGGAGGTATGTTCTCAAACTGTGACTCGACTACTAATGCAACTAACTTTTGCTCTTCGTTGACAATAATGTTCTACTTGTCGTTTTTGTCGGATTTTCAGGCTGAACGACTCTTTACTCGCCTTGCTCCGGGACCAAAAAGATAGTAGAGACAGCCAAACGAAGACAAATGGCGGAAGTCATCTTCCCTTCGACTTGCTGGTGTGGCGAGTAAACGCGATGGCGGCGACTGATAGAAGAAAACATCTTCAGCAAGTTGTCGACTCATTGAAGCAAGCAATGTCTCGAGACGCTTCTGGTAGAAAAGAGGTAAGAGATCTGATCAAATCTCTGAAAACGGCGAGGCAGTGGCCTGTACGCAGGCAACAAACGGAGCTACGCGGTCTGTACGGTGAGCTAGCTGAGCAGATACAGTCTTGTGTTGATAGCGCTGTGGATTTTTTCACGAAAGCTGAACTCTACAGGTAAGGTCGGAGGCGCGAAGTTTTTTTTTTAAACTATCTAACCAACCACTGTTCCTTTCTCCATAATCTGCAGTGAAATGCTGAAATTTAAGATAAAAGCTCGCACAGCATCTAGCGAAAGTATTCAAGTGAAAGCAGACAGACTTCTGGAGAAGGTGAAGCACCTGAAAGGTGGAGATACCAAGAACAAGATCGACAATTGCATTTTGCAATTTGTCGAAGTCAGTCGGCACCGCGAAAAAAACTGGCAGCTGCGAACGAACCCCATCGTATCCGAGTGCTACTGGAGTGCTTGGAAACGTTATTGGAAAGGGAGGCTCGGAGCCAGCGCAATTTTGTGCTGAAGAAGTGGGAGGTCAGGTAATCTCACCTGGCCGGGAACAGGAGACTTACGTTCATAAGCAATACATCATTTTTACATGTACCGGTATTACGAAATGTTGCCGTTGGACGAGATTGGCGCACAGTATGAGCGCATCGTGCGTTTGATCCCCGTGGACGAACTCCAAGGGAGCTACAATAGCGTGTTACAGGACGAGATTTCTTAAGTGAGCCACGCAGTGATATAGCTGCAGCTCTCTCCCGTCTGGAGGATGTGCGCGACGCAGTGATCAAATTGCAGCAGGACAACCCCCAACTAGTCTCAGTCTCCTCAAGACCATGGACAGAACGTTAGAACTGCAACATGAACTGGGAGTAAGGCTACAGAAGGCGACACAGTTGACGGTGAGTATATTGACAAAGACTACAAACTTGTGAATACGCGTTAATCGGTTGACGATATTTGCCCACGATAGGGAGTAACGAGTGTCAACAAGAAGAGGCAACGCAATGAACAGGTTGAGCGTATTACTCACACGCAGAGGGACAACGAGGAATCCGAGTCAGAGTCAAGCTCGGAATCGAGTTCGGACTCCTCAGAGTCAAGTGGTGAGTCGGAGGAGGAAGCTATTGCAGTAGACCCTCGGCGACGATTTCTTCTCCAACAGACAAGAGAGGATGAAAAGAATGATGGGGACTGTTCGGGCGCCCTATTTCCTGGCAGAAGCACGTTGATTTCAGACTTGGAAATAGAAAATATTGCCGGCGCTCGACCTTCACGGAGATTCAATTTATTGCCACCAACAAACTCTCGAGAGAAATCATCTTGTGTCGTTAACAAAACAGACAGTGGTGGGCAGAGTAACGTGGTAACTGTTGCGAAGACGAGCAAGCAGTATATGAATATGGTGGAAAAGGTGGACAGGATGTCGGCGGTGGAGAGATACTCACACATACGTGAGGTTCTCGAGGAAATGACACGTGTGGTTAATAACTTCGGCAGAGCAAGACTGCAAGAACAGGAGGCTCAAATTATCATGGAATATGTGCTGCGATGGCTTTGGGATTGTACGGACCAGAGAGACTTGTTGGATGTTTACCAGAGCTTTTTAACGGCAATGGTAGCGTATGAGAAACAAGCGGAACTAAAGGAAACATCCATGTTGAAAGGGTACGTCGAAGTGTGCTACCAGTAGCCTGGACCGTATGTCTTATTAACACTGTACGTTTGTTATGTAGCCTGAATACCAAGTTTTCTCGAATTTTGGAACAGTTAGAGTTCAGCAAGGGAGAACCAACCGGGTCTAACTTGGAGAAATCCAAGTCTAAGCATGGCAAGTCCATGCACAGTTAAGAGCCCAGTAACGCACATGATCGCTGTGAAGGATTTTCTACCGAGAGAACTCCGGTACAGTCTTCGAAGCCTCCAACTGTCGCTACCAGCAAAAATTGCCCGCCCGTAGTAAAAGCTGCTGGAGCACCACAGAGCAACGACAAATTTCCAGCTTACTACACGACCATGTTCAACAATGTGAAGCAAGTACCGATGGAACACAGAGCTCTATGCACTTCACATGCTATACTCCAGTTGAAAAAGGTGATGATGACAGATGACGTTGGTGAACAAAAGACGCAAATTCCAGACTTAGTTGCGGAAGTACTCGATTGGATCACGAAAATTTCCGATCTGCAGCATGATTTTGATTCATATCACGATTTTGCCATCGTCCTGTTTTCATACGCTACAAAGTTCCCAGAGACAGAGGAGCTGCAAAGGTTTGCACTTACTTGAAGTATTTTCTTAACTGTACAGTGTGCAATCGAATCGTGGCTCTAACTGTGTTTTGTGACAGGATTACGGACCAGTTTTCCGAGACCATTGATAAAATCCGCTCAGAAGCCTCTTCTACACATGCAGTCAAACCAGTTCCGCAGCACGCTGACTCCAAATATCTCGATGCACAAAAAGGGTCTGCTATATCTGCTATAGCTCAAGGACACACCCAGCAAGGTGAAGGCTGTGCTTCAAGTGTGTTAGGTGGGAATGGGGCCAAAAAGTATGAAACAGAGGAATCCGACTCGGATTCTGAGTCGGACTACGAAGACGAGAAAGATGCGATTGGTGGCAGTGAAGCAGCATGGAATGCACTCACGGCTACGGCAACTTTTGATAAAATTTAATATTATTTTTACATGTAGTTGACCACAGAAAATAAGGCATCGATGCAGCTCTGTCACTCGTAGTTGTTTCCAATAAAATCGTGTTATTTTACAAAACCTTAAGAAAATGGCATTCTTTTCTAAAATATTCAAAAATTAATTTGAGCGGCAATATATTTATTAAGTTATTATTTCCTACCAAGTATAATCAGATCTGGTCTGAGTCTGAGAAAAAGCCGATCTTTAAGATAAAAGCTGATAATTCTCAGACTCAGACCGGATCTGATTATACCATCGGTGGTCGAATGGGCATTTCTACCCAATTTTAGAAATGAGTGGCAGAAATGCATCAAATTAGTATTAATATCAAGTACCGGTATAAGCCACTTCCTGTCGATGGACGCCATCTTTTCGCAGTTTGGCGCCGACGAGCTGCATGCCAAGTGCCTTTCTGCGGTGATCAAGGAGCTACAGGACTTGCATACACAATTATTCCCTACTCTCGATGCTTTTAGTCGCGTTCTGGGCGTCGTTAGCGCCTCGAAAGCGGTACACAATGGACCGTTGGGCACACCCCTTGAACTAGTCGAAGCGCTGCAGCAGCTTGAAGAAAAATACAACAAACTCGGGAACATACTGAAAATTATAAAACGAGATATTTACTGCGAAGACGCCCCGGTGGCTATACATACCGGGCCAAATGAGGACAATACGGAGGATGAGGACGATTCTGGTGCTGCTACTAACGAGGAGCAGAGCCAATGGAGCTTCAGTCGGAGGTGGCTGCACTTGAATCAGTAAAGAGGGAGGGGCAGCAAGTGACGACGCAGTCGTTGGTGCCTCTCATTCATGACGCTGGTCCAGCACCGGCTTTGGAGACGGTGGCGCAGTCACAAAACAGACTTGATAGTGACTCTGTGATGATGGAAGCAGCTGAAGCTTCTAGGGCCAACGAGCAGATCGTGTCAGAAGTAGCTGACCGCCCGATGAGACGAAAGGAAAAGAAACGGAAGGCGGCAAGACCTATCGAGCCTTCCATAGCGAAAAAGTTGGAGAAGGCCGTTGTTGTCCGACTAAGAAAGCGAGCAGAGACGACTGCTACTAATGCATTGGGGGAGTCTGTGTGGTTGGCACTGAATGCAGCAATTGCTCTTGAGGAGCGCCCAGACAGATATCCGGATGGTGAGCTACTACGATCCTTCATGCTATCAGTTGCTGATGCAGGGAGAGCGATAATTAAAGATTGTGGTCGCCACCCTGATCAAAGCGAAAGACACTTGGAAGATATGCGATTACTGGTTTCAGTTGCTGTGGTAAACCTGGAGTGTGAGCTGAGTCGTGGTCAAGTACCTATGGCGTTAACAATGCTCGATGTACTCCAAGCACTTCACGATACTTATCCGGAGCAGACGAAGACTCTTTACCAGTAGGCCATTTGTATGTTTTTTTTTCTTTGTAATGCTGCCGTAATTTACCAAATCTGCTGCTTGATCTAACAGGAACTGCCTTCAACTTCGCAAATGCGTCGTGACAACGTGCAACGAACCGGAGCTGGCGAACTATTTACATCAGAAGCTAGAAGATCTGCCTCAGTGGCGGATCGATGATGACTACACAAAGAAGGAATTTCCATGAAGCACCGTTCAGTATTACTTCAAGTATATTTTTGCTAAGTTGAGAAGTCTGCTTTCGTAGATCGTAAGTTGGAGGGGGGGGGGGGGGGGGCATGTGTGAGAGGGTACGATATAGCTGGTGATTGTATAGCGTAAGCATCTTTTGTTAACTGTAAGCGACAACCATTTTCCTACCTGTGTGGCTGAAGCTGTCAACAGATACAGAGATTGTCACATCCAGGGATAAATTCATTTACGCGGTTGAATCAATGTTGACATGTAGATATGTACTGTAAACAAGTACTTCGAAGTATCTTTTACCCGACAGCTGGAGAACGAGTTGTTCTGTCTTAGCGAAATAGTACTTATCTTTGTTGTGAGCCAGAAAAAGCTTCATCTGCCGTTGAGTACTGAATGACAAATAAAACCCCAAGCGCGTCTGAAGCCAGAGATGAAGCGCACGCACCAACCAGAATAGTCGCTGAAGAAACCTAAATTGGCTTTGCTCTTATGTCATGACATATTTGGAGCATCGGTACTCCATCATTATTAAGTTAGCGTCAGGTGCTGCGAGAAAGCAGAGGTTACGTAGCAGTGCTGCTTTCCTGGTGGCCCTCAGTGACTGCTCTCAAACAGTGTCTGAACGAGTTCAAGCGAATGGCAGGCCAAGAATTCGTCAACTTCTCGGAAGGTCCTCCTAAACTACGGCCCAGCACGTCCCAACGAGCTTTAAACTCGGTGGATACAATCATGCAGCAACCTGAAGGCAGCCCGCTCGCGCGCTTCATTCGGCTGGTACATCGGCTGGCAGTGTTTGCTCTCGCCATTCTCTATGTGGAGATATCGCTGCACTCGTTCTCGACCGCCATGATCATCCTCCACGGATCTGTGTCGCACAACTTGCCAGTCCAGACGCACAAGGCCAGTCTGATCCTTGACTACGCTGGCACCTCAACAATTGAAGCGAGTCCTCTCGTCCAGCAAGTACTCAAAGGCACAACCAGTCCTCGCAGTACCTCTCTCTACCTCGAGACGGCCACGACCCAATCGTCGACAGGGTGTTCAAATGCGACGAACTTTAACGCTGAAATCTACAGCAACGAGTTCCTGCGCTTCATATTTTCCAGCCTACAGATGCATGCGTCACACAACCTGTCCTACGTGACGGAACTGGAGCTGGTGGCCCCAGTGATCGACTGTACGTTCGACTTGCTTACGTTTGGTGATCAAACTGCCGCTCGCGTGTACTATCTTGTTCGACGTAAAAGCAACACAACGGACGTGATGCTGTTGTCCACGTCCCTGTCAGTTCAGGACTACGCGGTTGATAAGCAATTCCAGAGGGGGCCTGCTACTCTACTTCTTGTTGCAGCCATCGATGACATCCGAGCCACGACGATAACCCACCACATCGCAGTCGCGTTCAACTATCCATACGTGGCCGAGCCAGCATTTGCGTACTCGGAGCTAATGGGGGTTGACGGTGACAACTACTGGCAGCTCCAAACTCTAGCGAACCCTCGCACCCAAGACCCTGCAAAATTTGTACGCACGGCACGTCGATTTGGACGGTACCTTAGCGATCCAGCAGCACAGTCAAACATTGAGATGGCACACTGGGGTTTACCAAGCGATCCTATGGCGGAGTTAGGAAGCTGGTTGTGGCACAGTCGAGCTGTGCTCCATGACTCGTGGGCCTGGACGCACGCTGTCCACGGGGTCTTCGCGATCAACGTCATCTTCAACCTAAGCGTGCTGTTTTTCGTGATGTATCGACGCATCCGCAAGGGCCACTTCTGGGTGGGAGACGCATTCAGCACGATCTCAAACATGCTCTTGTATCGAGGCTTGATCGTTCTATTATGTAACCATTTGAACGGATACTGGACGGTCACCAAGATGTGTATCTCGGTTGGAGACTCGATCACGGGTCTACACGCCATCTACTACCGTCCAGAGCTCGTACACGCAGATCTGTTGGCTATTTTCTTAAATGTTGCGAGCTTTCTAAGCTATATCGCACGCGAACGTGTGGATCCGCTGTTCGTATTCGCAACATTCGAGATTGGCTGGGGATACCGCGCGGAGCTGACCAAACTATATCCTGGCTTGAAAAAGAACATCGTGAACTTTGCAGTAGCCGACGTAACTAACGGGCTGCTGAGTGTTAGCCCTGGCTTGGACGGGTTGTCACCGATGGAGCTAATGACGGCGTACGAGGTGGTGGAGAGCCGACAACGCGTTGTGTCCTCAGCGGTCATCTCGATCTTTAGTCCGCTTGTGTTGATAGCAGCCTACGTTGTGGTACGAAAAGCAGTCCGGTACGTGAACACTCCAGTGAGCAGCGATAAAGGAACCTCTCGTCGAAGGGCAGGCGTATACACGGAAGGATCACAGCAGAACGATCTCACATCGTTTGAGACGGCAACAGGTGCGGGACTGATCAAGCGCTTCGGAGTCATCTCGGGCTATGAAAACTACATCATGCGCGAGGACCGCCTCACTGCGACTATCGACGCTGTCTATGGCAATGGCTTTCTGGTCGTAAAAGGAAAGTTCCTTATCGGAGCGCAAGATCTTATGCCGCTGCTTTTGATGAAGCTGACGCGCGTGCGGTTTACCAACATCTTCGTGTACGAGATCAAGGAAAAGAGTTCCGTGGAAGAAACGGCGCAACTGGTGTATCCGTCCACGATCTCATGGGACGACTTGTGGCACCTCGATGTTACGACACTTACTTAGACACCTTACAAGCTCTAAAGATGTTCTGGCGGTAGCAAAAGCTCCTAGTAGCACGGATGACTCCGACAGCTCTCTCTACTTCGATGATCATTTAGCTGAATGAGCCCGGGATGCAGCTAACGCTATATCCCAAAACTAGAAACATGTTGAACAGCTTTTTCACTTTTTTTCTTTTCTTCCAGAAATGGCCCCTTTTACCAAACATAGTCTTCCGACGGCAACCGGAAGACACCAGTCTCTCCACGTCATCTAAGTAATTTCTCCGACATTGTATTCCATTTACAACGATGGGGGAGACACGTAAGCTTCGATACGTGCTGACATGAATAATGACATCATGTCGGAGCTGGAAATGACTAGCACTGCGCGAGTTCTCGATCTACAGCCGGTTTTCAACTGCGACGCTGGGGAGTTGGCCATTTTCAAGGCGCAGAAGCTCGACGACACGTGACTAAAACTAACAAGGACCGGCATGGAGAAGAACCAGTCATCGATGATAATACGATTTATGCGTTTGAATCGTTGTGGAGGCAGATGATGTCCATCTTATTGTACTCAAGCGCAACGAAATTCCTGTCATTCCGAAATGGAAGGAGCAGGTCATGTGGGAGCATACACTCGAGACAGGAGCACTGTATTTCGTGGGTCGTGGTCGTGCCCAGGGCTCCCGATTATGGCATTGATATTTATCGGGAGGCTTGACTTAGCATAAATAATGGCATTGGGCAGCTAGTGCTGAGCCATACATAATGACATCTACAAGGAGCAAACAATAAATAAGAGCATAATGTAGACCAAACCAGCATCATGTTAATGATAAACGAGTGGCCTCATTGACAGTCTGTGCTGTCCACTATTCACCATTTTGGCGCAGGAATAGCATCATTTCCAGCGCGATCGACTGCAAACTGTGACGCTCTTGCCCGTTAGTCACCCGGGCGACGCTAAAACATCTTTCAGCAAAATTAGAGGTGGGCGGAATGCTGCTAAGCAATAATGATAAGATGATTTTTTTTCATTATTCATGGGAGATGATTCTCTAATCAAATAAATTATCAATAACATTCAGGAAGTCAACAAAATAAATATATTTATGATTTCATAAGAAATTATTGAAAATCCATAATCGGGAGCCCTGGTCGTGCCATTAAAAAGCTGCAGAGTATCCACTATTCCAACTCCATCGGAGCTAACCAGAAGAAACACATGGCAGATCCCGTTGGTAGCCAACGATTCTGGAACGGGGAAATCTGAACTCGGGAGACACTACATCGAACAATGCAGGCAAGAATTGAAGACCGACGAAAATCGAAACACAGGCGTTACGCCAGAAAATATTTACGATACGGAAAGTGGCAGGTTACCAAGCCAGCGAGAGTTTCTGAAGTAGCTGTGAACGTGTCATATAGTCGTTATTCGAGGAAGACCACGACGTTTCGTCGTGGATACACCGGATTTGCTGGTAACTGCAACGAATCGAGCTCTGCAGAAGCGATCAGTGCGATGCTGGAGCCAGGAACCATGCCGCCTACAAATGTCCCAAATTCAGCATACGGTTTTGCGCTAGATCTAGCGAAAAAGTGATGAGCGTCAACGCATTTGCAATAGCGTCTTGCAGGACGAGATCTCTGCATTGCACCGAACAGAGACTGAAGTAGATGCAACTTTTGCCAAGGTGGAGGAAGTTCGCGATGCGATGATTCAACTGGAGCAGGCCAACGTATTGACTGAAGACAGTGAAAGCTTGATGAGAGAGATGGCAATGGAGTTGCAACGAACATTGAAGAAGGTCATGAAGAAAGTGGTCGTGGGAACGGCTGCGGTGAGTGAATTGAGAAAATCGTTGAGGTTGGTGGGAATGGATGGCGGTGAGCTGGCGATGCTGGTTGTGTCATAGCGATCGAAGACAGAAATGGTTACCACGAAGAAAAAGCGGTCTCGGGTGAAGAGGGAGGAATGACCAATAGACAGGATCAGGAGCAGAAACAATGGGAGAATGCGGGGGTATCCGAGTCGACGAGTGAATCGTCAGGCAGCGGGGAGGTGGAGATTTCACAAAAGAGAAAGAGGAAGCCGACATGGAAGAGGGTGCACGGAGTGCATTGCACAGTATCGCTGAATCAACGCAGCTCAAGACGAAGGACACTTACCTCCATCTTGCTCGGAAGTGTTTGAAGACGATGTTGAACCTGAAAACGATCAACAAAAAGATTCAGTTCGACATGAAAACGATCTAGTCGAAGGCGCCATTATTGGCATCAAAGATGTTCTCAAGCAACAAGCATGTTGTAATGCTGTTAGCGCGACAGCTAAGATAACCAACAGCCCACACGTTAGATACTGCAACTGTGATTTTCAAGCAACTTGAATGGACAGTTGAGCATGTCTATGAGGTGCAATCGCTTGATGCTGCTCTCACAGGAGCCTGTACCACGAACAAGGCGTTGAAGAAATGTTTTCAACGGTACGTTTCAGATTATAATCGCTTTCTCTGCTGCCACGTTTTCCTTCAAAAAATAATTTACAGTGCTCAAGTAAATCTTCACAAGCTTGTGAAGAAAAACTGTAATTCTCTGATGAGCAAGATAACTAGTGGGAAGGGTAAGGAGTTGCTCAACCGTCCACTGTGGACTTATCAAGGCCTGATGAAAAGCGTGAAGACTCTCCCAAGGGACGAAACATCGCAACTCATTGCAGTAATACTCAGCATGATCGAAATAGTGATGGAGGTCGATTCTGAGTGCAAGTATGGGAAGGATATTCGGAGTGTTGTGGAGCAGGCGAGGCGCTGGGTGTCTGAGTCGCCTCTTCAACACTTTATGGCATACTTAAGTATCGATTTCGCCGTTTCGCGAGCAGAGCCGTGGCGTATGTCGAGAATATGAAGGGCGACCACGCTGAGTTGCCCAGGAACGAGCATAAAACTTCCGACTGTCCGACCGGGACTCCAACCGATTCCGGTATAAACGTCTGTTTGAATTTTGGACTTAGCCACGATCAGCGGGCTGTCCCGCGGGAATACACGTACTAAACTTACTATAAAAAATCCCTGCTCTCTCAGGCCCACAGCCATTCTCCAAACACGACCGCCACCGCCGCGGCGCTGAAGATGGCGCGTGGATCGCCGGCTCTCCTGCGACCCCAAGGCCTCCACTGGCCCTTACGCGCGCCGTCCGGCTGGCCAAGACCCACTGTCTGCTGCTCCCACCCTCGCCGCTGACCAAGACCATTCCTGCGATGTGAAATGACCCGGCAGGGAGGGGGGCATGCTGCCGAAGGCGGTTGAGCCCGGGGCAGCGTCAGCTGCGACCTGTTCCACTCGCCTCCTGACTATTCTAGCACACTCATATACTATCTGGGGTTGTCGTTGAGGCAGAAGCCTATGCAATCTCATCCGTGACGGTGCCTTCCGGATGAAGGGAGCCGTTTTTGCTCCTGGCTGGTTCAACTCCAGCCATCGTCTTTGATTTACTATGTTATGTGTCGTTTTACAAATTGTGCAGGCTATTTAGATGGTCGAAGGAGGATGAAGGTTGGGGGAGCGGACGGAGGCGTAGGGTCTACGACGACGCCGCTGTCGACCAGCTCGCGGAACAGCGCGATGTGTTCATCTAGTTTACTCTGCGTATGAAGTTGCCGAAGTGCCTTCAAGGCTGTACCACCTGCAACCGCTGACGATCCGTGCGCCTCGAGGAATCCGAGAGCGTTGCTTGAGCTTTCTTGCCAAGTGCCAGTACTTCGTCTGTGTAAGCTGGAGAGGAGGCGTCCAGAGCGGGTGCTGCTTTGGCTACCGGTTGTGGCGGCGGATGCGTATGTGCAGACGATGAAACACCGCTGGTCGTAGCAGCATGTGTCGTGGTGCTTCCTGACGTACAGATTTGGCCTTCAACAGCTGTAAAACGCTGCTTCAGTTGCTCGTTTTGCAGGATGAGCACGTCAATCTGATCGGTTTGGTGTTGCACCAGTTGCAGTAATGAGGCAAGCCGGTCTTCTCCATCGGCTAGCGACGTGTTCGGCTCAGACAGCGGTACGAAAGCGCGACGGATGGTGGCACTCCACACTAGCAGCTCGGACTCGGCGATGGATCGTGTGCTCAAAGCCTCACGCATCGTTGAGATGAAGGGACTGTGGTCGCAGAGGCGCAGCATATCGGGGTAATGCAAGACAAGTGTTGCAGTCAGAACTTCGGCTACGTCTTCGTCGAGGTTAAGGGCTTGGTCAGTAAATTCCAGCGTGATCGTGAAGAGCAGAGCAGTGCTCGACCAAGGACCGGCGTATCGAGGGCTGCAAGTGAGGGCAGGCGAGCACCAACCTTAGGCTTCCACCCGCTCACGACTCGTGATACCTGCTGATCCGCTTGTGTCGTCCCGAGCATGTAGCCAAACGCCTTGTTGATACGGTCGAGCTGCCATCCGCCTCGCTCAATCACCCAGTTCTCGGCCACAGTCCCATTGTATGCATGCATAGCCCCACCACGGCAAAACGAGTGGGAGGTGAGACCAGGGGTAAGCCGGATGCTCTGCAGCTTGGCATTCTCTTTGACTCCAACTAGCAATCTGTTAACGTAGGCTTGTGCTCCAGGGGAAGACGGGTTTGCAGAGCTCGAAGGTTCCTGCAGGGAAGTGTGGTCGTCATCGGTCTCCAGGAGCTCAACAAGAGACAGCCCCCGCAAGTCTTCTACGTTCGCGGAGCTGCGCTTTTTGTTTTGGAACTGGGGAAACATGCGCTTGCACGGGGTTGTCTGCATCACCAGGACCACCGTTAAGGCATTGAGAGAGCACGTTAGAACATTACTGCGGTCTTTAAACAAGGACATACCCTGGAGCAATGCTGTTTTAACGCGCTTAAACCGAAGGAATAGAACCGCACCTATTTAATTAATAACTTGTCGGGTTATCAAGTAGATTGTCAGCCCAAGCACTGCGTACCCGGGAAAAAGGAAATTGTTGTTTCTCGAGTTGTTCCGCATCTGAACTACGGCCGTACAAATACCACATGATATCAACTAGAGCATAATCGAGATATTCGCTCTCGTTCGACGCGGTAGTGTATAGTATTCGCACAATTGCTTCTAAATCTTGTTTTGAACATGATGGCGCTACTCGTTCGTTGCCGCTTCTTCTCGATTGGTGCAGTACCTCCCTAGTCCGGAGAGAATCGTTTGAAGCTGGGGCTTCACTAACCCACTCTGTACCGGGTATTTATCCACTAACCAGTTTTTTTACGTCCCCATAATATGCAAGACATGTATTGGTCGCTAAAATTTTGCTTTCGACATAGCCAATTAATACACATATTTGTCTAACATAATGCGCAGCACTGTACCTGTCTTATCAGCGTCGATAAGTTGGTGAGCTGCTGCGAGAGTCATACTTTTGGCACCCAGGAACGTGGTGAACGATTTTAATGCTGTTGTCTGTGCCTTCTTGCTGTCGCCAGGGGCCAATAATGCTATCGACATGGTTAGTTATTCGCACTTTTGTCTCTGTAGCGAAAGCCCTATAGTCGGCCGTCGGAAACTTTAGGATATTTTAGAAAATGCATTTGTCTAAAAATTTGTATTGAATACAAAATATTTTTGAAAGATTCCAATTGGAATGGTTGGAAAACTGCTCCAATACAGGGGTATTCTCATTGGTGTAAATTAGGTCAATGATTGATCCTGATAGTCTGAAATACTGGAGGGGCTGTTATTGTGCATTTGCATCGACAGGTATAGATTGGAATGTAGCGGATACTTTTTTTTATATTATACCATACCCTAAAACTGACTATTAGTATCCACATCGTATCTTTAGCATCACAAGCCTCACGAAAGTATTGGATAACCGAAGCAAGCAACAAGCGCAGACGAGAGCGGCGACGACAACCAAACTACATCAACTGCGAAGAGCAAAGTGATAAGGCAAAGCCTTGCATGGCCACTACTATAGCTCACGCAACACTTCGTTACATAGCTCTATTAGAGCTGCTCTAAGGGCCTGTTCGCGCGTCGGGGTCAGGTTATCTAGAGGGCTAGGGAAAATCATCACCATATTCCTTTTATCTTGGTTCTCTATCGAGTAAAATGGAAAGTCGTTTTGGGCAATTTTTAAAATACCCATATGCACTTTTTAATTGGTCGAGCAGCCAATCAGATCCCTGCGTGGAGGCCTAGATAACCTGACCCGACGCGAAACACTTCGTCAAATTCATGCACAGTACACTGTACCATGTGTGCCGCTAAAGAGGTACCATTTCAATCATCACAGTGTCCACTTACATTGTGTAGCAATGTCTTTCGCGTTCAACTTTGCGCTGGATGGCACCTCTGCTGCGCCTGCAGCTCCGTCCACCTCTAATGCCTCGACGCCCATGCGCAACGGTGAGAGGTTTGTGTGGCCTCCGTCCTCTTCCGCCTTCTCCACCGTGCAAGTTGGCGACATGACGTTCGATATCGTCAACACTACGGACGCGGACTTCCAGACCCGCACAGGCGCCATCAGCTCCATTCTGACGACATCCGACGTGGAAACTGGCGTCTACGAGGGCGGATTCAAGCTCTGGGAGTGCGCTATAGACCTCGTCAAGTTCGTGGAGACGCAGCTGCGTCAGGGGGAGCTTAAGATGCCTCCTACTGTGTTGGAACTGGGCTGTGGTCACGGATTGCCAGGCATCCACGCACTGCAGCGAGGCGCAGAGCGCGTCGTGTTCAGTGACTACAACAAGGAGGTGCTGGAGCTCACGACGTGTCCGAATGTGCACCAGAACGCTGAGCATCTATATAATAAAGCCGAGTTCTATGCTGGAGCATGGACTAGTATGTCCCAATACATGAAAGACGTGGAGCATCAGACTGAAGATCAGATGGAGTTCGACCTCATCTTGACGGCTGAGACCATCTACACAGAGAACGTGGCAGTAGAATTGTACCAGGTGCGTTCAGTGACTAACCCAAGCTCTTACCGTGCACCAAATGACTTATGAATTGTATGAAATTCTGTAGACAATCAAGCGGCATCTGCGTCGCTCTCCAAACGCTCGTGCACTTGTGGCGGCCAAGAAATATTACTTCGGTACCAATGGCAGCGTGCAGCACTTTGTGGGCCTCGTGCAGGCCGACGGGGTTTTCCGAGCTGAAACTGTATGGGAAGAGCGCGACTGCAAGTCGAACATCCGCGAGATTGTGCAGCTCACGTATGCTAGCTAGAATTTCACGTGAACAATACAGCCCAGACTGGGTTTCTGAGGAACGCAGTACTTTTTCTCTTCCTGACTATATATATACCTGCTCGACGTCTTCAGTATCCGTGGTGTGAAAAAAAAAAATATCGTGGCTAAAAATGCACAAACACTAGGCCAGGGCTTTTGATGGTAGTGGGCGTGGGCGTTTCACTGGTGGCATGCGCAGACAAACTTGGGGGCTATTGTGGCGTCGCTCTCAACTCCTTTCAGCCTCTCGACAAAAGTCCATTTCTCGGGGAATATGGAGGGGCCTCCTGTGGGCAGCCTCGCGCTGAGTGGCGCTGGTTATGCCCTCGATAAGACGAGATCAAGCCGTCCAGCTCGCCCGGCGGGTAGGATTCCGCGCTTGGTGCCGAACACTGACCCAGTTCTGTCGTCCAATATCACAACTGTCGATGCACTGATCAAGGAACTGCGTAAAGCGGTCCACGCGATGTTCTGCACGGTCGACCCGAGCATTCCAAGCTCCAACGCATATGAAAACTACTCGCGCCAGGCCTTCCGCTTCTTCACGACGACCAACACTATCACCCAAGAATGTTTCCATCACAAGGTCGTGCGACTGGGCTTGCAGGCGACTCCACGTCTGTGCAATGAACTCTTTCGACGCATTGACCAGCTAGATCTGGGTGAAATCGACTATCCTACGTTTGCGCAGCGGGTTTTTCTTCCAGAAACTTTTTTCTCGCCCGATGAGCCGCCTTCAATCGCAGCGACCAGCTCCCCCACCTTGCGTGATCGCACCAATCGACCTGGAATAAAGTCACCTCGAGTGTCGAGTCCGACGAATAATAATGCGTCAAGCCCGAGGACTTCGACTCCTATGTACGAATACATGGCTCTGGATGAACTCGAGAAGTGCGTCGCTCGCAAACTCGAAGAGAACATGCCCCGTGGGAGTACAGACCACGTAGCCCAAGCTTTCCGCTTTTTCACAAATATAGAGACGATCACGTTTGCAGACTTCCATCGGCACTTGGGCATGCTGCAGATTCAATTATCGCCGCCAAAATGTCGAGAACTATTCGTTCGGTTCGACAAGGATGGAGACGGAGTGATTGATACTATCGAGTTTGTTACGACGCTTTTTTCAAAGGAATACCGAGCACTGAATCGTCCAAATAGTGCCAGATCTTCGAGATCTGACACGAGCTCAACCGACCAGGAGCCTTCTCTCTCGACCAAGCAGCTTGTGGCGACAATACGGGAAAGAATGGACCAGCTCTCGGAGGAAACAGACCGATTCCAACAAGCCTTCATGCTGTTCGGCAAGCCTACCGGAATCTCATGTACTGACTTGAGTACTGCCATGAAGAAACTTAGCTTGAAGGTGTCGACGAAGCAGGTGCAGGATCTGTTCGCTACTTTTGACTTTGATAAAACTGGCGATCTCGACGTGAACAAATTCGTGCAAGGAGTCATGCTGGATGACAACTCGACGTCGTTCTGGCTGTCGGTCAAAGACAGACAGAAGGTCGAAGATTCGCGGCGAAAACTCTACTCGATGGCAGTGGCATCCGTGCAGGAATCGTGGACAATCGCAGACATTGAGCGGATGTTGCGCGAGAAGATTGAGCAGCGCACGTCTCGCTCCTCGGATTGCTTCCGACAGGCCTTTCGTATCTTCAAGAAAGTCAACGGGATCAAGCCACACGAGTTCCACGCAGCGCTTGAGGCGATTGGCTTAGCGCTGACACGAGTCCAGTCGGATATTCTCTTCCGTCGCTTTGACAAGGATGGGAGCGGAGACATTGATCTGAACGAGTTCATTCATGGAGTTCTACCTCCTGACTATATGGGGATCTCGTGGGTGGCTGCTGCGGACGAGATGCATCGGATTGCGGCCAAGAAGAAGAAAGAAGAAGCGTTGGCGAATCCGGATCAATACATGACGGAGATTGAGATGGAGAGCTGGAGTCTAGACGACATCGAGATGCGAATTCGAGATAAAATTATGCAGACCACGTCACGTAGTTCGGACACGTTCCGTCAGGCGTACAAGATCTTTAAGAAGGCGAGTCACGTGACCATGGACGAGTTTCGAGAGCGGCTTCTCGCTCTTGGGTTTCGACTGACGCCAGCTCAATGCTTGGGGCTTTTTAAACGATATGACACGGACAACAGCAATGACTTGGACTTGCAGGAGTTTTGCAACAAGATACTGCCGCCAGATTACACTCACGATGGCGATCACTGGTCTCACTCGGAGAAGTTCAAGAAGGAGCGTCACAGACAGAAACTCGAGTACGTCAAGCGATCGAAAAACGGATTGATCATGCTGCCCAAGTTCATCGAGTCGCATCGGTTCACACGAGGACATTACGTGTCTCACTCGTTCCAGGAGATGCAAAAAGAGACCACGCCGTCGTTCGACAGTCGCATCGAGGGGAGCAGTACATCTGGAGGAACTCGACCGTCAACCAGCTCTTCAATTGATGAGGCATCTCCTCGACCCACCACTCCTAGACCCCCGCGTACCTCTCGCCCCCCGGTGGCTACCTCTGAAAGCAGTATCAACTCTCCACACGTCCCAAGTCCTCGTAGAACCACGCCTCTGTCCCCTACCAGTCCATTAGCGTCTTCCAGTCCACGTAAGCTTCGGACGACAGAGCCAAAGTCCGTTCAAGCAACTCTACTGACATCACCACGGATTGTGTCTCCCACTCGTCCGATGTCTCCGAGAGCGCCAGTATCTACCCCGCTGTCACCCCACCACACGAGTCGTCCAGCTACTCCATTGTCTCCTCACACGAGCCGACCACAGACGCCATTGTCACCCCACACGAGCCGTCCAGCGACCCCGCGTAAATCTGAGGATACTGCCATTGAGTACGAAGACGAGGAAGTCATCGAAGACGACGTTGCGTCACAGGATCTAGCTCGAGCCAAACTCATGTCTCGACACCGACGTAAGCATGGCAAGTCGAGTCGTCACCGCAGTTCGTACGACAGCAGCACTTCAAGTCAAATATCCGTGCGACCAGCGGAGAGTGTGGCTGGAAGCTCGACAAGCACATCAAGCGCCGCTGTGGGAACAGCGAAGCACATGCCTCAGAGGAATCACGTCTTGTTAATCAAGCGCTTCATGCAGGCAGCCGGGAAAGGATCCGAGCATCACTCGACCAAGAGCGTCAAACGTGTGAGTGTTGCGCGGCGGTAATCCCTTGTCTCGAAAGACGAACCCATCAGCAACCGCACCAGCAGTACAATGCTTGTCCCTCGCTGAAAGAAACTACTTCAACGTTGGCAGACGTAATACTTAGTACACAAAGATATCTACAACTGCATCAGATCGAACAAGAAGCAGTGTAGACCAATGCAGGCAAATAGCGAGCAGCAAATACGCCAAAACGGACTGCTTATTACTTGGCTACGTCGTCTTTCATTTTATCTTTCAAAGATGACGTAGTCGAATAAAAAACGTTTTCGATCCAGTGTCGTGTGTGTGTGTGTGGGGGGGGGGGGAATTCGCAGTTGGTGAAGTCTTCACCAGCGCGAAACATCACTGATCCCGTTAGCACAATGGCCCTCCACATTTGTATGGGTCGGTCGACCACGTACAGGCAACCAATCTTGCCAGCGACAGTGCATCTTGAGTGGAGATAGGTACCCGCTCGTCAAGTACTGCTGAAACCAGCTCTCACGCAGACTCGTAATTGTTGCAGACCATGAGCTGCCATTTCTCCAACTTGTCTGTCTTGGCGGACCATTAGTCGACCAATCTATTCTACAGTAGATCACTTTGTAGCCTTCCACTTAATCGCCATGTCAGCACTGAAAACACAGCGGTAGAAGTAGACGTAGTAACCGCGGCGATGCCAACGAAACATCTATTTCGACTGCCCAGTTGAGTTTATCATCGCGCTGTCAATGATACCTGTCAATGCTTTTCTTCCACTTCTTGATGGTCTTCAGGTACTTTTCGCGGTGGGATTTTTGTGGGATCAAGTGGATGCAACGAGTTAACCGCTCCACGCACAAGCGGGAGTTGGAGTCCGCAAGTGGATCCCAATCCTTTGACGGAGTAACATGTTACGTTGCCAAATCCCTTGATGGCCTTTTCCAGTTGACTCAAAGAAAGAAACGTGCCTTCCTGCCACTGCTCCACACCGGCTATTATCGCCTCCAGCCGATCTTGCATTCTTTTTGTCGTTGTAGATGTCTTTAATTGCTTCTCAAATCAAGCGTGTGAAGTAGACTATCGACATGTCAGAGAGGAAATACGTTATCTGGGCGTCTGTTCACGTATTTTTCATTTCAAAATCTTGCTCGTACCTTTGGTTGGTGCTGCAGTTGAGATTTTTTGCAATACTCAGCAAAACTGTTCGCATAGGATTCGTACACGTTGCCCAGCTCATCCCGGAATGGAATTGCGCAAATCCAGTGCTTCACGGCTCTAGCAGAGTGGCGAACCTCGGCTTGGTGTGCGCCGGTGTAGTCACTTGCCATCACGTGATCAACTCGATCGTTCGATAGCGCGTTTCGACTTTTCCCTTCTTGGCAGATTCTTCACCTGGTCAACCAGATTTTTGAAAAGCAAAACCTGGTCATCCAACGACTTGGTACTCGTTGTAGTAGCAGATTGCTTGTGGCATGTTCATCTCGAGACTCTCGAGTTGAGCTCGAAGTCTGTCCATAAAAAACAACAACAACAGTCAGCAACCACGCAGCAAGCACCACCGTCAACGTCGACGTCGTACCGGTGAAATTAAAACCTTAGCACATCGTTCTTGGAGCAAGCGTCGGACAATGCAGCGAGCAAGGCGCGCATTTCCTTCGCGAGTTCAGGCGTCCACTCAAGCTTTCTGAAGGCCACCACAGCAGCTTCGAGTGCGCGAGCTGATACCTCAGCTCCCGGTTTATCTGTTGTACGAGCATCACGACTTGACAGGCGATTGACGATCAACTTGAGGTTGAACAGCGTCTCCGCCCATTGATCCTTCATCTTAAACTGGAGCCTATTGTTGACCCTCGTTATCTTCGAAAGAGAGGTGAGAGCCTCGTGAGCTAGAGACAGATCCGCGCTTTCCTTCTTGTCACTAGCAGTAGCAGATTCACTCACTTTAGGCTGCTTCGGCTCCTCCACTAGCTTCTCCTTCTTGAGTTTATTCGAGTCTTCTTCTTCTTTATCATCATCGCATTCAAGTCTTCCACCTTCATTGTACCCACCAATCCCTTCAATTTACTGTGCAATTCCTATTGCAAATGCACTGTGCTGTCCATCACTTCCGGGAGCGTCTCGCTGCGCCTGGTGGACCCGTTGCCCTGTTCCAGTTGGTTCACGGCATCGCGCACTTCCTCCACCTTAGCGTAAATTGCAACAACGTCGCCCACGGCTTTGTCCTGAGCGGAATATTCCTCTTGCACGACGACCAACGTTGGAGCTGCGGTAAATCTCCGAGGCGTTCACGTGAGACAGGAATGGTTATTAATGAGTGGAAAGTATTGAAGCATATCCATTTAGAGAGGATGTAGCCATTTGTGCACTGACATTTCTAAGAAAAAGGGCATATCTTGATACAGTCACATTGCCCACAATGATGTATTCCATGAACTAACTTTGTGGTCAGGAGAGTCTTCTCCGTCGTTTCAGACTTGAAACTTGTTGTAATTACGTTGCTGTCTCCGTTCTACATCAAATCTCTTCACATGTCAGTTTTCAAACGTGAATGGATTAGTTTGTAGCCTCCGCCACTGCGCTCGTGGATTGTTGACTTAATTACGTCTTGACGTATGTAATGATGATGATGGATGATGGCCTTCTATCTTGTTTTAACTAGAGAGCAGCACATGTGTAATATTTTTAGGGGCGAGCGCACAAAACTCTGTGTTTAACAAAAGCAGAGGCTTCGAGGCACAAATGTGCTCCAGTCAGAACATCTCTGTGCGTGCAGACTGAAAATCAGAGTTCCAGAACACGAACCTGAAAATGTTACGTGGTACCTTACATATTTGATCAATAGGAACCCTTGGAAAATTCAGTACAGGACACATTCTGGCACCTAAACCAGGGCCTCATGGTCAATACGAAGACAACAATCTCCATTGGGAGCAAGCAGCGGACGGCTAAAGGTAAGTAGATTCCGTACTACCTGCATTGTTGCCCTCAACAACAAAAAGAACTAACCGGCCAGGTGTTGTTTATCATTATGCAATTAGCTCGTGAGTTATCGGGCAGCCACATCTCAGGAAATACAGTAAGTGAGCGCGATAGTCGTTTCATGGTTCCTTAAGGAGCTTGCTGACCTGGGTGCCCTCTGCGATGTCAATGCTGAACGGTGCTACAACCGAAGTCAAGTACCAGAGTTTTCGCTATGAAGATCCACAGAGCTATGGTGAAACTGAAGCTTCCACGACCGGATCCAATGAAGCTAATGCTTTTCCAGGAGCATCAGATGTATAGGTTGCTACCAAAACGAAAACGGGTTTGCCACAGGACCGATGTGCTCGTACTCGAGAAGTGAAGACAGCAAAATGTACGTTTTATTAAAATAGCACAAAGGAGAAACATGTTTACCCCATTATGCAACGGTAAACATTGATCGCAAAAATATGCTGCCATGCTATGTTCTGAATTCGAGCAAAAAACTGGTTAGCAAGCAATGACCTGTCCTACTTAGTGGGCCACTTCAGCGCGTATATCACCGCACCCTGCCCGCCAGCCACTTTGTCTTCCTCTTTCTCGCCTTCCTCTTCCCCATCCTCTTCTTCTTCCGTCTTCTCATCTTCCTTTTCATCGGTTTCCGTTAATTGGTTTCGCTTTTTGCCGAGCGAACGCATCTCACAGCCTCGGCCAACGAGTGGCGGCGGGCGTTCTTCACCGTTCTTCCACAAGTCGTGCCATATCTGGAAGGAAGTGAACTTGTTCTTAGGATAGTTTTTAGGACGAACTTTATCGCATAGATACACCCTGCATCATAAATATACGTATAAGTATCAAATACAACCCGTAACTATCGGTGCACCATTCACCGTTTTTCACCATCACTGCAGGTTTAGCAATAGAACCGAGTAGCATTCCTCTCACCCACCTTTTTCTTCTGGATCGAGCAAACCTTGCACTGGTGCTGCGGGCGCTTTCGGAAGTCTTCCCAAACTTGCGTCCACTCTGGAAACTCGACCAGCACATTTCCCCCCGTAGTAGAGACAGCACTTGTACTTGCTGCGTCTGGTGGTTCCTGTACAACGAAACCTGGAATAGCAACTATACGAAATGTACAACATCTTCCACATGAACATGTAGTATATACCTTATCGACCAAATCGGCAGCTGTGACTTGTAGAAGCTGATTGTGCAACACTTCGAGGAACCCGGCGTGATCCGCAGGCAGACCACCGCTTTGTTTCTGGGACTCGCGGTATACAAAAAGCATTCGTACGTGCGAAACAGCTTCGATAGGATACTTCACCTTGTTCGCCGTACAGTCAGGAAGCTGCATGCCACACTGCCGAGATGCAGGCGAGTCGTCGTCGGGCACAAATTTCGGCCCGAAATAGCATCTCAGCACCATCCGAACATTACCTGTGTTGAAGCTGCTTCCTTGCACGCCCGACATGCGCTGCTGCAGGACGGACTTGGTCAGACCCCGCTCTTCATCCACTGCAATCGAAGGCGCAACAGCGTCTTTGCAGACGCCGTGCCCTCCTTCGAGGCCGTCACGTGTTCCAGATCTGGTTAGCACTCCAACTTCTTCGCTCGGTTGGAGCGTCACGACAGGTCCTCTGAATGGGCTGTGGACCACGCGTCCGCATCAGCAGACAACACCGTCGACTCTGTGGGCGGTGTCTTCCCTTGGACTCATCCCTGGATCTTTCCAGCAGCGTAGACGTGATCATCCTGATCGTTCCGTCGCTCATGTCCCTCGGAGTGACCTTATAGCGACGGGGAGCCCACCCTTGCCGCTGCCGGCGAAGCCGTTGCTGGCGGCGTCCAAAAGGGAGCCGGACGCGAGTCGCGTGTCGCGCGTCCTCTGGAATTGTCCACAGGAGGAATATTATTTTCTTGAGCAAGGGCGACCCGACAGCACCGACTAACCGCATGTGCGACGTAGCGTGCAGGTCAAACAAAGCTCAATCGAACCCTCGATCACGAGCGTGTGAAGCTCGCGTTCTAACCACTAGTGGCGGAGCGCGTGTTGTGGTCCACAGCGTAGATGCCTTCACAATCGTCAATGAGCTCCTACCAGCCGGGCGGAAGCGGGTCCATAGTGGGGAGGGCAGTTACCACGATATATCGCGGATCGTGTGGCTCACGTAGGAGTAGCGCCCCCTGCACGTTCTGCACGCACTGCCACTCGCCTTGGCGGGCGGCTTCTTTTACTCGCAAGGCATTTTGATTCAGTTTTAACTTGCGTTCTCGAACGATCACAATAGTCAAACATGGTGGTGAGATAGACAGGTGTACAGTAGTTGAATTTGGGCGGTGATTGCTTTCGGCGACGTACGTATTTAAGATGATCGCTGCGAACCAAGCGATACAGCACGATGGTCTGACGTAAGCATTTGGGCTTGTCCCCTATGCCAACTCGAACTGATAATGGGTGAGCCCCAGCTCTGTTGCCAGCGTCCAGGATGCCACAGCACCGTCATCACCCCAAAACTGCATTTCTAGGTACGGCGAACGGGATGATGCGAGCTCGCCACGCATCTCGAAGTGTGACGAAAGAACTCGTGGATGACATCTCTCCCATCGCCGCCTTTTGCACCGAGTGCGGGTAGCCGACCGGAATCACAAATTTCTCAGCAGGTATGAGGCCATCGAATGCCAGTAAGCCATCCACACAAACCTAAGCTTGAATTGCGCGGTCTTCATCAGTCCTAGAGATGTCAGTAGCAGCTTGTTGGATATTCTTCTCCGCAATGCCGTTCAGCGTGTCGTCAATCTCGCAACCGAGGACGTGCTCCGCTACGGCTTGAACCAACAACTTTAGGAACCGGCAGGACCGTTCGAGCCATACGGCGATCGAGAGACGCTGGCTGCCGACGACGGCACTGCCCGTGCTCATCTCTGCAGAGCCACCCTCCAGTACGCAAATCTCCGGCGCAGATGCAGAGCGCAGGTCGTCGTCATTGCTGCAAGAAGGGGTTGGGATCGGCACTGAAGAAGCCGGTATTGTAAATACGGCTTCAACCAAAACCGCCGGCATTACGCGAGGGGGTACAGCGTCGTGTACCCCAGTTCCCCGCAAGGCGAGTTGAAGGGATGTTGAAGTGCCAGAACCTGGCAGTGCTGGACGGTTTCCCTTTGGCGCAATATGAAGAACACGATAACCAAAGAGGTACAGCCACAAGCTGAGCCAGTGATTGCTTCTCAGACACTAGCAACCAAGCGAGTAACTTGCACGATCACCTGAAAAATATATAATACTGAGTGGAAACCTCGACCAATACCTAGGGTCGACCAAAGGGTTGGCAGCGTCTATATTCCATTGCTTCAATACGTGGATGGAAACGGCATGCTTACCTTTGTTGGGGCTATTGGAGTCTAGCGCGCTGTTCATCTACTACTTATTTGCCGTATCCAGCACAGATCGCATCGTCGTGGGCCATCTAGACGTGGACGAACTGGCAGCCGTGGCTCAACAACTCATTGCACGGTGGCAAAAGCTCACCGGCTTGGTGGTTGGAGGCGAAGCGAAGCCGGCATCGGAGCTGCTCAGAGACTCGATTGCCTTCTTTTAGTCTGGAGACGAAAAGGCGGTGAACTTTATGTCCCTCGTCGTGTTGGCCGACCGTGGCAACACGAAGCCTGCAGGACCCCTCCAGAAGGGTTCATTGGCGATTTGTAGCAGTGACCCGACCAGAGATCCGCGAGCCTTCCGCTGTCGCCGGTAGAGGGGCAAATACGACGTTCTACGGCTGGATATCGAGACGCTTCGCACCAAACTACCGACGGGAGTGCTCGCCTTCGACGGAACACCAGCATCGGGGAATAAAGTAATGAATATCACGGCTTCGGCGTGGTGGTGCTGGTTGTTGAAACCTTGGGTCATGGTTACGTGGTGGTTGATCTGTTCTTATCGGTCAGGTTTAGCAAGTAGTCCGACAGGATCACGTCGGGAGCGCACGCAAAGCCGAGCCCATGAAAAGTGACTCGTCAATATCGTGAAACAGCACTTCATCGTTCTCCAGAATCACGTTTTCCAACTACGACGTACTTTTTCCGCACACCACCAGGACGAATTCCGCCTCCATCTGCGACGCACCTCGTCAAACAGCAGATTTCACTGAAGCTTCCCAATACCAACAGAGGGTGTGTTGCAGTTCTTGTACTTGGTGCTGAAAATGGCGTCTTCGCGTACCGCGTTTATCGGCGAGGACCAAGTTACGAATCTCGTGACTGTTGCGACTGAATTTATCGTTTCCCAGCCGAGGCGCCTTGTTGTGGACATCCGTATCACCCGTCTTCTTACTGCGTATACTTCGTTTGATGCATTGGACAGTGTATACTGTGAAATCCACCTCGCCTGGTCTTAAGTTATTGCAAGATATCATGAACGGCACCGAACAGTCCAGTATTACGGTGAAAGAGGACAGTGAAACGCGGTGTTCGACGGTTTCGGTGCTGTTCTGAAAGAACTCAATTAGGGCCTGCAAGGGATCGGTGAAGACGACGAACATGGTGGCGTTGCAATCGGAAACGATGCGATTAGCAACCTGATTATCAGCGCCGGCGTTTACATTTCGCTTGGTGAACTGCTTCGAAATAATGCTGTGCGAGTAGGGATTCGGAACGCAAGTTTCTGTGGACTTGTAGATCTAGAAAAATCGACCAAAGTCACGAGTACGTTCGGACACGAACTCTTGAGGTTTTAGACATTCTGGCACGTTAGCGTTGGATTCAGTTGCTCATTCTCGAGGCTACTGTTGAGCTTGGCTTCGTACTTAGGAATCCCGATTGGCTTCGTATGCAGAGTTGTCGCCTGCGTGTCAATTTATTGCCCAGGACCTCGGACGAATCCTTTTCCACTAGACCTGTGACGGTTGGAGGTTTGCAAGACTCCATACGATAACTGTGCCATTCTACCTAGCAACACCTTGGACACCATTAGTTAACGAGGTCGCTTAGAGTCTCATCGAGTTGGGCTTCGCTAAGTATCGGTTGTGGAATGATCTGATTGAGAGCGCCAATGTGCGTTTAATGCTCCGCGTGGTGGTAGTAGCAAAGCGGTCAGTGAAGCGCACAGCTGCTCGCAATCGCATTGATGTCACACTGATATCCTCAATGATGATGAGTTTGGCTTAGTAACGGAAGCAAAGAGCATTCTGGTGTCCACTCGATTTCTTCGTCGACTTCGACCCACCAACATCTATGGTGGGTGTTCTCGCTCTGCAGCTTCTCCTCAAGGACGGGCAATCACTAATGGAAGAGCAGTTGGAAACAGTTACTGTGGACGGCGCTGTGTCGCTGGTTTATTGGATGCAGAAAGGAACAGAGCGACACCAAGAGAACGCAGTGAAACTTTCACACGATGGCGTGACGGATCCAGCTATTCTGAAGGCGTTTACGTGCAGCTACAAGCACTTCGGTCAAACGAGAGACCGCGATTTTGTTGGTTTGTGCCAGCAAATGTTTGATGTTAACATCAATACGGTCCCATAGCAGGTGTGTGCGTATCAGCAACGATTCTGATGAAAACATGAAGGATCAATGCCAAAGAGTTTGCAAATGCGAACAACGTGAATATGTTCAATATGTACTAAGCGAAGGTAGAGAATAGTGAAGTTTATTATGTATGTCATTGAATATTATTCAATTCAGTAGCTTAAATTGGAATACCTAGTGTATTCTCCAAGTCCGTGAAAGCGTCCGGTGGAATGCCTCTTTCAGTTAGGCTTTCGGAATTGTAAAGTCTTGTCTGATGGAGGGGAGCGCTAACCTCGTTCCCGGCCCTCATACCAGATCGACTTACAAGACCTCAACGTTCCATATGATTTATATCGTACAACTTGACAAAGATACACACTAACCCAGTAAAATAGCGCTGATAGTCGTAGAAGTGAGAATAGCATATGCCTCGTGATGACGTACTCGCAAACGTGACCCTCGGAACAAGCCTCAAAATACCATTTGTTATTGTTTCGCGTTTCCCCTTTCCAGCTAGAACGCTGCACACCTTGCAAGCCCGGGTCATTCGTTTTGCTGGGGTCTCCCAATGGCCCTGGTGAAGTCCTCAGTCTTCTTCGGCTCATGGTCGCCTTTAACGCATCGGTGGTGAAAGCCTGGGGGCGGTTGGAAGTCCTCGCTTAGTTATCCGAAAAATTATACATATGATTTGATCGACTTTTTGCCCCAGAATATATGGGAGAACGACGTACCTGTGTGATGAGGTCCATTTTCTCCACCTTCACCACTAACAGTAGATCTAGATGACGTACACAGAGCACACAGTGAAGCGTCAAGTCTTCCAACTCAAAACATGTACTGACTTCTAACAGCGTTTTCGATTTTCGTGCAGACGAAAAAGAGCAGCAAAGCCAGAGCTGCAGTTGGGCAGATAGCAAAGGCAACAGCGCTAGGCTACTTTCACAAGTTGTGAACATGCTTCGTGAGCGCTACACTAACTTGCTGAGCGACTCGAAAAGGATCGGTAAAATACGAGACAAAATGGCCAGTTACATTGACGAACGCAACCTGCGTGCCAATGTGCAGACTAATGATGCTCCTGGCTGTTCCATTGAGGACCTAAGCTTGCTTGGGGAATATCTAGTTGCACATGCTGACGTTGCTACGGGGCTCAAATCTGTGCATGATGCGGCTCTATTGATGATGATGTGGCACACGCTTGGCAGAGTAGTCGATACTTGCTTCGCCAGTAAGCAGCAGCTTTCTGTTGCGGCTTCTGGAGAATTGTTTCTACATATCGCTCGAATCCAGAAATCAGTGGTACAAGAGGTGTCTATATACGAGGCTTGTAAAGGTGGCAGCAGTGAATGCTTCACGCTTTTGGTCTGATTTTCATGTTATGATGAGCCCTCAGAATATATTTTCCCATTAGCCCCGCGGTTTGCTGAATCTGATTTGCCTGGAAACCAACCGCACTCGCAAGAGGAAGCGATGCTGTACCGGGATAAGCTGTTAGAGGCGGAAGATGCCGGCTCCGAACCGCCGCAGAAGAGAGAGAGGAAAAGACCCAATATTGTAAGCTACATTACCGAAGTTATCAAGGATACGCTGAAGGCGATACCTCCGTCTATAAGTCGGTCTGTGACGCCCAACAAGACAAGACACTCGCTTCTACGAGGTGCCGCTGCGTACGCGAACGCATCGCCAAAACTGGCGATCAAGTGAATCTCTACACAAGGAGAATGGCTTTTGGAGTCGCTCACAAAAGCCTTTGCCTACATTGGTGCAACCACAAAAGAGGACCAGAGTGTTGCAAAGGTATTAGCAGGATACTAAGCACCCGACGTACCCGTAACAGCACCTGTCATCCCCGATCTGCAGTAGCGGCTGTCAGCATTAGAGTTTGGCCAGATTATCACTCTCCGAGACGAGCTTTACCGTCACATCCTTGGCTTCGACGATGTTCGCTTCAACATAGCCGTGGAAGTACCCATGACTCTCTGTTGATGCACTTGGAGTCCACTCTCGCCACGACTTGTAGCATCACCACCGTATTGCGGTACTTGTACGAAATGTAGCGCGGAATCAAAAGCCACGAACCTGCGGCTTGGATCCTGCATCACTATAAGCACATGTTGTGCGTGGGGATCTCACCTGAAGGCGCATTGGCAGGCGACTAATCACGCTCAGCTCAGCAGCGCCGTGGCCGGACGCGACACGTTGCTCTCGTCCACTCTGGAAAACATATTGAGCCAGCTCATGCTCATCAACGAGAGACTCGGACGTCTTGAAGATGTCCAAGCACAGCGGCACGCTATTGCTCCGAACTTGAGTCTAGTACAGACACATCAACCCGCTGCTGTCGCACCCGCAGCTCCACCGCCCGCCACAGCATCAACACTTGCTGGATGCCTGCTCAACTGGTACACGAACCACATCTCGCAAACGGTTGAGGGAAAGAAGGAGCAGAACAAGCGAGCCGAGGCAAAAGCGGCAGTGAACACTATGATGATACTTTACCAGAAGGCCTTCAAGATAACACAGGAGCCCTCATGTAGCGACGCGGCGGGCGTGACCACATATCGAAGCTGGAAAGACTCGCTCTGGATACCTGCAGTGATGATGGATAGCGCAGCAAACGAATGTGTTCACTCGTTCGACAACAGGAAGTCCACTCGAAAAACTACATCGCTTCGTAAGCGATGGAAGCAGCTGAAAACGTCGCATCCTGACGCAGTCAGCTCACTCACTGCCCAGTTCCTGCGCATGAAGGCAAACGAACAGATTATCGACGGCTGCACACCCGCAACTCACCTGTGGGATGCTAAAGATATGTCCTAGTTCATCGACCCACGCGAATAGCCGAAGCACCTCCCAAGTGCACCATACGTTTTTGCCGACGGCTGGAATTGAACCAGCTTCCCCAGGACCGAGCCCCGCGCTTTTCCTTTAAGCTACGTCGGCGTAAGTAGCTGTGTCTGACGCTCAAGGGTATCAGAGCTTGGCTGTTTCTTGATGTATCACCGGCTTGGCTCCGTTGGATTTGTGGGGGTACGAGCTAAACAATCGCGAATAGCGGCACACCACTGGCGTCGGAGAAGCTCTTTGATGAGTGGACGCGTGGCTGTAAAGACGAGATGGGTTCAGACAGTTCATTTCTTCAATTCTTTCATACAATTCATTTAATTGCTTCCTGCTCTTAATAGTGGACCCCTTCTTGGCCACGCGCCCTCACTTTTCAATTTGCCAGCTTGGAGAGACATGCCTCCGGATGCCTTTTTTTTTGTCCTCGTTTGAAGCCTACAGGCCGTTTTAGGTCATTCTGATCATGCCTTTGCTCGCTCCGTTTTTCCCTATCCGTCTACGTCCGGAATAAATACTCGGCCATGAATTTGGTGTACAGTTCTGCATTTTTCTGTCGATTAGTATCAGCGTTGTCCGGACTGCTGTCCGGAATCTGCCATTTACTGTAGTCTCTGTAGTGCCCAAAGCGGTTGGCCTCTATAATAAGTCATAACACTTAGTGGTCACGTAAGGATCTACGCTTCCGCTTCATTCTTCGCACTCGGTTGTTGCCTCCGTTCTCAACTACGCTTACAGTTTCCAGAACTGTCGTGATGCGGGCTGCGATGCTAAGATATGTAGATACACATAGTTAGTTCTAGGTACGATATCCATACCTGCGCAACTCTCCTCAGTGCAGTGCATATTCTCAACATACGCCACAGCTTTGCTCGCGAAACGGCGAAATCTGTAGGCCATATAGCCTTGAAGAGGAGTCTCCGACACCCAGCGTCTCGCCAGCTTCACGGCATTCCGAACATCCTCGCCATACTTGCGTTTAGAATCTCCTCCCATCAGGATTTCGATCGTGATAAGTATTTCTGCAATTCGTTGCACTGTTTCGTCGCCTGGTAGGGTTATCACGCTTTTCACCAAGCCGCGATAGGTCCACAGTAGGCCACCCAGCGACTCATCATCACCCGCAGTAGTTATCTTGCTCGTCAGTGAATCACAGCGTTCCGCCGCAAGCGTGTGAAGATTTACTTGATTATTGTACAAGTATTTTTTATTTTATTTTTTTTTTGGGGGGGGTCTTTTTGTCAGCATCAACATCCAATAGCACAGAGAAATCGATAAATAATCTGAAACGTACCGTTGAAAACATTTCTTCAACGCCTTGTTCGTGGTACAGGCCCCTGCGAGAGCAGCATCAAGATCTTGCACCTCATACACATGCTCAACGGTACATTCAAGTTGCTTGAAAATCACCGTTGCAATCTCTAACGCGTGGGCGGTAATCCTTAGCTGTCGCGTTAACAACATTACTACATGCTTGTTGCTTGAGAGCGTCCTTAATGCCAACAATGGCCTTCGACCAACTCGTTTTCATGCTGAACTGAATCTTTTTGTGGATCGTTTTCACGTTCAACATCGTCTTCAAACACTCCCGAGCAAGATGCAGATGAGGGTCTCTCGTCTTGTGGTGCGTTGATTTAGCGAGCCTGTGCATCGCAGCCTGTGCCTCCCCTTCCATTTCCGAGCCAGCTTGTTCGTGTTCTCTCTTCCTTCTCTCTCGTTTTTTGCTTCTTCTGGGACTGTTTTCTCTTCGTGGATTTCTACGCCACAATCAGTATCGTCAGTCCACCACCATCCCTTCCCACCAACATCAACGCTGTTCTCAAATCACTCACCGCAGCCATTCCCACGGCCACTTTCTCCATGATCTCCGCCAATGTTCGTTGCAGCTCCATAGTATTTTTCATCTCTCTCATCAAACTTTCACTGCGCTCAGTTGGGCTGCGCCAGTTAATTCATCGCATCGTGAACTTCCTCCAAATTGGCAAAAGTTGCAGCTACTTCAGTCACTGCTCGATCCAATCCAGAGATCTCGTCCTGCAAGACGCTATTGCAACAGTGGAAGCTCATCACGCGCCAAAAAGCGCTCATAGAGCTTAAATCGAGTCACTGCTCAAAAATTAATGGTTACGTACAGTACAACAGGCATTGGAAAATATGTATTTATATTTATTGAACGGCGAATGCAGAAGTAGTAAATGATGCTACGCACTGGCCTCCAATAATGCGTTATTTCTCAACAATGGTATTATTTAATATGCAAAGTGGCTAGCTCTAGTTCCCTATCAGTTACATCTAGAGATTGTTGCCTTCCCGCCCACACGATCATCATTGTGCAGGCTGCTGGTTCGAAAGAAGCGCCTCTGCTGTCGCTACCGTGCGGCGGTCCCAATACTGCCTATTCGCTTTGAGAAACATAATCATATCAAAGTGAATTGGCAGCAGTGCGCTTTGGTGCGGGGTGAGCACCGTCTTGGCCTGCGAGAAAAGCCTCCCGCAGCGGTTGCTTGTTGGTAGTACGTGGAAGAGTAGTGCATCGTAGCTGTGTCCCACTTGCTTGGCTGCTGCCTTGATCTCGAGGTATCGCTTCAACATCTTGAACGTGGAGAACCACCGCGTCGTGCCGCGCTTTACCGCCACCAGCTCCGTGTGTTGGCGAAGGCGCGCGCCGTTCTTCTTTGTCCACAGTTGCCCCCATCAGGGCGTTCACATCCTCTAACAAGCCCTCGTGCTCACGGAGGAAGCGCTGAACAGCGAGATTGTAGCGATGGCTGGCACAACCAACCAAGGAGACGCCGAGTCTAGTTGCTAGCGCCTGATTGGTGGAGCAATTGTCTCCAACAATGAATTGAATACAGGATCTCGAGTTTTGAGAAGTTTCTAGATTCTCATCAAGCACATCGATATGAGAGTTAGCACCCAGGTCGCTCTCTTCAACTAGTGGAGACAGGGCGAGGAGCGGGTAGTAAATGATGCCATCAACGATGTACACCGCGTACACGGCCACGCAATAGGTGGTACCGCTGGTCCAACCGTCGAAGACAAGGCCAATCCGGCCAGGCATTTGCGAGCCAATAGCCTCCTCGACCAAAAGTTCCACTTTAGCCATGAACTTCTTGAGTGTTCGCGATGATATGGGGTCCCACCGCGACATGGCTCGAGTAGCTTCGTTGTCGACCTCGTTGAGCGGTAGGTTCCTAGTGTGATCCACATCATTCAGTTGTAGATTGTAGCAGCCTTGTCTGTGACAAAGCCGAAACCGTCGAGGCGCTGAGACCCACGACGCTCGTACTCTGCGTAGTCTTCAAGATACTGCGGGTGCTTGTCGTTGAGGTGGCTCATCAAGTTTGTGAAACCGTTAGACGGGGCCTGCTTCCTTATTTTGCCACAATAGCGGCACTGGAACAAGTTGGAAGGCTTGGCAGAGTAGAAGTATTGAGCGTAGAGTCTGTTGGCGACATGTGGAATGAAAAATGAGAGCCTGAGGGGCTGGTCGTTCTGGTGGAGGGAGGATGGATAGCTGCTGGAAAGCAACACGATTGATGGTAGTGGGGAGAGGTCAAAAATATAAATTTCTAGCTAAAATGCTAAATAATGTATGGAGTTTGTCGTTTTCAGTAATAAATAATTATTGGGAGTCAATCCTGTTATTATTGATACTGCGTTATTTCTTTTCCAATGGGGAAAAAAATAACGCAATATCAATAATGACAGGGTTGTAGACGCAAAGTACTTTTCCGGAAAAAAGTGCACACTCTTTCCGTTCACTTTTGATTCTGTTTCACTATGGTGGACGGAAGGAGTGTGCACTTTTTTTCGCAAACGCTTTTTTGAAGCTTGCACTTTTTCGTTTTTTTTAAAACGAAGGTTGCGCCGACGGCAGTTAAAGCGCTAGAAAACTCATTGACGACCTAGAACATCACCAATCGAAGAGCTACCTCAAAAATATGGAATTCATCGTGCTTGTGGCAGTGGAGAACCTGGACCATTTGCTGAACCCCGACGAAGTTCTAGCAGTGTCGAACATGGTCAAGATTCTACAGCAGCTTCTTAATGCCCCTTCTCTCAGGCGTCTTGAATGGTACGACAAGTATTGAATTTGCATCGATTAGATAGGAATAACCGATTTCGATTTTAAACTACAGCGGCTGCCACCAATTACAGACCTATCTCCTCAAAGTATACGAGATACCCGCCGACATGGTGGAATCCTTCAAGACACAGGTTTTTGGTATGCTCGTAGACTTGGAAAAGTTGGTCAGAACTGTACCTCACCACAAAATTAGGAAGAACTTTGTCTTGATTAATGAGCTGCTGGAAGGTCACTGCGCTACGTGGAATCCTTATAACGAGTCGGATATTGGAAAATTGCTCGCTACAATTCAGAGGTTTTGCTCGGAGGAATATGGAACGGAGTGGAATCACTCCTTCATGTCCATTTGTCGAGCGTGCAGGAAAATGAATGGATCGACTTTTGTGTGGATGGCGGATCTAGCGTCAGAGCCGCCCAAAGCTTTCTCTCGAACATGGGACGAGCTTAGATTCACAGATGAAGCTGTTGTAAAGGAAAGCTTCGTCCACGTCACGAGTTTTGAAGAGCAAGCACGCCATGCAACGGAACCAAGCGAAAAGTTGAAGTCTTTTGCGGAACTCATTGACCGACTGCAGTGGTTTTTGAACGGAGTAGTGGGTGAAAAAGATCAGTCACTACTTTTCCTGCAGATGCTCACGCAGCTAAACGAGTGTATGAATACGCTGGCGGGTCTGTGCGACCGTGGTAAATCACTTACTCTGGAAAGATGTCTCTACTTGGAGAAATTGGTTTGTATTGTACGCCAGTCGATGTACATGCGTGAGGACGAGCTCAAAACGGTATGATATATTTTGCATTTAATTGATGGATGTTGCTAACTTTGGTTGTTAATTCACGTAGCGTTCCGATCTTGCTCTTGGATTTATTTCCACCAGAAACCCGCCCCAAGTTCGTCCTCCTCCAAGTGTGAGATGAGTCCAAAAGAGTAACCACTCGATGTGAACGTACAGAGAAAAAAAAACGTTTTGATGTGAACAGCGGAAATATGTTTTCCTTACCGTAACTATACCTCATTTGCAATAAAAAAAATAGGCGATGATATCGTTAAAAACATTTCTGTTCGTTTTCACTTCTGTTCTTGATGGAGGCGATCTTGGTCACTTCAGCGCCGCAGAGCTGCGCGTTAAATGCGTCACAGCGGTCCACGACGAGCTGCTGCAAGCCGAAACGCAGCTACATCCTGCACTGGAGGCGCTAAAGCGCGCACTTAGCGTAGTGCAGGCGTCCCGGAAGATGTACAGAGCTCCACTGGGGCTGGTAGATGAGTCCCCTGACATTTCTAAAGCACTGGAATAGCTCGTGACTGCGTGTAACGAGATCGGAGTGTTGATTTGTGACTTAAGTAGACAAGTGAGCAGTGCAGGCACCGATGACGCGTCGCCATCAGCCACAGACGACGAGGAAGATATGACAGCGGAACCTAAGAAGAAGAAGAAGAACGAGGCTATGACAGTGGAAAAGAAGAAGGCTGCAAAGACACAACAGGAAGAGATACCGATATACCGATATCTGTTGCAGTGGTTGACTTGATATCGAACGAGGAGAAGGAGTCAGTAAAAAACGAGAAGAAGACGAGGGACGAGAGTCAAGTGGAAGTATCGATACCACCAGTTCATAGTGAAAGTGCCTTTGATGTAGTGGAGCCAGTTGCAGAAGGAGAACAGGACGTTACTGACTCTTCAAGGAGAAGAAAGTCGAGGAAGAGGAAAGCACGGAAAGATAATGCACCATCACTCTCTAGTGTGGTGGTTCGACTAGAAAAGAGAGCGGAAATGGCTCCTAGCGGACCGGTGGGAGTTGCTGTGTACACGGCGCTGAATGCTGCAATCGATGTTGAGAATTCGAGAGGACGTTCGAGTGTTGAAGCATTTGTGGCCGCAACAGCGGCGGCTGGGAGAAAGCTTGTGGAAGTTCACGAAGAGCATCCGGTTCAAAGCGAACGTCATCTGGAAGATATGAGGCTATTGATGTCAGTCGTCGTCGAGAACTTCAAGGGTAATCTGACCGCTGGTGAAGTTAAGACGGCGTGGAAAATGCTCAATACGCTGCTGCAGCTTCATGATATTTATCCGTTAAAGACCAAAGGACTCCACCGGTACGGGAAAAAAAAGTATGTGCTGCGAATTTGCTAAACCATGCTCCTAATTAATTTTATTTATGACAGGAATTGTCTGCAGCTTCACAAGTATCTGGTCAAGGAGCACGAGGAGCCCACTGACATGGTGAAATAATTTAAGGCTAAGCTGGACAAATTGTTCGTGGAAGTTGACGAGTGGATACCGCTGGGTGGACTCACTACTAGGTGGTTCGACAAGCACATGAACTTGGTTAATGAATTGGTTGAAGGCCGCTTCGAGGGGTGGAATCCGCGCGCCGAACCCATTCTTGGGAAAAGTGTATCCAATTTGGAAAGGATATGCGGTTTTGGTGGTGTAGGTGATGTGTGGAACGATCACTATGCCTCCATTTGCCTCGCCTTTAGCAAGATGTCTCGCTCCACTTTCTTTTGGACGCGTGATTTGGCGAGTGACTTCACAAACGTATTGATTAGGGACAACCGACTTGAGCCCGGGTTTGAAGATGAAGATCGCGTGAAAACGGATTTTGAGTATGTCACGAGTTACGACCAGAAAGTACGACGTGCAAATGGCTCCAGCGAGAAAATGGAGGCATTTGATGAGCTCATCGACAGGTTACGATGGATATTTAACGCTGTGGCGATGACAAGGAACCAATCTTTATTGCCACTCACTGGACTCAAGCGACTGAATGAGTGTTTTAGTACTCTTGTACGTCTGTGTGATAATGGCGATGCCCCCAATTTAGAGGGATGCATTCACTTGGAGAGATTGCTTGTTGTCATGCGCCAAGTGATGTATCTCCGGATAGACTACGCATGCGTCTCGAAGCGGTACATGAGGTTGTGTAACGCAGAACTGATACGGGTCTATAGATGGTGATTTTGCTATTTTTATGATGTTTGCAGAACAACAGATTCGTTGCTGGGTCTATTTCCACATGACAAACGCACACGGTTTGTGTATCCAGATGGATGCCGCCATGCATCCTAGGCTGCGAAGTGTTTTTTTTTATCCGCGTATACAGCCTCAAAGTTTGATGTTCCTGCCCATTTCATTTGGCATTTCGCTCGGACAGTTTCGCAGCAGTCTACTGATTTGGATATCACAAAGAATACTTGGAAAAAAACAATCGTTCAAGCAATATTGCTACACGTCAATTCGTTCTCGACTTCAAGACATCGACGCAAACACTGGCCTAGCTCGGTACGAGTGTGTATCCGATCTCGTGCGACATCGGGTCTATATTGTGTTTGAAACATCTCGCTACGTCAGGCACTTCAGTATATTGTTTATAGTGTACTCAACCATGTATTGTAGTACTGTTGCTGAAGTTTTGTCTCTATCTTTTCGATCGTGATCACTTCAATGCAGCAACAAACTCTAATGTTTCGATATGCGATTAAGATGCTGCTTAGAATACAAGCCAAGCTGGTGTGCCTACTCAGTGTTAACCGGTGGTCGCTCAATCCCTCAGCTTTGACACGAGTGGTGGGTGGAGCCCACTTGAACCAGAAGCAAACGGGATTTGATTCAGAACAGACTCGAGTGAGTATACATACATGTATTAATACCTCTGCGAAACCGAGATCGAGACGATTGTGCGTCCTTCAGCTATGAAGTTCATAGGAAAATTCTCAAGCATTATGCGTACGTAGATGATCGGCAGATTGAAACTTCAGTCGCCGTGAGTTCGGGAGTAAAACAGCGAGCGAGAAGGGAGCTGAACTGAGTGAGTTGAGGAGCATTACACAATGAGTCGTGATTTTCTCGTGTGATGATTCATCAGTGATGAATGCACTTTGTGCCTCGTTAAAATAACTGGCATACTCGTAGTTGATTATCAGCGAGTATAGGTTCTCATGCGCAGCGCACGTTCAATATGGCACCAGTTTCGCCTGCGACAGTGAACTATAGCACCCGCGCTCCAAGTATTGCACGACAATGTCCAGCGCTCCTCTTGAACAGCTCGATAGTCTTCAGCTCTATGTAGTCGTGTCGGGGACTACCCAGAGGGATTATTCGGGAGGTTCAATACTGACCTCCCAGGGAACACCGGACTTGTGTGTCGCGACAGACCGCCAGGCCGCCCAATTTTCCCACAGTAGTAATGTTCTACTCCAAGTACTTGGCAATACTTTTCTCCCACTTGTTCACCGTCGTCAAGTGCTTTTCACGGGGTTCTAGCTTGTGGATAAAGTGGATGCAGCAAATCAACTTGTTGACGCACAAGCAAGAGTTGGAGTCCTCTAGTGGGTCCCAATCCTTGGACTGGTAGGACATCACTTCTCCGAATCCCTTGGCAGCCTTGTCCAGTTGATTAAAAAAAAGAGTCATCCTGCCACTGCTCCGCTTGAGATATTATCCCCTTCAGCTGATCCTGCATTTCTTTTGTCGTTTTTGACGCCGTTGGTGGAGAATGACATGTTTCCGTGGTCTGCTTTCTCTTCTCACAAATCAGCTGAAGCAGAGTGGCAGCAAGCCTCTGCCATCCAACCTGGTTGTGGTGGCCGTGAAGGTTTTTGCTATATGTAGTAATACTGTTCGCAAAGCGTACAGTACGTACTCCTTATCCAGTTCATCCCGAAATGGACGTTCACAAATCCAGCGCCTCACGATTTCAACCGAATAGCGCACTTTGTCTTGACATATGCAGCCATCACGTGCTGCATCGCATCGAGCGCTTGGACTTTTTGAGCCAGTTGTTGAACAATCTCAAGCTGATCATCCAACAATGTCGAAGCCTCTCTGACAGACCGAGGAATGCTCATCTCGAGACTCTCCAGCTCTGCTCGAACTCTGTTCACAGGAAACAAGAACAACAATCAGAAGCCTTTCAGCTAGCGCCACCGTCGAAGTCGATGTCTTACCGGTGAAAGTAAATCCTCAGCACCTCGTTCTTGGAGCAAGCATCAGTCAACGCATCAATCAAGCCCCGTACTTCCTCCGCGCGTTCAGGCGCCCACTCAAATTTTCCGAATACCATCACAGCAGTTTCAAGCGCACGGGCAGTGACTTCCGCTGCCGGGTTATCTGTTGTATGAGCGTCCCGACTTGACTGGTGATTGAGGATCAGCTTGAGGTCGTGCAGCGTCTTCACCCAGTTGCGCTTCATCTCCAAATCAATCCTTTGGTTGACTGTCTTCATCTTCAAGAGAGAGCTCAGAGCCTCGTGAGCGAGAGACAGATCCGCACTTTGCTTCTTGTCACTAGCAGTAGCAGATTCACTCACTTTAGGCTGCTTCGGCTCCTCCACTAGCTTCTGCTTCTTGAGTTTATTAGAGTCTTCTTTTTCATCATCGTCGTCGTCGTCGTCGTCGTTGTCGTCACTACTACTACTACTACTACTGGACGAGGACGATGAGTCACTTGAAGAGTCCTCTTCCTTATCTTCCGTCTCGTCCCTCTTCCTTTTCTCCAGTTTCTTCTCATCTTTCTTCACTTCCACGTCCTCCACGTTCATTCCACTCGCTACCTTCTGCAACTTATCGTTCAATTCCTGTTGCAACTGCAATGAGCTGTCCATCACCTCCAGAAGTGACTCGCTACGTCCGGTGGACCCTTTACCCTGCTCCAGTTGATTCACGGCATCCCGTACTTCCTCCACTTTGGCAAAAGCTGCAACGACGTCGCTTACGGATTCGACCAGAGCGAGAAATTCCTCTTGCAGGACGACGTTGGAGCTGCGGTGAAGTCCCGGGGGGTCCACGAACGACAGGATGCGCTCGTACAGCGCCAACGTGTATTGAAGGATATCGATTTAGAGAGGATGTAGCCATTTGTGTTTACAAAAGTAGCCATTTAAACTGTGATGTAAAACTTGGCTGTCACTTGTCCTCTATCACTTGAGCTACCGTAGTGGCTACGCGAGAATCTACTTCCCCGCTTCATTCTTCGCACTCGGTTGTTGTCTCCGTTCTCAACTATGTTTCCGCTGATTCAATACTTTTGTGATACTGCTATGATATGCACATGTAGACAGACAGAATTAGTTTTTCTAGGCCACCTTTCATCACCAGCAACCCACTACGTGCTCGTACCTGCACAACTCGGTCTGGTCGCCCTCCATTTTCTTGCTATAAGCCACGGCTTTGCTCACAAAACGTTGAAATCTTGAGGGCAAGTAGCCGTCCAGAGGGACCTCAGCCACCCAGACCCTCGCCTGCTCCACCGTACTCCGAATATCCTTTCCACACTTGGCCTTCGAAACGACCCTCATCACGATTTCGACCATGCTAAGTATTTCTGCAATGCGTTGTGGTTTTTATCGCATGGTAGGGGTTTCACGCTTTTCACCAAGTCCCGATATGTCCACAGTAGACGATCCAGCAACCCGCCACCCTTGCCAGTAGTTATCTTGCTCACCAGTGAGTGAAGGCTTGCCTTCGCAAGTGTGTTCAGTTTTACTTGAGCACTGTCAATTTTTTTGTTAGCATCTGAAAACAGTTAGAAAGTGATAAGAATCTAAAACGTACCGCTGGAACACAGTCGTCAACGCCTTGTTCGTGGAGCAGGTCCCTGCAAGAGCAGCAGTAAGAGCATGCACCGCATAGACATGCTCAACTGTCCATTCAAGTTGCTTGAAAATCACCGCTGCAACCTCTAATGCCTGGGCGGTCACTCTAGCTGCCGCGTTGTCTGCCACGACAGCATTGGAACGCCAATAATGGCCTTCGACCAACTCGTTTTCATGTCGGGCTGAATTTTGTTGTTGGTCGCTTTCACGTTCAATATCGTTTTCAAACACTCCCGAGCAAGATCCCTCGTCTTCAATTGCGTTGGTTTTGCGAAGCTCTGCACTGTAGTCCATGTCTCCCCTTCCATCTCCGAGTCCGTTTGTCCATGCTTCATCTTCTTTTTATTTGGCATCTCCTGCTCCTTTTCGCTTCTGCTTGAAGACAAAGACGAAGATTCACTTGTCAACACCTCCGCATCCTTCTCCTTCTCCTGCTCCTGTCTACCGGTACTGGTCATCTCTCGTTTTCTTTCACCCGGGTCTGCTTTTCCTCCGTGATAACCACCTCTGTCTCCGATTGCTACGCCACAACAAGCATCGTCAGCCCACCACCAGCCATTCCCACCAACTTCAACGCTGTTCTCAATTCACTCACCGGTCATTCCCATGACCACTTTCTCCATGGCATCCTCCAATTTTCGTTGCAGCTCCATAGTATTTGCCATCTCTCTCATCAAACTTTCACTACCTCCAGTCCATACGTTGCCCTGCTCCAGTTGATTCATCGCATCGCGCACTTCCTCCATTGGCAAAAGTTGCAGTGACTTCAGTCACTGCTCGATGCAACGCAGAAATTTCGTCGTGAAAGACGCTATTGCAACTGCGATGACGCTCATCACGCCCCACTCGCGCCAGAAAGCGCTTATACAGCTCCTCGATCACCATCAATCTTGATGGTGTTTTGATTCAGCATTTTCAGATACCTTTAAGATAGTATACCATTTGAGTATAAATTTTCACCGGACCTTCGTTTCATAGACTGAATCAACACACACAGACGTTTTCAACGCAGGAAGGATCTGAGTGTGAGGATGGAATCACCGTCTCAGTCGCCACGCTCGCATCGAGAGGCGGTGGATGTGAGCGCCGAGGAGTTGCTGCACCCACTGGAGGCACGCATGCTCCACCTATCGCAGGAGCTCACAACGACGGATCCAGACGTGCCCGCGCTCTCCGACGACGAGGTCATCACCAAGCTCAACATGTGCGGAATTCAACCCACAACGAGTGCAGAATGAACCTGCTGATGACGTAATCTTGTGTTGTGGGTTTTATAGGATTGCAGAGACACTGGAGGAAGTGGAAACCAATTTCCGCAAGGAGCGATCGTCGCCCTACCGCCGCGACGGTAAGATCGGACGCTGTAGTTGAAGTATGTGGTCGATTTTTTATGCTGATGTGGGTCTTTTGGGTTTTATTGCCAGGCCACTTGATCGGTAATCTTCTGCAGGTGCTGGAGCAGAACGAAGACTTCTATCCGATGGTAAGTCGATACCTGAAAGTTGAAGTTGCCTTTGAGGGAGATGGGGGAAACTTCAACAACTTACTCAACTGTTATGTTGCTGCAGTTGGAGGGAAAACTGTCGGATCTGAGCGTGAACCGCGTCAAGGCAGCGACCTGTCGTCTACTACTGGCCACGGTGCCAGTGAACAGCAGAGCGATTGTGCGCGTGCTGGGCGACGACGACGAGATGCTGGAGCGTGTGTGTGGGTTTGCTACTGATACCGACCCAGGACTGCGATGTTATGGTACAGGACTACTCTCCGTGGGGCTACGGGACCGTTCAGTTGCGGATACAGTTGTGAATAACGACACACCAGTTAAGTTGCTGAAACGAGCGAGAATGTACGCGTCAAAGCTGGAAAAAGAGAGACAGCAAGCCGTCAAGTATATCCAGGACCACCTTCGTCTTGCTGCTTCTCGTCATAAAAAGACTATTAACACTGGAGGAAGTGGGGCGACTAAAGCGACCACTCCGCAGCGATCATTGAAGCGCAAACACTCTGATAGTATCAGTCGAGCACCTAGTCATGGGACCGAACAAAGTGAGAATCCCGATACTACAGCTACTATGGAAGCTGAAGAAGAAGAGCCGACTGCTACGATCCCAATCCAGCAGTCACTCCCGATTTCAGCAAACGAAGAAGACGTAATCGGGAGTTTAGGCGAGGACGGGATCGTGATGCCGAGTCCAGAGCATCACGAAGAGGATTTCAAGCGCTTGGTGATGCTGGAGCTGCTGTATACTCTGGATTGTCTCGGATCTATGGGGGAATACTTGGAGATCTTCGCCCCAGCGCTGAAAGAAGACATCATCGGGACAATTATCACGTTCCTGCACAGCAAGAACCCGGCTGTGATCTCGCACACGATGACGTTGACGTCCCATTTTCTAGCTCATAAGAAGTTCTCCTTCTCGCTGGTTGAAGCGGGCGGTGTGGATCTGCTCTTCACTGTATTCAAGTTGCAACAAGCAGCGGGTCAAGTGGGTCTACTGGATCGCAGCTTGTCCATGTGTCTTCACGGGTTCGCGTCTTCGTCTGCAGTTGTTGAGCGCCTTGTTGTACTGAACCCGGACAATATGCTCTCAGCCGCGTTTAAGCTGCTTTCCAGTCCCAACGACCGTGCACGACAGAACGCTGTGGTATTTTTCAGCTTGACCCTGAGTTTCAAGGTGATTCTTGACTACTTCGAGAAGCACAACGGGTTGTACACTATCCTGAACATTATCCGGGTAGGTAACCACCCAAAGTCAGCAGCACAACGGCAACTCGCGCAAGATGCGTGTCTGTGCTTGCGTCAATATGTACGCATGCACATGGCGCTGGTAACTCATCGACTCCGGAGGAAGCTGGCTCAACTGAATCACCCGTCGAATCGCCAGTCTAACACCGCGCCAGTGTTAACAGCAGCGACTGTAGCGTCACGTATCCCGGCTCGTGTCCCGAAGATCACGTGGTCCAAGGCAATCGACCTAGACGACAAGACTCACGAGCAAAACATGGTATTTTACGAGAAATATCGCTTCAGTGCTAGCAGCGGCAACTCCAACAACTCGTGGTCGGCAGCAAGTGCTGGCGGTGGGATGTGGCCTCCCGCGGCCAAGTTAAACCATTTGCGCGGCGTTCTTGTGCTGCTGGAGGTCGTGGCTTTGATGTGCTCGGTGATGCAAAACACGGACCCAGACGCCAACTCCACGACTATTAGGATCTGGACAGCAGAGCGCGCGCAGTTCTGTTTGGATTCCCTCCGCGTATTGACGCTTGTGGTTCCATCTCTAGCGAATGAAGTGTGCTCGACTGAAGTATCATTGGAGGAAGGCGCGTCCAAGAAGATTGGAATGACCATCTTGCTGGAAATCGCCATGAGTAGCAACCCCAGAGACTCCGAGCTGGTGCGGGACGCTCTGCGTGTCTTTTGTAACTGTGTGTCGCCTCCTCACCACGAAGATTGCTGGCAGCATCCCTTAAAGGACATTCGGCAGTACACACTGACGGCTAGAAGCATGAGGACCAAGAAGGATGACCAGGCAGAGGCAGCCGTTCAAGGTGCGAACACAGCTGACAACTGCTCCAATTGCTGCTCAAAGGCGAAAGATGACAAGATGTTGAGACCTGTGCGGAAGCTCGCGCGTGAACGGAACGCGATTAAAGTGTGCGTCTACCTGCTTCGCTACAAGCGCTCCGTTCAAAACGCAGATGCTATTCGTCTGTTAGCTACTCGAGCCTTGCTGGGTCTCTCTCGTGACCGTCATATCTCCCAGATTCTCGAGAAAATGCAAGTCGGACAGCTACTATCTGACATGATCCGTAGTGACCCCGTACTGGAGGAAAACGCCGACATCCACGTCCGCTTCCGAGAATCTGCTTTGGATTTGATCTCGCACGTGACACATCGAGCTTCCAACGTGGTGATTAACGAGGCTACGGACCCCACGGTGAGGAAGATTGAAAAGGCGAGTATCGTTGCAAATACCAAGATTTCTTACGACGAGAACGAGCTGCTGAGACTGATCCACGATCATCTAGTCACGAAAGGCTTACGCCACGCAGCCTCTGCTCTAGTGGACGAAGCCAAGATCCACGTTGACAACTCCAAGGAGGCCTCATCCACAGCCGAAATGCTAGCTTCCCGCGCAAATGAAACGCAGCTTAATGCTGATCAGAAGGGGTCAACACCGCATAAGAAACAAGTCGTCGTTGACCAAGAGGTCCCATCCAGTGTCTTGATTCGACGAGAAAGTGGCTATTTAAGTGAGGAGGAGACACCGCGTCCGAAGAAGCTGCAACGAGTGTCGTCTCTTGGCTCCATTGTGCCAGAGTTAAGGAAGATCCAAGTTGCAGAAGGCTCTCATTTTTCAGTGAAAATGTCCACACCAGCCACTCACTATCACCAATCGAAGAAACAAATGCATCAAGCGTTCCGCAGATCTCATTTCTTCCAAGATCCTACGCTAACACAGTCGGTAACTTCTCCTCGAGTTGTGTCCGAGACCACCTGCCCGGATGCTCTTCAAAAGCTTCCAATAAACGCGCGATGGAGTGCGAACAGTGAAGCGGCCTCCGTGTCGCCATCAAGCAAGTTGGATGAAATCATCACGCATTTCTTGAGAGAACAGCACCGCCAATGCGCCAACCCAGTGACCACTGTACCGCCGTTTAAACTACTGGGTAAAGGATCACTACATCGCTGTCCGGATCCTCCTGCTACGTCGTCAAACTTGAGCATCTGTTCACGACTTCTACGTCGCAGTCGTACGGGTTATCGCGTTGGGTCTTCTGCGTTCTCCTCGTACTATGCTGATGCTGGGATCGATCGCTACGTCTTCAGTCGCTACCGACCGTATCGCACTGTAGGTGCACACGTCGGATCTTTCGCATGGGGAGGAGTGAGCGTCGCTCGATTCTTTGGTCCAAACCAGCAAGAAATGCTGATAGGTAACCATGACGGAGAGTTACGTCAATTCAACATCAATTCCGATGAAGTAGTGGAGGAATGGACGTGTCACTCGCCGTCAAGTGCTATCGTCAATCTGGAAACGAACGAGGCTACGTCCATGGGGCTCCAAAGCCGACTGATACTCACCGGAGCGGTGGCGCTTTCAGAGCTTGCAGTGAACGAAATTGCGCTCTGGGATGCGAATGACACCAGTGCGTTGGTAGAGCGGTGGCGGTTCCAAGGTGGCCTTCGCCCTGAATTCAACCATTACGGAGACCGGATTGTTGCGCTTGATGTGCGTTCTAACGAAGAGGCTGACGGACTGGGATTCACTGTGAAAGGTGCTGTGGTTGTCGATATTGCGACTGGAGACGTGCTGTGCGACTTGAAAGACGCAATGCGATCGAATGATTACGGCGCAGAAACGAACTGCTGCTTTTCTCCTTGCGACGGCACGATTCTAACGGATGGAATGATGTGGGATGCTCGTATCCCCACTCGCGCATTGTACAAGTTCGACAAGCTATCGAACTTCGGTTGTGGTTTCTTCCATCCTAATGGGAATGAGGTACTCGTGAACTCCGCAGTGTGGGATCTTCGTACCTATCGCTTGTTGCGTATGGTGCCCGCTTTGGACAAGTGCAGCATCAAGTTTAACCCTTCTGGCAGTGTGCTGTTCGCATACTATCCATACGCAGGGGTAAGTAATTTATCTGGAGATACCGGTAATTGTTATTGTGAGACTAACTCGATGATTTTTCTTTGATCAGGGCGACTACCTGGAGCGCAGAAAGACCAAGTTAAAGTCATGGTTTCGCGTACTGGATGCCCGTGACTACAGAGATATCACGACGATTGATCTGGGTCGTCCTGTGTTCGATCTCTGTCTGAACACGAAGAGCACGCTGCTTTCTGCTGTGGAAGGACGCTATCTAGAAGCTGGAGACGTTGACGACGACGATTCTATCTGCCGTCTCTATGATATCGGGAGAAAGCGCCCTGCTGAAGATGATTCCGATGCAGAGGATGGACAGGATGAGTCAGATACGCTGGATGATGACGAGTACGACGATGAAAGCTCGAGTGGTGGAGATGAAATGGAGGAGGAGACGGATGAAAGTGATGAGGAGACGTCCGAATCAGAAGAAGTTGACAGCTCAGAGGAAGAGGACGAAGACGCGGAGAGTGATGACGACGCTGCCGCGCACATTCTTGCTATTGAGGAGGACAGCGATGAAGACGGGAACGGGTCGATTTTATCGACTCGTGACCTCGGCTATTTATTAGAGCTCCCTGATACGACGTATTACGAGGTTCACGGTCAATACTCGAGCGACGAAGACGACGCGGAAGAAGACGACTAGTGTAGAGAAAACCAGTGCAAAAAAGGTAAAATACCACGAGTAACAGTAGTTCTTACCTGTGTTTTATCCTGAGCAGGGGCTGAAACGAAAACGGGCTGTCGTTACTTGCTGTCCAGGTGCAGCTATTTATTTATCGGACTCCATGGCGACCAAGCCTGAAGTGGACGTGGAGGCTCTTGGAGACAAGCCTGTGTTGCTGAAGCGCAAGGACTTTCTGGGAACGGAGAAGGCAGCTCAAAGCCACCCCAATAGAACGTATTACTACCGTCAGCCCACAGATCTCCAGCGCGTGATTGACACGTCTACGAGCCATCTTGTGCGTGAACCGAAGGACGTCAAGGTGTTACTGGCACGTGGACAAGCACTTTTCAAGCAGGCCAACTACGAGCAGACCATTCGAGATCTCAACGAGGTCGTGGCGCTGGACAGTTCCAATGCTGCAGCGTTTTACACGCGTGGCTTGGCGTACTCAAAGCTGGACAACGTGGAGCTAGCGATACGAGACTTCTCGCGAACACTGCAGATCAACCCAGAGCACGTCAATGCTGCATACGCCCGCGCATCGTGCTACAACTCACAGGGGGATTTTGTACGAGCAATTGACGACTACAACTTCGCGTTGCTGAAGGATAAGAAGCTAAAACTGCAGCAAAAGCATCAGCAGGAGCTGCATCGGTCTGCAACTTTATCTCGACAGCAGCTACAGCGACAGAAGCAGCAACAAGAAAGCGCCAGCAACGCGTTACTCTTCACCCAACGAGTGAAGAAGACGTCAACTGTACCATTAGCAGAAACTGACAACAATGCAGAAGGTTTGCGCCAGGAAGAGAAGGCTGCTGAGTCTTCCGTGGATTCTCGAGTACAGAGCTTGTCCAAGCTAAGCGTAACATCAGCTCCAGCTAAAACGTTGTCAGCAACTCGGACAGCAGTCCTTCCACCTCCATCTCCAGCTACAGTGTCAGTTGAACAGAGACATACTACCGAGCCAGGAGTAAATGGTAGCCAGATCTCTTCTTCCTCTGCACTTGAGCAAGCAGAAGTCCACCACGCGAGAGGCTTCCAGTACCGCCAAGAATGTAATTTCCAGGCTGCAGCGGACGAGTATTCACGTGCGATTCAGCTAAACCCTCACCACTTCAAGGCTTACTTCAACCGCGGCTTCGTTTATGACAAGATGCGGCGCTTTGACGCCGCTGTGGAGGACTACACGCAAGCTCTGGAGATGGATCCACACAATGCTTTCGCACTCTACAATCGAGGAATCTCTCTGGATCGCAGTGGAGACTATCAAGGCGCACTCGCTGACTTCACCCGAGCAATTGAGCTGCTTCCTACAAACGCCGACTTTTACCATAACCGAGGCTTTTGCCACCGTAAGCAAGGCAACTTTGAGTTAGCCATTGCGGACTATTCACGAGCGATTGAGTTCAACCCGGACCACTTCAAGTCGCTGTACAATCGCGCGTACTCGTACGACAAGCTTGGTCGCTATGAAGATGCCGCACAGGACTATACGGCCGCATTACGTGTCGAACCAGAGAACGCCAACGCTTACCACAACCGAGGAAGTACGTACGATAAGATGAAGGACACCACCCGAGCCATCGCCGACTTTGATCGTGCGATCACGCTTCAGCCTCGCTCAGTATCAAGCTACAACAGTCGTGGACTGTGTCATGACCAGCTTGGACGACACGAAGAAGCTCTTCAGGACTTCGCCAGGGCACTGGCGTTAGATCCACGCAGTGCTGTGTTTTATCACAACCGCGGCTACTGTCTTCGTAACATGGGCCGCTTTGAGGAAGCCGTGCAAGACTACAGCTCTGCTCTTGCTCTGGAGCCTCGCAACGTCGCTGCGTACAACAACCGGGGCTACGCGCTTCGGAAGCTTCGTCGCTTCAAGGAGGCCGTCGCCGATTACACCACAGCGCTCGCTATTGACCCACAAAACACAAGAACTCTCAGTAATCGAGCCTACTCGCTAGCAAAGATGCATCACATCGAACAAGCCATCGCGGATTACACGCAGGTGCTAACACTTGACCCTCAGAACTCGTACTCGCGCCACAACCGGGCCATTCTTACGGCCAAGATGAAAGGCGGCGATGTAGACGAGCGAGACCTCAAGTGACGGGAAAACAAGTTGTCGCTTTGCCTTAGTTGTGTCCTGCGTGGATCCTCCCAAGTCTGGAGGGTTTTCTAGTCTTCTAAGGCTTAGAACTTGAACCCCGAGTGCATGGCGGTAACTCCGAAGGTGAAGTTGGTGTAGCTCACGCGCTTGAATCCGGCGTCCTCAATCATGGCTTTAAACTTCTCCTGGGGCGGGAACTGACGGATACTCTCGACCAAATACTGGTACGACGGACGGTCGTTCGCAACCTTTTCACCCAGCAGCGGGATCACGTTGAACGAGTACTACAATACAATAAAAATTAGCATTTCCATTCCAGATCTTCAAATTTGATAAAAACTTACAGCGTCGTAGAACTGGCGGATCAGCGGGTTGGGTACTTGACTGAACTCCATGCACATGAAGCGGCCTCCAGGCTTGAGCACACGGTAGGCCTCCTTGATAGCGCGGTCCACGTGGGTGACGTTGCGGATACCGAAGACGATAGTGTACACGTCGAACGAATTGTCCTCAAAGTCCAGATGCTCAGCGTTGCCCTCCACCCAGCGGAAGAGCGAAGGATCCACATGGGGAAGCACTTTGGGTGCACGTTCTTCTCCTACCTGCAGCATGGACGAGTTGATATCGCACACGGTGATCTCGGAGCCTTCAGTGCCTCGGGAAGACTTGGATAACTGCTCAGCAATGCGGAAGGCGATGTCGCCGGTGCCGCCTGCCACATCCAGACACTTCAAAGGACCCACAGGGTGGAGCGTGTCCACGAATGCGTCCTTCCACACACGGTGCATGCCACCGCTCATAAAGTCGTTCATGACGTCGTATCTGGCAGCATTTTGCATCAAATGTGAGGGTCGCATTGCAGGTATCAAGTATGAGGTTCGTACTGTTCGGCCACATTGTGGAACACGGAAGCCACCATGCGCTCCTTGTCCTCCTCGGGCACCTGCTGGAAACCGAAGTGCGTCGTCGTCGATCCAGCGTGAGAGGTGGAGACAGCATCTGAAGATGAGCTGGCGGCGGTGGAGAGGCTGCGCACGAAACGGGCAGCGCGGGGCGCGCGGCGCAGTACGAGCGACAGAGCCATGGCAATCTGAGGTCGAAACTCAACAATTCGCTTTTTGGCTCTGTCACGTTAAAAAGTATATAATTGCAGTTTTAATGCGAATAAAACACAAATTATGGCTGAATTATTATGAAGGGGGGCGGTGATATAAAGAGGTACTGACGCTCATGGGGTAGCGTGCTCATAGAATAAGTACCGGAATATAGAGAAGCTCAGCTACATGTAAACCAATTGTGCTCTTGCGTTCAGCACACACTCGAGTAATTCAAAATGTCAGCGAAATAGGTATGTATGTATCTCTCCCCGCAGCATCAACTTTCTCTCTCACTCCACCGCAGTACCCCATCCCAGTGACGCCAGCAATTTAATCTGCGCCGCGAGGTAGAACGCTGCCGCAGTACTAATGGGCTTGTCACTGCGCTGGAAATCGTCTGGGATCTTCTCCTCCACCAAAAACGACTTGGCATGGTCCACGGAAACGGTTTTCGACTCATAGTCCCCCATTGCAATCAGCAACAGCGCGGACTCCCCGTACGCCGTCGCTTGTGCCTTAACTGGGAAGGCGTACTCTGGGTTCTCCTTCTTGCATTGCGTCTCCCTCTCTCTTCTCGCCGTCGCCATAGAGTGTTTATTCAACTTGCCATCCATACTTTTAGCGAACAAATTGCCAGCCAGCGTGATGTTAATCTGCGCTGGATCTCTCTCCAAGTACGTATCGTCGTGCACCAGCGATGCGTCGTGCTCGATGAACCCGTGGATACTCAAGTCCGCAAGTGTCAGTTCAGCCGGCAGCGGACGCGTGAGGCGCTCGGCCAGACCCTCGGCCACATTATAGACGTCCATAACAGCTTCGCGTATCATCTGTGGGGTCAGTGCCTTGCCATCGCGAGGCAGATATCCGTGGTTCGCTAGGGAATTAAGTGCCGGACACGGACTGCGATGATTTGGGGCGGAATTCGGAGGAGGGAAGCCGGAGACGTCGGCGCCCGACGGACGGAAGTAGTGGTGGTCCGCTGCAGCAGTTGAGGCTTGTGCAGCTCGCACGTTGTGGGCGCAGCATGTGCGGGAGAACATGATCAGAAGCAAGCTTAGCAGCCACAGCGGCATGACGGAAATTCTTGCGCTGCACCCGCATAATATGGATATTCTGTGTACCTTACATCAAGTTGAAGTGCCTACATCACATTGCTCTGATTGGGTCGTCACTTCGACACAAAGAGACGCAATCTGACGCTCGCACGTCAACTGCCGGCCACCTCTCACTTGTCAATTGTCCTGTCAGCATTCCTGATGGGCGGGTCTTCGACGTCGTCCTCTCTGTGGGTGGCGCTGCCCACGGCCGCAGCGGCCGCAGTGCTCATCTATCTGCTTGTTCCCGATGAGCGACAACGCGCCATCCGCCGTCTCCCGGCCCCGGCCTCAACGCTTCCTGTACTGGGCAATACCCTGGACCTCATGAGTCTGGAACTACCACGACTGCACGACTGGATCACCGAGCAGTGCAAGGCCTTCGGCGGCCGCACGTGGCGCCTTCAGGTGCTGGGCGCCCCGCCAGTTGTGGTCGTGAGCAGCGTGGAGTGCTTCGAAGACGTGCTCAAGACGCAGTTCGAGGTGTTTGATAAGGGCCACCGCATGAACAACATCTTCCGTGACGTGACCGGCGGTGGCATCGTGGCCGTGGACGGGCCCCAGTGGGCAGCCCAACGCAAGATGCTCAGCCGGCTCTTCACCATGCGGGCCTTCCGCGAGACCATCAGTCAGTGCGTGCACGACTACACTCTGGTGCTCGGCCGCTCACTCAACGAGTCGGCCCGGACCGGGGTCCCCATCGACTTTGCAGACGTGATGCACCGCTTCTCATTCGATGTATTCACCGATATTTCCTTCGGCCTGCAGGCCAATTCATTGGAAAGCGGAGAACACACGCAGTTCATGGAGGCCATGGCCAAGGTCGTCCATAATTTAGAGATGAGGTTCCATTATCCGGATTGGTTCTGGAAGTTGAAGCGTGCGCTCAAGCTCGGGAGCGAGAAGGAGGTGGCCGAGGAGGTGGCCATTCTGGACAAGATGGTGTTCACTATTATCAATAAGAACATGGAGCGTAAGTTTAACCCGGACGCGGCGGCCAACGAGTGGCCCCCACGACCTCCACGGACCACGAAGGACGTGGTGTCGCTCTTCTTGGACGCCCACGACGAGCAGAAGGCGTTGGCCGAAGAGGGTGACACTCAACTGGACGCCAACTTCTTGAGAGACATCGCTGTCGTAGTGTTACTGGCCGGTATGGACACCACGGCGTGGTCCTTGTCCTGGCTTATCGTCATGCTCAACCGTAACCCGAAGGTTGAGACCAAATTGCGTCAAGAGCTGCGTGAAAAGCTTCCTCGGCTGTTCAGTGATCCCAGCTACGTACCTACCATGGAAGACGTGGAAGGCCTCGTGTATCTGGACGCTGTACTACGCGAGAACCTGCGGCTCAACCCGGTCGTGCCACTGAACGCCAAGGAAGCGAACCGTGATACGACGCTCGTCGATGGAACCTTCGTGAAGAAAGGTACGCGCGTCTACATTCCGTCCTACACGTTGGGCCGCATGAAGAGTGTGTGGGGCCGAGACGCCTCCAAGTTCAAGCCGGAGCGGTGGCTCATGCAGGACCCGTGGACGGGCGAGCTCACCATCCGTCCCGTGTCGGCCTTCCAGTTCGTATCCTTCCACGCTGGACCTCGTACGTGCTTGGGTATGCGCTTCGCTATGCTCGAGATGAAGACCGTGACGGCCTACATGCTGAGCAAATACCACTTCACAACCAAGGAGAACCCAAAGAGCTATACATACGACGTGGCCTCGGTACTTCAGATCAAGGGCCCGCTGATCGTCAAGGTACAGCGAGCCGGCTAGACCAACCGTTTTCTTGTTCGCTGTCCTAGTTCCATTAATCTTGTCGAATACAATACAATCCCAGCATCTACAAAGAGTCTACTTCGCCGGAAAGGAGGAAGTTTCCAAGTGGTACTAGTGTATATTATTCGAGGCTCTGGTGTCATTTGTGGGCATTGGGATGGTGTTCATCGTGTTCAATACTCGTGGTCTGCATTGTCGAATTTCCACGATCGGTTTAACACCTCAAGGACGATCATGAAGACGCTATCGGTAGCATTGACATGTGGAGCGCTCGCGATGGCTTTCAACGCGTTCTTCTTAATCGACCACTCGCCTCAACCAGCAAGTCAATCGCTCACTACGGGACAGCACGGATACTTTCGCCCTCAAGATGATCAGGTCTGGGGCCTCCCAGGGAACAGTTCATCCGCCTACTTCCGCAGTCCATGCCCAGCTCTCAATACTCTGGCAAACCATGGCCACATCCCTCGAGACGGGAAGAACCTGACCCCTGCAATTTTAGGGGACGGGATCATGAAAGTCTACAACTTTGACAAGAAACTACTGGATGTCATCTTCCTCGCTTTACCGTCAAAGTTCACGCTCGCCGACCTTGGCGACCCCAACTTCATCGATCATGATGCGTCGCTAGTTCACGATGACTCGTTCTTCCAAGTGGAGCCGTTCAAGGTCAACAAGACCCTTGTGGCTGAGCTGCTATCGAGTGCTGAAGACATAGAGGGACACAGTGGCCAGGTACTTACCAAGAACACAGTGGCTCGCTTTCGTCATCGCCGAGAGATCGAGTGTGCTCGGGACAACCCAGAGTTTAGTATGAGGGCGTTGGCCAGCTTTGTGGCCAACGGCGAGGCGTCGTTCGTCTTGCAAGGCATGGGCGATTACACTAGCGCGACCATCTCGGTGGAGCACACTCGATCTTTCTTGGTGGATGAACGAATCCCCACGGACTTTCGTCCCTCCAAGACGCCGATAACCATCGCGAGTGTACTTCTTACCATTGCAGAGCTCCAAATTCGAGCTTGGCTAAGCTGAAGTGTCTATACCAAACGTGCTGGTCACGTCTGCAGGTGCTTGGATTGAGAATATCCAGCACTGCTGGACCAGCAGAAGGTATCTTTGTTACTACCCGGGACCTTCATCATATCTCACTGCGTAATGAAGGTCAATCGTTCAACCCACCTGCATTAAATTCCTATCGTACAGTTCAAACCTGAATTTGCGCCATAATGACCAAGCTAGTCGTCAACCCTGCCTTCATCATCATGGTCTCCGTTCCAATCGCTGTGGTGCTCAATGTGTTTATCTTGATGAACAAGCCTTCGCGGGTGGTACCGCAATATGTGGAGCTCACAGGCGAACACGCATACTATCGACCTTGGGGTAGCGAAGTCTCTGGGTTCAAGGACAACACGGCCAAGCATCATCGGAGTCCGTGTCCCGCACTCAACGGTCTAGCAAACCACGGATACCTTCCACGTGATGGCAAGAGCGTCACCCCAGCACTTCTCCAACAAGCCCTCGTCCAAGTCTACAACCTCGACAAGTCGCTCGCGGAATTCCTTGTGAGCAGCTTGCCAGCTGAGTTCTCTCTCGCTGATCTGGGCGAACACAACGTGGTCGAGCACGACGCCTCGCTCGTTCATGATGACTCGTGGAAGGGAGAAGACCCGTCGTCCGTGAACGCCACATTGGCCACCAACTTGCTTTCAAGCGGCAATCAACTGACCAGATCTACGTTGGCTGTATATCGCCGTGAGCGAGAGGCTCACAGCGCTACAAATACACCAGAATTCAAGGAGACATTCACCACCGAGCGAGCTCTGACTGCCTACTCTGAGGCGGCAGTAATGCTTCTGGTAATGGGAGAACATTCAACGACAAGCATATCGGTAGACCGCGCCCGTGTGTTCTTGGTCGAAGAGAGAATCCCACAAGACTACAAGAAACCAAGTGTACCGGTCACATTTGCTCAGTCTCTTTGGCTCGCGCTGCAACTGAAGATGCTCGCCCTGCTCAGCTGAGCTAACAAACACAATAACAATCTCCCTAACAAAACTGAACAGTGTATTTACAGTTTCCTCACACGTTCGCTCAGTAGATGGCACGCAGAAGTCGACTACCGTTACAGATGGACGTGGCGGCGATGAAGAACGTATACTCGCTCTGTTTCTGGTTCAGGAAGCGGAAGGCTGTGAGCTCTGCGACTGTGACACCTCCGACGTAGTATACCAGCACGTTGATGCGTCTCCCACCGTTGCTATTGTCCAAGCTCGAAGAAGAGTCAGACATACTGTGGTGGCTACTGGAGTTGTTGCTTCCCAGACTTAGCAACGACGAGGTCGGGTCCTTGGCGAGAGTTTTATACTTCATGCCGAGCGAGTCTTGCAGCAACCGGATACTCATCGGCGCGTAGCCCGTGTAAGGGAACATGAAGTGGATATCCGTGGGATGTCTCGTGTCCTCGTCGTCCAGTGCGCCACGCATAAGTAGAAGCTGCTTGCGCATCTTCGGGAAGTCGAAGCGGTTCTCCACCGACAGTAAATCCATTTTCTCGAGTTGTACGAGGAGTGGCAGGATCTGATGGCCATACGTATGGCAGAGCTGCTGGCGATACCAGGCCAGTGTGTCCGGTTTGAGGCCACCACGAACAAGAGAGCAGAGACACAGTAACTTCACTACGTCGTAGAGATTCAGAGGCGGCTCGCGTAAGATGGCTTCCTCCAAGAAGTTGTCCACATCTTTAGCTGTAGCGGACGATGCACTCGGGCCAGCACTCATGATGGTCATTTCAGTCTCCACACAGCCACGTAGAGCAAGTTGCGTACTCAACTCGCGGATCCGCTGTACAAGCTGCAAATGGTGGGCCAGCGATCGCTTTTTCTTCACCAAATGAGGTGCTTTGGCCAACAAAGCCTTGACCTTCTGGAACTCAGCTTGACTGTCCTTAGGCAGACCAGCAGTAGACCCGGCCGAGCTGCCACGAACTTCAGTGGCCAAGTCCTTGGCGACGTCTACTAGCTGATTCGACACCAAGTTGAAGTTAACGTCGCGGATCTCGTCGAACAACGCGTCGAGGTGGTTCAGCACCACTTTCTGCGTCGTTGTGGATGTGGACCCTGTTTTGGAGCTACTAGTGCTGCTAGGTCCTCTATCAGTCGGAGCTTCCTCTGTTTCTTCGTCTTCCTTCTCGTACGTGACGACGCCATGGTTGACCCCGACCAGAGCATCCAGCAGTCCTTCATACGTCATGGGTGTCAGAAGCATCGACAATGGATCTTCCATCCTATCAATCACCACCAATTTATCCATGGCCGTGGCCACATCGGCCTCCCCTTCCTTTACGCCGGCCACCCGATTCATCTTGATCTTCTGCTGTTGTCTATGGGCCAGCTCCAGCATCTTCTTGACGCGTTGAGCGAAGAATCCGTGACACGTAACGTCTAAGATCCTGCGTCCTGTGTGTTTCTCCACGGCCAACACACTCTTGACCACGTCCGTCAATGCCCGGCTGTCGCCCTTCACATAGAGCTCTCCGAAGACGCTGTCGTGGCACAGGGCCGCGACGCCGCGATCCACTGGGATCAGGCCAAGGGCCAGGTTGGCCTGGCGGATGAATCCTGCGACGCCCTGTCGCTCCATCTCTAGGGCCACGTCAGACGTGGTCGCGGGCAGCCACAACACAGCGCAGCGCCGAGTGGCCACGAGCTCCAAGGGCCGCAGCGCATCGGCCAGACGCTTGGCCACGGTGGGTAATGGCGGGGCCACCACGGCCACGTCCAGCGCCTTCTTTCCCTGCTCCTGATTGGCCTGTGGGTCCTTCGAGATGCCTAATTGGCGCTGTAGCGTGGCCGTGTCGCCCGTGTGAAGCTGCACGCTTAGCAGGCGAGAGATCCCCAGCTTATCGTAGAACTCGCTGCCGCCCGATCCGTAGGCCAGCAGCTCGAAGATGGCCAGCTGCGACGCATCCACCGCGAGGATCACCTTGCCGCGGGACGTTGTGGCCGGACCCAGAGCGACCTCGATGGACCGGGTGAAGGCGGCCAGCGCGTCCGCCTTCAGCGCTGTCTCAAGCTCCATCTCGGATCAGGAATCAGAACACTTTACCCGTACGTGTACAGTATACTATATACTGTACACATACGGGTAAAGTATACGGTATACTGTACCTACACTCCGCGCCAGGTTAAATCGGCCACCCACATCGGTGACCATAACTCAGTCAATATTAGGAGTTATAAGCTGCTATTTAGATATGTTACCTAGCTAATTAGTTGTAGAGCGGTGTTTGTGCTAACGCGCGGAAATTTGCAGTCCTTCGAGTGGCTAGTACACAGAGAGCTGCTTTTGGCACTGGGTCACATTTAATCGGCCACCTCTAGCATACAAAAACCAAGTGAAATGTATTGAAAAGATTGTACTATAGGCTATACTGAACGACTGGTTGCTCAAGCAGGAGCGCTCGGTTTGAGCAAGATTGTACTATAGGTTATACTGAACGACTGGTTGCTCAAGCAGGAGCGCTCGGTTTGAGCAAGATTGTACTATAGGTTATACTGAACGACTGGTTGCTCAAGCAGGAGCGCGCGGTTTATACTGAACGACCTTCATATAGATTTGGCTCGTAAACGCAACCTGGCTCTCTTTGAAAGACTTTGCTGGAAGCATTAGATTAAATAGGAAGGAATTACGTTGGCAACACGCTATAGGTATTGTTTCATTAGTGTTTTGCTTGCTCCTCTCGAAAAAAACGCGGTTATGAGGCCCTGGTTCAGGTGCTGGCATGCGTGCTGTGCTGAAAACGAAATAGATTTTTATTGGGTGAAATTGCGTGGGTACATTGTACCAGTTTTTGCTTGAAAAATTCTGGCACGCTGCATTTCAGTCCTCACGAACAGAGGTGTTCTGGCTGAAGCACAGGTGTGTTAGAGCGTTCTGGCTTTTATTTCCATTCATTTCATAGTCTGTACTTCACTGGATAGACACTGAAGCTGTTGCTGTTACGGCGGTGCTGCTCAGTGCTTGCACTGCAGCTACTGTGGACAAGTGGCGCTGCAGGCGACCACCGGCCGCTGTCTCTACCTTCCCTACCACTACGTTTGAGGATGATATGGATGCTCCTAGCACCGACTGGTTTCATAAGAAGCTATGGTGTGATCGCCTATCTTTCTTTCTCATGTATCGCGATTTCCAAGACGCGTGCAAACGAAAGCCCGCAGCTAACAGTAAGTGTCCATTAGCTAAACAATTTGCTCTAACAATACTATATCTGGCGCAGGGGGAATCATGGGCGAAGCTGCCACGGTGCTGGGGGTTTCACACCCTCGGGCTGTGGTTTACATCGAATAGAGTACCTGCTCGCGGTTTATAACAACGCCCAAGGACTCTGATAGCACACTGGCGAAGTATTGCCAAGCCAAAGCAGTCTGCGTTTTGGTCTGGGCCGCTTCAAGCCGACGCTTGACGTCATTGTCCGCGAATCGCAGTTGCAGGAGCTCTGCGACTATCTCGTTTGACCACTTGAAACGCTTGGCAACCTTATTCGTTTTGGAGCCAGGTCTTGGCTGCGGCGCAGCCTGCTTGCGTGCACGCTACCGTTTTCAGCGCAGTCGTTTAGATCCTCCCCCATCAAATGCCAAATGAGCGCTACTCGCTCTTGTCAGCCAAACACAAGGACAGATGCACTGGTTGGCTGAGAGAAGGCAGCACTTGGTAACCCGATGGCCAGTGCGCGTGTGGACAGCAGCGATTCGCCCCTAAACCTAGTGTGGCGCCCAAGCACAGCACGCGTGCCAGTACCTGAAGGCCTGAGGGAGTGACCGCAATCTACAGCTCGAGTTAATCAAGCCATTGTGTTATACTTGATTAAAGTATTGGAAGGTGTTGATGAGAAGGTGAAAGCCGAAAAATATTTACTTGCATTTGGCCACTACTAGGGCGTTGCAAACAGATATCACAAGCAATAAGTACTCGTTATTTCACCTAGAACCAATTAATGTAAGCTGGAGACTCCACCGAACCATACGAACTTGACATTTTTAGCCAACTTCTATATGAAGAACATGGAGCAATCACTCTTCTTCTAGTTGTCCGATTTCCACCAAACTCCGTCTATCGGTACACATACTGTTTTGCAAAAACACTATAAGCGAACGCTTTAAAACAAACGCCTATAGCCGATAAAAAACGCAAAAGTCGCGTTTGTTCTTATACCGGTAGTTGGTGCCAACCCGCCAGGGCGTTATTTTCGCCTATTCGTCAATTTTGGTCAGAATTCAACAAAAAAACCGGAAATCGACGCGACTTAGCGAGCTACGTTGATTGGTCAGTTTTGATAGCATTTGAGTGATTGTAGTGGTCAAAATTAAAAAAGGTCCAGTTCTTATATGTGGCAGCTCTGTAGATAAAATACGCCCGTATAATTGAAATATCGGCAATTACAAAACGGATCCGTTATTTAACGTACTCACGAAATCATTTTCAATCGGGGACTCAATTTTTCACCTAACTGTAAGACCAACCTTACAATGCACCACTGACGTTCAACTCTGTGTCCATCACGGGCCTTCATCCGATCAAAACCCGAAATGCATATCCAGGTTCGCGTAGTGGTGGACACCAAAAAAAAGTGAGTCCCCGGTTGAAAATGTTTATTTAATTGAGTCTCCCTTTGGGGGGGAAATTTATAATGTTTAAAAACTAATCAAGCATACCAGGGGCATTACCGGAACTTCGAAGCCTTGGGAAACGCGCACAAAACGTCATCACCAGTACTGTACCTACTTGGAAGTAGCGGAAACAATGTGTATTGCACTGGTAGTACCCTTTCATTACATGTAAGTAGCTACGCCAGCGAGTGCTGCGGGGACTTGACCTCAACGAAAGCGGGCGACTTGGGCTGTCCGCTGTGGAACAGTGCCTCGATGTCCTCGAGCATCATGCCCTTCGTCTCCGGGCAGAAGAAGTACACGAACACACCACAGATGCAGCACAGACCCGCGAACAAGAAGAACACACCGTTGATGTTCAGGTGCGGGAAAAGCTTCACCACCTCCGTCATGACAGCACCCATGGCCCAGTTGGCGGCCGTGGACAGCGCCACAGCCGGCGCGCGCACACCCAATGGGAAGATCTCGGCCGGGTAGATCCAGCACACGGGTCCCCACGAGATGGCGAAGTTGAAGACGAAGAAGGCCGAGCCGACGCAGATGAACCAGCCACCCACACTCGGACAACCAGCATCATCGACGTTGCCATCGCAAATGGCAGTGAACAGGATGGCGGCGAACAAGTGACCGACCACCATACCCACGGCACCGATCAGCAGCAACTGACGACGGCCGAACGTGTCCACCCAACGCATGGCCGGGATGGTACTCAGGAAGTTGACACCCGAAAGGAAGAACGCCGAGTATATACCGGCGTTGGTGATGTCCTTGAAAATCAACGCGCCATAGCTGAAGATGGGGTTGATACCCGTAGCCTGCTGCAGCACTTGGAGCATCATCGCAATGGCCACACGCTTGAAGATGGATGGCTCCAGCAGCTCGGCGAGTCCCTTCTGAGCCGCCAACTCGTCCTCGACCTGGTTGCCGATCACCTGTAGCTCGTGGCCGACGTTGTCGGTCTGACGGAGACGCTTGAGTACGCGCTCCGCCTCCTCCTTGCCCTTGTGCAGGTACGTCCAGCGAGGACTCTCCGGCACGAAGAAGATGCCGAGCATGACGACGATCGGGGCGGCCATGGCCACACCGTTGGTCGTACGCCAACCGTGTTCACGGTTCTCCACGATGATGTTGACGGCGTTGGCCAGGAAGAGACCCGTCACTACAGTCATCTGCATGAAACCAGAGAGCAGGCCACGCAGCTCCTTAGGGGCCATCTCGGCACCGAAGAGCGGCAGTGAGAACGACGAGTTGCCCACACCGAAGCCCTGAATAACACGAGCGATATACATGAGCGTGTGTTCCTGCGCCTTGTTGAAGCACACCCATGAGGTTCCGATGCAGAAGAGCAGGCCGGCCGTGAAAATGGTCCAGCGACGGCCAAACTTGTCGGCCACGATGCCGCCGATGAAGGCACCCGCGAGGCACCCGAGGTTGTACGCCATGTTATACCACACAGTGAAGTCCGTCCACTCGGCCGGCAGGTCGGACGTGGAGGCGACGCACTGCTCGTAAGTGAAGTTGTGCCAGCCGACGCAGTAGTCGTTGATGAAGGAGTCCATGATGAGAACGCCCGAGGTCACACCTTGGTCGTAGCCGAAGAAGAGGCCGCCCAGCGCGGCGAAGACGCACACGATGATGGCGTAGGTGCGCGAGCCCTCCGTAGGGACGTCATCGTCGTTGTTGTGGACGTTCACCACGACGCCAGCAGCCATTGTAGAGTGGAGAGAAGCTGGAGCTGGAGTTGAAGGAAGGACACTGCAGTACAAGCGTGTGAAGGCGAGTGGGCCTATGCAAAAAGCAGTAAATTGCAGAATGAGCGATTGCTATCGGAGGTTCCGACAGTGTTGTTTGGCGACTCGCCAATGGCGAGAGGGCGGTCGTTCTCAACAAGGCCCATCATCTGTGGTGCGTGGCTGAGTGGGGCGAACCAACGACTTCAAATCGCCATTCGGTTGAAGCTGCCGCGTGACACCTTGAAGTTGGCGGCGACTTGGGATCGCCGGGACGACGATCTGTCCTGCTTTGCACGTCGCGGGGCGTCTCTGTTCGAAACCAGTCGCTCTACCACTTGATTTATTTGGCACCGCGCCGACACTCGTGACACATGCCCGTGTGCCGTTTGTTTTCAAGCTGGTGGGAAGGCATATGGTCCATGTGGCGGGCAACATGGCGAGTTGCCTTTTAGGTGCGGTAAGAGCTATTATTAAATAATAGCGCTGCTTATAGTTCACCAGGTTCCATCCTCATCAAAGTTTTCTGAAGTTTTTCTGCTTGGGCCCTACAGTACCTGTATTGGACGATCCAAGCAGAAACTGTATCCAGGCACTAGGTAGCCCACAGCAGTGCAGCAAAGCGTTGTTCAGAAAGGAAGTGCTCGGCAGTTTGTTGAGTACTACAGTACATGTATTTAATATTACTGTACATGCATCGTACAAACTTTAACGTTTAACAGGCTCGTCTTCCTCTCTGATTTGTGCTGGACTGAACTTCTAGTCTGAAGCTGAAGAGTCGTACTGTAGCTTCAGCCTTTACTTGTAGATAATCACTAGGGATTACGCTATTAATAAGCTAAGCCGAACAATAGCCTAATAAAGAGCCAAGACTCTGTTGGAGTCTCCAAAAAACCAGTTCAGCTGGAAGCGATTCCGGTCAAGGACCAACAGTCACTGCCTCAGCGTGAATGCCCACTTGATTTATTGTGCCTCTGTAGAATGAGAGCTCAGCTCAGCTAAAACGAACTACTGCAAAATTCTACTTTGCAAAATGCACGAGTCTTGAGTGCAATACAATACATGTACCAATAATGGCGTTTCTTCCTTTCGTCAATTACTTTTAAAGTACATACCATCGGCGTGCTGCTTGTAATTATTTTGCACTACCGTCGGAGGCCGAATTTCATGAGCAAAACAACCGGTGCAAGCAGATCTCAACTGTTGCAAGCAGATCCCGATTAAAAAGTGGTAACGGTACCGTAATGCTAATGACGTGCCGTACTACATGCACACATTTTTTTTATGTTTGAGGCAAGCGATCTCGCAAGTTGCAGCCTTCGGAACTGCAGGAAGCTTAAAGGGTATGCACATAATACATGTATTCCGCAAGCTTGTCTAACTAAGACACGCTAACTAACCGTGGCAGAAGTTTTAAAAACACCACGTATATCGTCGTCATTGACGCATACTAACAAAAGCCAACGCCTACCGGTGCAAGAACCTGTATTCGTAATCTGGTATCACTTGCTATTTACGTCACCAATGCTGACATCTGAAAGGCAATAAATCAAGTAGTAGAGCACGCGTCGTCCCGGCGATCCCAAGTCGGAGCCAACTTCAAGCTGTCACGTGGCAGCTTCAAGTGGTTGGGGTTTTAGACGTTGACAGTCTGAAGTGGGGCGGGTCAGCTTGACTTGCCCCAGCTCAGCAAGGGCTGAGAACGACCGCCCTCTCGCCATTGGCGAGTCGCCAAACAACACTGTCGGAACCTCCGATAGCAATCGCTCATTCTGCAATTTACTGCTTTTTGCATAGGCCCACTCGCCTTCACACGCTTGTACTGCAGTGTCCTTCCTTCAACTCCAGCTCCAGCTTCTCTCCACTCTACAATGGCTGCTGGCGTCGTGGTGAACGTCCACAACAACGACGATGACGTCCCTACGGAGGGCTCGCGCACCTACGCCATCATCGTGTGCGTCTTCGCCGCGCTGGGCGGCCTCTTCTTCGGCTACGACCAAGGTGTGACCTCGGGCGTTCTCATCATGGACTCCTTCATCAACGACTACTGCGTCGGCTGGCACAACTTCACTTACGAGCAGTGCGTCGCCTCCACGTCCGACCTGCCGGCCGAGTGGACGGACTTCACTGTGTGGTATAACATGGCGTACAACCTCGGGTGCCTCGCGGGTGCCTTCATCGGCGGCATCGTGGCCGACAAGTTTGGCCGTCGCTGGACCATTTTCACGGCCGGCCTGCTCTTCTGCATCGGAACCTCATGGGTGTGCTTCAACAAGGCGCAGGAACACACGCTCATGTATATCGCTCGTGTTATTCAGGGCTTCGGTGTGGGCAACTCGTCGTTCTCACTGCCGCTCTTCGGTGCCGAGATGGCCCCTAAGGAGCTGCGTGGCCTGCTCTCTGGTTTCATGCAGATGACTGTAGTGACGGGTCTCTTCCTGGCCAACGCCGTCAACATCATCGTGGAGAACCGTGAACACGGTTGGCGTACGACCAACGGTGTGGCCATGGCCGCCCCGATCGTCGTCATGCTCGGCATCTTCTTCGTGCCGGAGAGTCCTCGCTGGACGTACCTGCACAAGGGCAAGGAGGAGGCGGAGCGCGTACTCAAGCGTCTCCGTCAGACCGACAACGTCGGCCACGAGCTACAGGTGATCGGCAACCAGGTCGAGGACGAGTTGGCGGCTCAGAAGGGACTCGCCGAGCTGCTGGAGCCATCCATCTTCAAGCGTGTGGCCATTGCGATGATGCTCCAAGTGCTGCAGCAGGCTACGGGTATCAACCCCATCTTCAGCTATGGCGCGTTGATTTTCAAGGACATCACCAACGCCGGTATATACTCGGCGTTCTTCCTTTCGGGTGTCAACTTCCTGAGTACCATCCCGGCCATGCGTTGGGTGGACACGTTCGGCCGTCGTCAGTTGCTGCTGATCGGTGCCGTGGGTATGGTGGTCGGTCACTTGTTCGCCGCCATCCTGTTCACTGCCATTTGCGATGGCAACGTCGATGATGCTGGTTGTCCGAGTGTGGGTGGCTGGTTCATCTGCGTCGGCTCGGCCTTCTTCGTCTTCAACTTCGCCATCTCGTGGGGACCCGTGTGCTGGATCTACCCGGCCGAGATCTTCCCATTGGGTGTGCGCGCGCCGGCTGTGGCGCTGTCCACGGCCGCCAACTGGGCCATGGGTGCTGTCATGACGGAGGTGGTGAAGCTTTTCCCGCACCTGAACATCAACGGTGTGTTCTTCTTGTTCGCGGGTCTGTGCTGCATCTGTGGTGTGTTCGTGTACTTCTTCTGCCCGGAGACGAAGGGCATGATGCTCGAGGATATCGAGGCACTGTTCCACAGCGGACAGCCCAAGTCGCCTGCTTTCGTGGAGGTCAAGTCCCCGCAACAGTCCCTAGCTTAAGACGATATCGCTATGAATTGACGAATTTGTGCTACTACACTGTATCAGCTGGTATGTTTATCTGACTTCTGCAATACTTTTTTGTTTGTTTAGTAATTTTGCATGTGCGGTTCCCAATTTCGAGGATACTTTTTCCGACATCTCGGCTTGTACGCATAGTCAGCAGCTGTTGTTTAGATATGTTGTTTTTATTATTGATACCAAGAGAGGACTTGTACCGGGAATTCAATAGGACTGGTATACAAAGCTCGGTTTTGGCAGGAGCGACAAAACTACAGTACCAGACCCTTTTTCGGAAAAATACAATTTTTATGAAATCCATACAAACTTCTATATTAAAGTTTGTACTGAGTGAGACCGCCCTTCTGTTTAGGCAACGGCGAGGCATGGACTCAACGAGCTTGAGTAACTACTTCTGCTCGATGGAGGTCCAAGCACCCATAATGGCCGCTTCGAGTTCGCCGACAGTATGGTACTGGCGGCCATGGGCGTACACACGAGCCACCATTACCGAACCAGACATTCTCAATGGGGTTGCTGTCGGGGGAGCGGGCCGGCCAAACCATGATGTTGACTTCCATTTCTTGCAAGAAGCTCGTCGTTTCACGCGAGGCGTGGATCGACGCGTTGTCTTGCTGGTAAACGAAGTCAACACCATGGTTACGGTGAGCAAAAGGTAGCATATACTCAGACACAGTGTACATGTAGTGGCCCGAGTTTTGACGACCCCTCAGTATGGCCAGCTCGCTCTTACCACGGGCACTGAACGCACCCCAGACCATCACCCCCCCCTCCCCCACCGTTCTGGCGTCACACAAACGGCTGAGCTGGCTGGCGCATGTCACGCCAATAGTACTTGAGCCCATCAGGACCATCAATGTTAAACTCTTTTTTCATCAGAAAAAACAGTGTATTGCCATATTCCTGCACGTAAAGAAAAATTGTTAGCAAACTTACGATAATATAGAAAAGAATACAGGTCGACTTATATGCTCTTCAGCCTAGCTCATGCGTGCAGCCTCGTGAGCCGCTGGGAGAGGCACAGTGCGGTCCATCTTGGTATAAACCAGATGATTCATACGCTGTAGGATCCTCTGCACGGTGCGTACCGACTCCTTGATCCCGATCTTGGTCTCGAGCTCCGCAGCGAAGTGTTCGCCGGTCGCTGCCGTGCGAACGCGCAGCCGCACTTCCCTCTCGGTCAGTGCTGGCCGCCGCCCTGCGCTTGGTTTGTCGCCCCTGCTGTCGCTCTGCGGACCGTGCTCCGTCTTGATAGCCTTCCGCACCGACGTGCACGAGCGGCCGGTTTTTCTTGATATCTAGTGGAGAGAAACACCGCCGTCGTGAAGCCCGATGATCCACCAATGCTCTTGGACAGTGAGGGCCTTGCCGCGAGCCATTCGAAAATGAAATGCTCCAATCAGCAGCAGACACCACCTGCCAGCTGCCAATAACCAGCTTCCGCCATTCATCCCTCAGTTAAATACGATATTTTAATATAGAATTTTGTATGTATTTCATAAAAAGCGTATTTTTTTTCATAAAAAGGGTCTGGTACTATAGTTTTGTCGCTCCTGCCGAAATCGAGACTTTGTAAACCAGCCCTATTAAGACCGTTGACTTCCCGGTCGTTAGCACAAGTCCCCTCTTGGTATCAATAAAAACAACATATCTAACCAACAGCTTCTGACTATGCGTACAAGCCGAGATATCGGCAAAAGTATCCTCTAAAATTGGGGGTCCTTACGATTTGGCGCGCACTGAGGAGAAGAGAAGACACGTTGCAGTACTGAGTAGTTGAAAATCCAATAAATCGTTCCAATAAGATGCATTCGTAGGAGGTTTCTTCTTAACTTGATACTTGGGTTGTGTAGATGTGAGGTGCTTGAAGACCTCCAAGTGGACTTCCCATAACCCAAATTGTCCTAATTTTTGCACATTAATCATCGGAAGGCCATTTCTTTCTCGCAATACTTTTTGAATCATCATGTTGGATATGGGCCGGAATCGGCAACATAAATTGCCACTATCCCAAGCGGGATGGCATGCCGCATGCCATGCAGATTTGTATGTGTTTGTAGGACATTGAAGCCATCGTTCAGCTAGATTACTTCGTGTGGCCCTAAGCGGCTCCGCGATATTTTGTAGTCCTAGTTTACCAGCGCTAGCAGGAGTGAATACTAATGCTGGACTGATTTTGTGAGTACTTCCGTCTACCCCAGTCGTTCCGGTCCAGACAAATTGTGCTTGCATATTTTCCTTTTCGGAGAATTATCTTCAACGGGACAAATTGTTTACCCGTATAAATAATCGCGGGCAAGGCTACCACGTTAAAAAGAATGACACGTTGAAGAACCGAGTTACTGATTGTCGAGGCAATTCGTAATCTTCTTTGTATCTCTGCAATACGTATTTCCCAGTTTTCCAAATCGAGTTTGAATTACCTACCCAATAACCCAATTGCCGGGGGTATGGTGGTATCGAGCACAGGGTAACCATTCCATTTGGTAGGTGTTCCTGCTGTGTTTAGGCCGATTGGGATACTTTTTTCGGGGTTGGACTCTGAGTCCGGATAAGTCTCCAAATTGAGTAAGAACATCATTCACTGTATTTAGCTCGAGAAGCTCCGCCATGTACACTGTACTGTCGTCGACAAAGCCAGAAAATTTGTGGCGCTGTACTTGATTGCTCGGCACCTTGATTCCTCGGATGTCTGAACGGCGATTGATAGTTTGACCAATCGTGCCCACTGCTAGGTTAAACATCAATGGTGTTAAAGGGAATCCTTGCCGTATTCCAGATCGAATATCCCAACCGTTAGATGTTTTTCCAATGACAAGAAATCGTGCGGTTGTGCCTTCATGTAGAAGCTGAATCACTCTTATGAATTTGGCATTAAACCCCTATTCACGATGGACGAGTCGGACGAAGTGTCTGCCAAGCGTGTCATTCGCTTTTCGGAGACCCAGAAATAAAATTGCCTCACACACACCCATTACCCATGGTGTGTCGTCGTTATAGTAGCTATTTGAAAGGATCGTTCAGAGGATGGTTACTGTTTTGTCGATCGATCTCCCGTGCACGGAACCTTGTTGTGCTTTACTGATGAGTTTTGGGAGGTACTGATGTACTCGTTCTGCTAATAATCTGCCAACAAATCTTGTGCGCCGTATTCAATAAAGAGATAGGTCGGTAATCCATCGCATCTGACGAGTGATCTTTCTTACGGAGAGGGACAATTACTGCTTCCAAAAAGGTCTGTGGTATTCCATCTCCATTCAAGACAGTATTAAACAGCTTCGTCAGTCCGGGCACTAACGCATCCTTGAAGGCTTTATAGAAATCATGATTAAATCCCCTAGTGTCTCCACTTTTGTATCGTTTAAGATTATCAATACCAGCTCGCGTTTCAGTTTCCAAGATGGGGTTAGCCAGAGCTTCGGCCTCATCGTTGCCGAGATATTGCTGAGCAGGGATCGGCACAAACTGAGTAAAGTCTGCTTCTAGCTGAGCTCCAGCATTGGCCGCATGAGATTGCCCCAGAACATGGTTCCAGTCAGAGCCCATCATTTCTTCCAGTGGGTAATCCTCACTATATAAATGACCAATAGAGGGCTCAATAGAAGACATTGTTTAATCTCGTTGACGATCAGAGTTCCGCTTGAAAAAGGTTCTCATAGTGTCATTTGTCATTTGTCGTTTGCAAGTTATGACCAAAGGATCGAACAGTCCTTATCCGGGATGCTGATCTTTCTTCTGCCTGTAACGGGGTTACACACAAGTGGCTACACGTAGCCACTTGGTTACATGGAGGGTTCTCAAACGTTGGCGTAAGACACATCAATGGTTACGCTTTGCAGACCGCTGGTCTGTATGCATTTAGGCTTCTCATTGGTAGATCAGCATTTCTTTCTACCAATTAGATTAGCAGGGTTCTGACAGCCATCGGATGGCAGAATACCTTTCATATAGGATATCAGTTCTAGGAGGAAACCCAGTCCAGACATAAATCATAGCTAACAGTTCTCATTTTAACCCAAAACGGCTTTTAGCTTTTCTTATTTTTAGTAAATCTATACTTTCGGACGAAAGTATAGTTAACCTAAGTTTAAGCACACTACGCTTCCTCGTACACGTGCGCTAACGTGTAAGCCGAAGTAGTGGGCACAGAGTTGGCCCATTACACTGCCTGAATTTGTTCCCTAGTTTTTGTCTTTATTTTTGTCGCAGCCCAAAACCTCTTGAAGTATCGCTGGGTTTGGCTTTTTTCATCCACTTTAACCTGGCGAAGAAGGCTTTATATTCCCACTACAGTACTATACCACGCTGTTGTTGGACTTTCACTTGCTTCAAACGCATCCATAAGTGGGATAAGACCATCTGCGATAGCTCGAGGTACACGTCGTGGACTTCATGTCGACAGCAATGGTGCTTCCGAAGCTCGGATTTTGTGTTCCCAGTGACAATTCCATTCTCTCTTCTTGATGGTCAGAATTCCAGGTGGCGCGTTAACGTTTACCCACTGAACTTGAGTAAAAGGTACTCCTTTCACATAGTAGCGGTCAAGCCGGCTTGCACCATACTGTCACCAAAATGTGAAATTATTTAGAGGATCATGATCTTCGTCTTCACCATCTAACTGTCGTGTTAATCGACTGCACCACTGAATTCTAACTTCTCGATTAAGATTTTCAGCTTCAATTTTCAGGTGATCCGCGGCCCAGTTTCTTGTGTGTGATTCGTTCTCGCGTGGGATTCAGCACACAATTAAAACCTCCACACAGAATAACCGATTCATGCTTGGAAACCCATATTTTACTTCTGAGAACAATTTGTCTTGTTCACTTCTTGTTGCATGTGCTTAAATGTTCACTGTCCAGTCCACATGCCATAATTCGAGTTCTCCAACTGGTTTGTTGTCATGGTTTTAAGCGATCACTGATCGCGGGTGACGCTAGTATACTCATTCCCGCTGATTGCGGGTTCGAGGTAGTCCAGTAGCTCAAACGAGTAGACGAATTTATGTTTCCAAATGTGTTTCCCTTGAGATGGTAGGTTGAGTTCGCTACAGCCCCCCAAAGATTTTGTGACACCAAGAGAATGTTGGTTTAATTCCTATTACTTCTTGGTTTGTTAGGCTTGGTTTCAAATAAATCAGCAATGTTGTAAAGCTCTGTAAAGTAATCTCCAGAATCAGGCTGGAGAGTTGCCGAAAAGGATGAAGTCATATTAGTATTCGGGTGAATGTGACTCCACCATTACGGGGTCGTCCTCCACATTATTGCGTTAATGGAGGGATGAAGTTCCGGAATTCTTAAAACCATAGAGAGGTCATCCATAATTGATTCTTGAACAACAAAGTCAGGGCCGAGAGCTCTCAACTCGGTCTTGTAGATGGCCTCTGTCAGTATCAGCTTTGTGAGTTGTTTGCTGTTGTTTTTACTTCAGAGTTGAAGAAGTTGCGAGTCCATAAATTTCTCCTTCATGAACTTTTTCCACATTGCCGGTGGGTACAGATTCAGGGAGGTTAAATCTTCGTCTGGTCTTTGTTTAAACTCCTCACTGAGTGTTCCAACCCATACTGCCGTTTCCGGCTTAGTTTTTTCGATGCTTAACGCCGCCTGCTCTATAATATACAATGACTCTGTATTAGTTCCTTCTTCGTCCACGAGTCGAGAATCGCATCCGTCATTTCACTGAAGATGTAGCTCGGCGAGGGAACAGCTTTATCATCGAGAGTATAGATGCTGAAGCATCTATACTGCTGCACATAATAGCGTAGGTAAAGCTGGTAATGTGGCAAATGGTAAAGATATGTTTGAATCCCATTCCGAACGGAAGTTGGCCCATTGATGTCGGAGTGTTTTCTTTGGTGTCTGTATCTGGTTGGAGTAACAGCTTTCTCATTGAACCTACCTAACTCGTAGTTTTCCTTCTGTTTGATCAGCACTTGCGATGGTGGTGAGCTGCCCTCGTCAGTGGACATTGACCATAAGGATTCTTCACTGGGTGTAAGCTGGGAATCCGATGGCGTGAAGGTATCCCGAGCTCCTCGCGCTGTCAATTCATGTTGCCCGACACGTAACGTGGTTTCCGAGACATGATATCGTTGACATCACTGCGATACATGTTGGGTATCTTCCCAATTCAAATCTCGTAGCAGGTGTCTGTGCCCTGGGGCAATCCCGGTCACTCCAGTAGTAGTAAAACCTTCAACGTGCTCTCCACCAAATATTTGCTCTTCGGCCAGCTCATCGTTCTCAGCTTGCGTTCGATAGGCGGTAGCCTCTCATAAGAGCCTGGCTTCTCCCTCTCGTTCTGCGCACTCTCAACCTACCATCTCGAAGTCCGGCTCGTCTTTTTTATCATCTTGTTTAACGCATAGCACCGAAGTAGTCCATGAAGTTGCTGCATCCTTCGTTGTAGAGCTCGCTTCTGGTTTGATTTCCTGTAAGTCCTCCAAATCCTTCATGGGGAAGTTGGTAGATTCATTTACCTACTGGATTCCGCCCGGTTTCGCCTTGCCCTTCTTCAGGCATTTGGTCTCCACTCTTTTCTGTAGTGTTTCCTGGGTTGCCGTCGTTGCAGCCGTCGGCGTGAATTGCAGCCAATTGTAATACAGTGGTCGGTACAGGAGCACGATGGGTGTTCCTGATTTTGCATCAGAATCTACGAATTCCGCATTCGGCCGCCGCAGACGGAGGAGGTACAATGAATGATCACTAAACAGGTCGCAGAAACGCTTTCAACGACGACGATTAATGCCTTCAAGGCGATCGAAGAACGGACCTTCTGGCAAATTCAAGAGGCTAAATGGCAAGGAGAGCAAGTCATGAAAGCATGTGGACTAACAGAGACCGGTACACAGCCTAATGGTAACTCTAAATACTACGCTGTGGCCATGGCATTATTGCAACGTTTGATAGCACACCGAAAGTACTGGATATCTAACAACTAAGCTCAAGAGAGGATTAATGACAGCTTCCACCAACTTCTTCGACAACGAATTTCCACGTGATATCCGGAAACAGCATCTTCAGGCCCAAATAGGTGAAAGCCAGAGTTCAACACCTTTCAGACCGAACAAGCTCTTCGAACGCATTTCGACGATATTGAACGCGCTAGCTCGAGGACGGTAGACTACATCGAACGGTGTAACTGGGGTTCTTCTATCACTCTTCGAACGATTGTGAAAGTTCTTCAGCGAAATATTTATACCATGGACGGTGCCAAGGGACTTGGGAAGGTCAGCTACATTGCGGAAAGATGTTCGGCAAAACATTCACCACAACCGTAGAACGCAGCTACGTAGCAGCAAAGCAGCGGACTGGATTTTTGGCACTTCATACGCGCCAGCGCCCAGCGCTCCAAGATCGAGCACTGCACCAGTGCTAAGGCTCTCTGTGGCGAGTTACCACCGTGAGCACCGTCGTCGACGCAGCACACGCTTGATGTGCCGTCCACCTACCGAGAGCAAGGCTCCAGACTCTTCCGAGTCGAGGGCTCCGCCCCGAGGGAACGACCTCTTGTTCGAGGAACTTGAAGAGGGCCAAGTCGACTACGAGGAGTCAGTAGCCAGTGAAGCGCATTCCGATGCGGCCTCAGCGAGGTCCCACGCCAGTGGTGTGTCGTTTGGAGCTGCCTCTGCGAGGTCGTACGGCTCCACGACCATGTCGCCGCCACGACGAGTACTGCGTACTCCGAATCCGTTCGTTGAACGCTACAATCCTGTACGCGCCCTGTGCGACGCGCCTCCGCTGACCTCTCGCTATGAGGAAGATCGACGTGATCCAAATGTCATCACCAATGACTTGGACGAGGCTCAGAGCCGTCAATTGGCCACGGAGCCAAGCTCGCAGCGGTCCAACCGTCCCGTGGCCCGGCCACTCACCCTTCCGTCGCGGCGCGACTATGGCTTCCAGCCTCTGGATCCTGCGGAGACCGCACGTCGTGCTGCTCTGCAGCTCTTGGACACTTATGTGTGTGGGTCATCAGCCGCTATGGCTGATCAGCAAGTGCGACGGCACACGCTCCGCGAGCGCTTCCTGACTCAACAGGTTACAACTCCGCAGGAGTATCGGGAGCGATTGCAGCAGCAGCTCCACGGGCAACCCGTTCCTGCCATGCGGGTTGTACCTCAGGTCGTCCGGCCTGGGGAGGTCACCACTGCTTATGAAGCACAATTCCAAAATTGGGTAGAGCGAGCTCGACGGCTCCCTTCCTATGAAGTTCTTCGAGCTAGTTTCTCTGAAACTGATATTCGTCTGAAGCGACGCCTACGCTTAGACTTCGCAAAGTTGAAAGCGCGGCGTCAGCTCCCGGGACCCCGTCCCCAACACCATGAGGCTCCTCCGCCTCCTGATCCCGCTGCGAGCACCGCTGCTCACGTTCATGAGCCGGCTGCTCCAGCCACTGGTCAGAGCTTGAGCTCAGCTGCCGACCCCGTCGCACGCCGTGATGGCGCTTTGACAACGGATGTGCCAGGTCATAAGCGTCAACGTCTGGGCAATCCTGCCGAAGGGGAACCTCAAACTCCCATGAGTCTTGTGAATGAGGGTAGCCTCGCCACTTCATAAGATATTGGGTACGACCCTGGCCACGACGCCGCGCCACAAGGCGTTCCACGTGATAGTGGAGCTCACTATGCTCGCCGAGCAGAGCCGGCGGAGGCGAGCCTCACCTAGTCCCTCGCGCTGCGAGTTACCACGACGTGATTCTGCTGGATCAGCGTGTTCGCTCGCTGAGCTCCTTCGTTCATGACGCGAACGCCTCACACGCCCGCTTGGCAGAAGATCTCGAAGAGATGCACCGTCGGGTGGACTGGTTCGAGGCACCGAGTGCCCTTCAGAACCGGGTCGTCGACCTTGAGCGTCAGGTTACTCAGCTGCAGGGTCAGCTTGATCTGTTGCTGCGCCTTCAGCCGTACGCTCCGCGTCCTGTGGCTCCGCCACTCGCTGTCGTCCAGCCGCCTGCGGCTCAGCCGCCTCCTGCCGACCCGGCGCCAGCGCCTCAACGCTCACCTGAGTAGGGGCCTGGTACGGCTTGAGAAATCCCACGTAAAACTCGGGATACGTGCGCATCTTCTTGGGAAGATTGAGCGTATACGCTAGGCCCTTCTTGGCCACGACCTTGAATGGTCCAATAAAGCTAGGTCTCAGCTTCGTCTTGAAGACTTCAGACACTGCATTGGTAGGTAGGTTTTTAGCGTTTAATAAAACTAGGTCCCCGACCTCAAACCTTTCCACATTGCCTCTGCCCTGGACATCTGCATATTCCTTCTGAAGGTCTTGGCTCTCAGCCATAGCGTCGCGCACTTGGTGTAAGACGCCCAGTATCAAAGAGACAAAGTCATCGACCTGCTTGCGGACCGCAACAGGGCTGATATCAGCTAGCCGATCGGCTATCCCTCCCCCACTAAGCCCAGAGCAACGACGTGGCGGCGTCAGCGTGACGCGATGGTTCGCCAACCCGTTCACATAGAACGGAGTGAAGCCTGTCGAGGCATGCACTGCATTGTTCAATGCGAACTCAACGAGTGGGAGCACCTCGCTCCAGCGCCGTGGCGCCTCAGCGCACACGCTGCGGAGGATGTCCTCCACAACGCGATTCACGCGTTCAGTTTGACCATCGGTCTGCGGATGATCCGCTGTGGACATGTCCAAACGGTTGCCAAGCACCTGGAAGAGGGACTTCCAAAACTTCGCGGTGAAGCGCGGGTCTCGATCGGAGACAATCGCCTGAGGCAAGCCATATTGGCGAAAGACTCGGTCTAAGAACAGCAAGCTGTACCTTCACCATCAATGGTGTCCGGCACCGCTGCTAAGTGAGCCATCTTGCTCAAACGGTCTACAAAGACCACGATACCAGTGTTGCCTACCTTATCCTTTGGCAGGCCTCCATACTGATGGACTGCCAACAGCCCGTAGGGACTGGCAAACTCGCCAATGGCGTTGCCGCATGCGGCGAGGACTTCGTCCGTTGACACGTCTCACACGTGCGCACGTATGTGCCAACCCATTTCTACAGCTTCGGCCACCAGTACATCGTGCTCACGGAGCCATAGGTCTTCTCACGACCCAAGTGTCCACAGACAGGCGTATCATCGACCTCGTAGAGGATGCGATACTTGATATCCTCATCATGAGGAACGACCACACGAGGCGCGTCCTCGGGGTCGGTGCTGTAGTACAGCAGCCCACCATCGAGCGTGTATCGATGTAGGCTCGCGCGTAAGCGCCTTGACAATTCTTTATCCGAGTTCTTAAATGCCTCGCTCCCAAGAGCACGTAGCAAAGCTACGCACATGTCGTCGTGTGCGTACGCAGCGCGTATCAAGTCGAACACCGACGACGTCACTGTTGTGACATGAGCTAGCTCGTAGTCCGGCCTGCGCGACAGCGCGTCGGCCACTACATTAAGCCGTCCCGGCTTGTACTTCACCTCAAAGTTGTATTCGGTAAAGAATGAAAGCCATCTTGCCATTCTCTGAGAGAGATGTGACGACTGCGTAACGACACATGATCAGTGTAGATCACAAAGGCTTAGAGCCTTACAGGTGTACCCTGAATTTGACAAGAGCATACTTCATGGCAAGTAGCTCTTTGTCGTGAACTGGATAGTTCTTCTCTGCAGCTTTGAGCGGGCGAGACTCAAACGCGATGACGCGTTCACGCCCGTCGGCGTCTGCTTGTAGTAAAACACAACCGATTGCAAAATTAGAGGCGTCACAGACGACGCTGAACGGACGATCCGGGTCCGGTAGCTCAAGTATCGGGGCTCGGAGAAGACTCTCCTTAACAGCCTCGTGTCCGACTTCCCAGCACCAAGGTGCGTCCTTCTTAAGGAGATTCGACAATGGTCGAGACATTTCCGCGTAGTTCGCGCTGTATTTGTGCAAGTAATTGGCTAAGCCTAGCCACTTGCGTAAGTCTTTTTGGTTCTTGGGTACCGGCCACTCCACAATGGCCTTGACCTTGGCAGGATCTGCCCGCAGGTCTCGCTTCCCAATGAAGCACCCGAGGAAAGTGAGTTCCTCCGCGCCAAAGACACACTTGTCCAAGTTGCCATACAACTTATTAGTGCGCATGCACTCGAGCACCGCTCGTAAGTGTTCCACGTGGTTCTCCACGTCGGACTTCCCGTGCTCTGCACGACTGTGGACGAAAATATCGTCAAAGTACGTCTGTGCGTACGCCCGATGGGGCCTGAACAACTGCGTCACAAGACGATTGAACGTTGCTGGTGCGTTTGACAGCCCCTGGGGCATCACCAGCCACTTCCAGAGCATACCGCTTGGAGTGCTCACCGCTGTAAGCGGTACGTCACACGCTCTCATGAGCAATTGGTAGTAACCGTCGACCAAGTCGAGTGCACTGTACAGCGTACAGCCTACCATGTTGTTCTGTAGAACATCCTTGCGAGTAATCGGCGTCTGCGCCGGAATGGTAGCAGCATTCAGCTTATTGAAAGCATGCACAATGCGCCACTTGACATTTGGCTTTCTGACACAGAAAGTAGGCGTGGAGTGCGGAGACTTGCTCTCACGCACTAACCCTGCCTCGTGCTTCGCACGGAAGAACGCGTCAATGACGTCACACTGTTCCTTTGGTAAGGGCCACTGTCGAGTGACACAGTATTTGGTTCCCGGAACCAGGTCAATCTCATGACGCACGCCTCGATCCGGAGGCAAACCCATCGGCGGGTTCTTGGACACAACGCCCGTATACTCCTGCAACACTGGATAAAATGGAGCTGAAGGATCTTTAAGGATCGCCGATCCACTTCTCGCGCTCAGCGCTTTCTTGGTGTCCTACAGGACCGCTTCGTCCACGACGGACGAGGAGTTCAACTCCTCCTCAGGTCGTATCACGACCACTTCGGCTAAGTCGCCCGCCTTCAAGGCCTCGCCAAACTTGGCGATGGACATCTCGTCCAGCTCTAACAGAGCATTCACAGCGGGGAGGGAGTCCAGGCTAATGTCGCCATCGACACCCCCCGTCACTCCGTTGACGAGTGTGTATAACTGCTCATTGCAGTCACGTGGAGCGTCACTGCTCGTCATGTTGGACACCTCGTCCGACGTCCTCGACGTCACAGACGCCCTGCGTCTCATCCTCCTCTCTCTCCGCGACCGAGATCGGCCGGATGAGGTCGGCGTGGTGACATCACCGTCGCCGCGCTCAGGTACCACAGCACCGTCAGTTCTCAACGAGGAGTCCGTGTCTCTCGAGACACGCAGCTCAGAGCTATGCGGTCCATGACCCTCGCTCAGTGGTATCGGTGCCACTCCACCAGCATCTCCCGGGCTCCTCCCATGATGCCTCGACCTGCGGTCGACCGTGCCCCTCGAGCCACTCAGCGGTGAGTCATTGACCTGACTCACACCGCTCCGCGGATAACGTGCCGCTCCACGTACGTCCTGTGAGCCTGGCTTAGGGACAACAGCAACCTCGTTGATCACCAACTCGGACATTCCAATGTCCAGCACCATGGCCGATTCGGCCTCGTGCTCGCGCCAAAAGCGCTTCTGCTTCCTAGCAGACGTGGGTTCATGACTCACCAAAGCTCCACTAGGAGCGAAGTGCGTGGCACCTAAAGTCTTCAACCTCCACTCGATCCATGGCTCATGGCGTTCCAGCCATGCCATACCAAGGATGTGATCATACCTCGAATCCAGGTCTAAGACCAAACAGCGTTCCACGCTATCGAAGTCTAAGAACTTCACATCAAGGTCCACAGAGACCTTCGACACAGTAACCAGTGTCCCCGTCGCTAGACGGACTGAGATGGTATCTCTCGTTTGCACTTCCAGTGCCTCCGCATACCGCTGACTCCTTCCAGGGTAGAGCGACGGGCGTAATTGCCCGAGGCTCCCGAGTCTATCAAGACTCTCCACGGCTCCTCAAAGCCCTTCACATTCGCCTGAACGACCAGCAAGCCCGGCTTGCACACACTCTTCTCATAAGAGAGCCCTGCTTATTTCGGGACTGGGTCCTGTTGTCCTCTGCCTCCCGGAGGCCCAACAGAACTCAGTTCTTCCCCAGTAGGGCGCCCCGCGCCTACTGGGAGTCGCCGTTTCCCCGCGACGAGCCAGAGGCTTGGCTCGGCGGAGCCTTGCGCTGGTTGCGTACTGGGCAACTCGCCCGCAGATGGCGGGTACTCCCGCACGTGAAGCATCGACGGATGCTGGTGCGCTGCTCCGCAGCGAGAAGCTCTGCTTCTTCGTCTGCAGCATAACTGAGGTCCATCGGTCCCGGACCGCTTGATGAGCCCGCGCTCCCAGCGAACCAACCAGGTCTAGTCGACCTGAAGTTGTGTTCTGCATTCAATGCCACACCCTCCCCTTCCTAAAACGAGGTTATGTGCACACGGAATACTTCCGTTCGAGCCGCGCTCGTGAGGAGCCCCTCCATGAACACGGCTAACATGACCGCTTCCGGTAGAAGGTCTGCCGCCGTTCCGGCGATCAGAGTTCTCAACTCCTGGACGTAGTCCAATAACTCATTTTTACCCTGTCGGGCAGCCAGGAGATGTGACCGGATACGGTACGCCTGATTAGGCGACGCAAACATGCGCGATAGTTGCTGTTTCAGCTGAGCCCAAGTTGGGAACGCAGCGTCAACTGACGTACCGCACGTCAGTGCCCATTCGCGAGCGCGACCTCCAAGCTTGGAGATAGCAAGCGCCACGCGCTGTTGCTCATTCTGGATCAGGGCCGACCCCATGGCCATCTCGACCTCACGGGTCCAGAGAAGGAGATTCTCTCCATCCTCCCTTCGAAGGTCTTCATGCTCACTAGGAGTGGTTTCGGTCTAGTAGACCCCTCACACGTCGCTGACGCCGCTGCCGTCGCGGCGCTCATCCTCTCTTGGACATGCTCCAAGAGCGCGTTCTCATAGCGAGAGAACGATTCCAGTCGGGCGTTGACCGCCTCTGGACCTTGCGACGCAAGATGAGAGACGCCCTCAGTGCCAAGCAGGGACATGAGCTTGTTAAGCGCGTCCTGATGTGCCGGGGAACACCGGGTGTTCCATCCTCACAGAGGGTACAGTCGTAAGACTCAGGTGTAGAATTGACTACAAGTGCTACCAAGTGCAGCGGGGCTGCCGTAGCTTTAGCGTCAGAGGAAGACGTACGACTCAACGAGTCACTCTTATTAAGTTCCTTAATAAGGAGTCTTAATATGGCCCGATAACTGGGGACCCAAGAGTAAACACAGCCTTAGCCCAAGGCAACAACTCTTTCTGCTTCTAAATCTGAAGTGTTTATGTATCTTTATTGCGGCAAAGCCGCCTATGGTGTAAATGTATGTGTTTAACTATCTAGCATAGTCAAACCTAGTCAAGTACATATCCAATGGCTTTCAGTCTATGTACTGAGATTCTGTTAACTCTCCGGGTACTGCGTACCAATTGTGTATCACACACACTTGGTGTAACCACCATCTCGTGTAACCCCGTTACATTCACCATTCATGATCCAGCATGGTTGACGTTGTAATGTTGCTATCCCCTCTGCAGTCACGGTCAGACAGTTCTGGTTAGTTTTCCATTGATCGTCAGAGTTATGGCACCTATTGCTATTATGACCATTCCTCCCACACTGATAGCAAGGTGAAGCCGCATTAATACTGACATGATGACTTAGCCGTTAGTGCCATTCCAGTTGATGAATCGACGGTTTTCACGAAAAACAAGGCACACATGGCTTCGGAAGAAGATATCCCAAGCATCTGTCTGTACGTTCTGGCTTCCAATAGTCGGCTCTTGCCGACCCCCCCCCCCCCCCCCGTTAAGATAAGACGTGCCAGTCTTAACACGTCAATCAAAGAATTGACGAGATCGTCAACTCTCCGGAAATTCGAGCTCATTCCGCAATGAGGTTGCTAACGAAGACGCCAGTGCAAGAGTCTGCAGACTCTGCTACGTCCGTGTCTGCATCTGCAGGCAACACTACCTCAGTGCCTGCGCAAGCAAGCACCTCCACGACAGAGTCTACACTATCTGTCGACGAATACCACGCGCTACAGTACAAGAAGCGCGTGGAGGATAAGGCTGCTGCCCCCGAGACGATTCGCGAGGGTTCGTCGGTGTGGAACACCAACGGTAGCATGCCTACCGACTATGGGTCGGACATCAGTGATGTCCCCATGGAGGACGAGAAAGTCCCGTCCTGAGCAGCCGACTCCGAGTCGGCCGCAATCGCGCATGATCCGGTCACAGGGTCGCGTCGACCTCGTGAAGACGATCCGAGCGCTTCAAATTTGAAGCCCTCGCGTAATGATGAAGAAGAGAATGCACCAACGCCAGTTACCCCTACTTCTCCGCGTTCCGTCCCTACAGAACGCGCTCTGTGGATGCCAAGTGCATCCGAGATTGCTTCCAGGTTTGGTGCGACTTCGCCACCGAACCCGATCCCGCTGTACGTGTGCAGCGCCATCGTTGATGACGCTGAGGCTGCAGCTCAGAACTTTGATCCGATGACGAATCAAAGGCGCGACTATTTCGTCGGACTCTTCCATGAGCTCCGATGGCATGCGTCGAAGAGAACTTCGCGCAAAAGCAAAGTGCCCGAGTGGGTGGCACTTTGTCAATCTTGGAACGCCTTTGTTGAGAACTTCAACAAAGACGCGAAAGCGTACCGCGCCCGCATCACTGCAGCGCAACGTCGCTTCGAGATTTTTTCGAGGCGTCACATGATCGATCACCTCCATAATGAAGCTATGAAGGCGAGTATTCCGTGCGCAGTTCCCTTTGGAACTGCGTGTTTGCACTGCCACCCCCTGGGGCTGAGCGTCTCTCCGACCGAGACCTCACCGGGTACACGACTGTGCGTGTACCTGCTCAGCTGCGTGGTCTCCGCGTTCAACTTGAACGTCGTGATGAACGTCGTGACACTCCGAGTGTCAGCGGTGATCGCAGCGCTCGTGCAGGCGTTACGCCTGCACTCCGTTCTGGGCTTCGTACGCCCTCACCATTTCCGGAACGTCCTCCATCAGAACGTTCCGAGGTCCCATGTATCTCGGTGGGGAGGAAATCGTCACCAACGAATACGAAGACGAGCCTGATCTCAGTTCGTCTTCGGGGGTTCATAGCCCACGATTCGCTCGACTATCCACCGAGTTGAACCGCGCCCATCGCGCAGTGGTGGCGGCGGGGGCAGAGAGATACCCCTTGTACGGTCAACCCCAGGTTGACCGTGACCCCCGCGCTCTACACGATCGTGTAGCCGCTCTAGAACAGTTTCAGAGCGTGGAGTTCGCCCAGCTGCAGCAGGAGCTGCGCTACCAGAAGGCGCAGGTCGCGCAGGCCGCTCAGACTGCGTCGAACATCCAAGTGGAACTTGGATCGCAGGTCGTGAGGCCCCACGACCGCGTTGCTGCCCTCGAGAAGCTGGGTTACGCCGCTTCGTCGTCCTCTGCGAGCCATCAAGGTTAGGTGGCTTGTGTTGCGTGTACAGCTTCAACCGCCCGACGTAGAATGTCGGATGGAGCCGCATGCTGGACGGTATGTCCAACGTGTACGCGTTGCCATGCCGTTCAAGCACTGTGAACGGACCGATGAAGCGCGGAGCAAGCTTGCTTGCTCCGAAATTCGAAACTGCGTGTCTAGGCAGGTTCTGAGTAGCTAACAGAACTAATGAACCCTTCTCTAATTCATTTGTGTTGCCCCTGCCAACATTGTCAGCGTTCAGCTTCTGTCTATCCACAGAAGCTGCTATCACGTCCTGGACAAACCGTATTACGGCTTGTCGGCGCTGGACAAAGTCCATTGCTTGCGTGCTGAATGATTTGTTCAGCACGGCGTTCTTCCCCGCAGCAGGCCCGCCCTGTGCACTGTCTATGCCCTGCACAGACGTGTTGTTCGTGGTCGCGGTGTCTGTGCCCTGCACAGACCCGTAGTTCTTGTCCGTCGTCTCGTTCCCGGAACGAGATGCAGCTTGTCTTCGTGTCGTCATCGCTGATACTGTGTCGGTATCAGCGCTCTTCTGTTGGTGGCAAACTCTGCCATCGGCAGACAGTCGCTCCATTGCTGGAACGAGTGTGCGTAGCTCTTCAACAGGTCGCCGAGCACGCGATTCACGCGCTCGGTCTGACCGTCCGTCTGTGGATGGTCCGCAGTCGACATCGACAATTGTGTACCAAGAAGTGTAAACACTTCTTGCCAAAACCGCGCTGTGAAGCGTGGATCACGGTCCGACACAATGTCGAGCGGCATGCCATGGTGTTTGAACACCATGTCTACAAACAGTCGTGCTGTCTGTACGGCTGTCACTTCAGCCGGCACTGCAGCAAGATGCACCATCTTGCTGAATCAGTCTACAAAGACCACGACACCAGTCCTCCGCTTACTGTCAGGCGGAAGACCAAAGACAAAGTCCATGGAGATGGACTGCCAACACTCCGACGGTGTCGGAAGTGATTGAAGCGGAGCCTGCGAAAACGCAGCAGGCTTCACGCGTTGACACACCTCGCAAGCACGTACGTACTTGCGCACCCACTTGTACTGGTGATTCCAGTAGAAGTCACGCATGAGAAGCACGTATGTCTTCTCACGACCAGGATGCCATACAGTAGGGGCATCGTGGTACTCGTACATGATCCGCATCCGCAGATCATAATCGTTCGTCCACTGCGCTGTATAGCAGCCGTCCTTCGTGCACACGATAACGATGTGCACGAGCACGAATGTGTGATGCCAACTCCGACGCGCCTCGTCGGAAGGTGCTGAGGCGTAGCACAGCAACTGCTTCGTGTCTGCGTCACTCACATACGCGGCCTTCACGTCGTCGATCAACGACGACGACGGAGCACTCACACGCTCGCACCAATCCGATTAGCGTCGGCTGTCTTCATAGCATAATCTGGCCGTCGTGACAATGCGTCGGCCACGACGTTCAACCTTCAGGGTTTGTACTCAACCCGGAAGTCGTACTCTGCGAAGAACGACAACCATCTCGCCATCCGTTGCGAGATCTGTGGCGACTTCACTGCAGTTCGCAGTGAAGCGTGGTCGGTGTAGACCACGAACGGTCCACTCCCAAGTAGATACACTCGAAACTTCGCGAGTGCATACTTCATGGCACGGAGCTCCTTGTCATGTACGGGATAGTTACGCTCAGCTGGCTTCAGCTGACGCGACTGGTAGTAAACCACACGATCACGACCCTCGTGATCGTGTTGCATCAACGCGCATCCGATCGCAAAGTCGGATGCGTCACACACGACGTGGAACGGACGATCTTGGTCAGCCACTGCCAAGATCGGCGCTTCGGTCAAGACCTGCCTGACTGAATCGAAGGCCTGCTGACACTCAACAGTCCACTTCCACTCAGCTTCCTTCTTTAGAAGCTGCGACAGCGGGCGAATTTGCCCGCGTTGTTCTCAACGTACTTGCACATGTACGTTGCTAGCTCAAGGAACTGCCTCAGTTCCTTGACATTGGATAGCGTAGGTCATTCACTTATCACTCTGACCTTCTCTGGGTCAGGGCGTACGCCGTTCTTCCCGACGAGACACCCGAAAATGGGTATCTCGCTCACCCCAAAGATACGCTTCTTCAGGTTCGCATAGAGCTTAAGCTTACGCTTGAGCCCTAGCAGCTTACGGAGGTGCTTCTTGTGCAGTCTTCCCGTTCACAGCCCGGCTGTAGACGAACACATCGTCGAAGGAACTCGGTGCGAAGTCGCGCACCGAGCGCAATAGATGCGTCAGGCATTTATTGAAGGTAGCAGGGGCGTTGTGGCATTACGAGCCACTCCGAAAGCGTACCGCTTGGAGTGCTCACCGCCGTGAGAGCGATGTCGCTCTCACGCATCAGGATCTGATAGAATCCGTCGCGCAGATCAAGAGCACCGTAGATGGTGCTCTTGGCCATCGAATCGATGATCACATCTTTTCGTGGTATCGGCGTCTGCGCCGGTATCGTCGCATCGTTCAGCTTGTTGTACGCATGAATGATGCGCCATCCGCCCTCTGGCTTCTTGACACAGAACGTTGGTGACCTGTGCGGGGACTTCGATTCCCGCACATGCCCTGCCTGACGACGACTCTCAAAGAAGTCGTCGATCGCCTTCACTTGATCTCGCGGCAGTGGCCACTGCCGCGTCACACAGTACTTCGTGCCCGGCACGAGGTCAATCTCGTGCTGTATCCCCTTGTCCTGCGGAAGCTCCGCAGGAATCTCGTCCGGGAGCACATCCTTGTGTTCCCGCAGAACATCGTAGAAGGGACTCGCCTTCAGCGAGTCCCAGCTCTGCCCGTCGAAGAGCTCCTTCTTCATCTTCGCACTGAGAGTGTCCTCACTCTCAGTGGTACTCGCAGCGTGGAGTTGCCTCAACTCCTCCGCTTCGCTCTTCATCCTTTCGAGATCCGAAAGGATGCATATCTGTTCGATGAGTTCATCGTACAGGTCCTTCGCGAAGCGCATCCAGCTGATGGCTGGAAGCGACGTCAACTCCGACGCACTCGTCGGAGGATTCTCCATTTCCATCGACCGGTACTGGAGACCAGTACGGGTCCGTGTCAAGACGTTCAACGTCTCGACACTCGACGTCGTGTCCAATGTCTGCCCGGCAGACATCTCTTGAAGCGTCTCGGTCCCGGACCGAGACTTGCGCAGCTTGTGTTGCTTGCGCTGTCGTTTCTTTTTGTGGAGCCCGGCTCCACTTGTTCTTCGTCCAGATCCGGCCTTGGACGGGTTTCCGTTGTCGTAACCGTCGGCGGATTCTTTCCGCGGACGCACACAATCAAGCCCGGCTTGATTGCATATCGCTTCTTCGTGCAGCCCGGCTGCACGTGAGCACGCAAGCTTTCCCGGTGTTGGGCGTTTTCAACCGCCAACACTGCTTGCCGCATCATCAACTCCCGGAGTTGATGCGCTTTTGTCACCTCGACGCCTTGCGGCGGAGTTTGTGTCAACTCCCGGAGCTGACACGCCGACTTTACAGCTACTGCTTGTAGCTGAAGTCTCTTCCATACTTAATCGATCAACTTCCAGAGTTGATACGCCATTGAAGTAGGAACGCACCTCAAATCTGATTTCTGGTTTGAGACTGATTCAACGACTGCCTCAGTCGTTGTGACTTGTGTGTGGGCACCGGAGGCTGCAACACACGGTGCTGCCTCAACGCTGTGATCGGATGCACCTTGCGGTGCATGCGCGACACTGACAGGGTCATCGCTCTCTGTCGCGTTGCGTCCGAAGCGTACAAGCGTACGCTTCTCCCAGTTGACCACTGGATCATGCCGTGGCTTGCACGGCATGCCCAACACCAAGTCAAACTTATCGTCTAAGTCTAAGACGATAAGGTTCTCCACAAACCCGGTGTTTGTACGAGAAGCGCACGCGTACGACACGCTTGTCAGTCCTCACGGTGGCACTCGTTGCCAGCCGTACTTCCAACACACTTCGAGGTGTGTCTACATTCTCGAAGTTCAGCTTCGGTAGACTTTGCTGTCGAACAAAGTTGTTCGACGCACCCGAGTCTGCCAGAGCACGAAGAGAGTTCTCTCTCTTCGACCTTATTTTCAGGATGACAAGATTTGGCTTGTCATCTTGTTTCTTGCAGTGAGAGTCTCTCTCACTGGGTGCTGCGGTTTTCAGTGTCGCGTGTCCGTTGTAGACACGCGTGACTGCACTACCAGTAGGGCGCCCCGCGCCTACTGGTTCCGCGCGTTTTTTTATTGATCGTGGCGATGCCAGGCATCGCCACGTCGGCCCCCGGCCTTGTGCACAGCCGCTGTGCCCTCACGCGCATAGTACCCGGTGTATCCGCATCGGAAACACCGCACGCTACTGTTGTTCCGCTGCTGGTGGCCAGCAGCCGTAGCGTTTGAGAGGTCCATAGGTTCCGGACCTCCCGTTCTCATCACCGGACGTGCCATCCTCGGCACGTTCACATGCAATTTAGTCTGCCGCAGGTTAAATTCCTCTTGCATGACAAGGGTGATCGCAGCTTCGAGAGTACTTGGGTACTCTCGGAAGAGGTAGGTCTTGACGGGACCATCCTTCATGCCCTTCATGAACGTGACGACCTTGGTCGCCTCGTCCATCGGGTTGGTCACGATGTTTGAGACCAAGTACCGCGCACGTTGGGCATAAGCATGAACGTCATGCTTACCTTGCTGCAGGTCGAGGTACTCAGCCCTCGACCGGAACTCGTTCTTAGAAGGCTCAAACGCTTGTCTGAGCTCCTCCTTGAACTCCGCGTACGTGCCGAAGCACGTAGCGTCCGTGAGCCGGTGTCCGTACGCCCAGCTCCTCGCTCGTCCGCCAAGACAAGACATGGCGAACGCAACCTTCGACGGATCATCGAAGATGCGTCGAGCTGCAATGGCAGTGTCGACCTCGACGAGCCATCGGAGAAGAGGCTCACCCTCTTTTCCCAAATAGTTGCTCACGTCCAGTTTCAATGGCTGCACGCGCGGTGTCGTCCCGGACGACGCCGTCGTAGTCGTAGCGGCAGCAGCACCTCGGTGCTCCTTGACTATGAAGCCCAGAGCAACACCGTGTTGCTCTGTCAGCGACAACGTCCGTAGCATCGTCGCTACGACTGCCTCCCGAATGACTGTTGCTAGTCTTTGGAGAGCCTCTCACTACGGATCCGACAGGTGGGGGCAGTCTGGACGTGCAATGTGCGTTGCAGACTCGCTCGGCCCCCGCATGGACGGATTACCGTCCATGGGTTGGTTCTCGGCCCCATGTTCGTATGGAATACGAACAAGTCAGGTAGTCGGTGGTTGGACGGGCTACAAAATGCTACCAGATGTAATGGGTCAACTCTGTGCCCACTACTTCGGCTTACACGTTAGCGCACGTGTACGAGGAAGCGTAGTTTGCTTAAGCTTAGATTAACTATACTTTCGGAACGAAAGTATAGATTTACTAAAATAAGAAAAGCTAAAAGCCGTTTTGGGTTAAAATGAGAACTGTTATTTATGATTTATGTCTGGACTGGGTTTCCTCCTAGAACTGATATCCTATATGAAAGGTATTCTACCATCCGATGGCTGTCAGAACCCTGCTAATCTAATTGGTAGAAAGAAATGCTGATCTACCAATGAGAAGCCTAAATGCATACAGACCAGCGGTCTGCAAAGAGTAACCATTGATGTGTCTTACGCCAACGTTCGAGAACCCTCCATGTAACCTAGTGGCTACGTGTAGCCACTTGCGTGTAACCCCGTTTCACAGTCGGTCGCTAAATTGGAAGTGGATATACTTGATAACCTCTTGTTTCCGCGCATGGCCAAATCTAACTTTAGAAAGTGGATAGACGGTCATTTATTCGAAGCGATCTCTTATTTTTGATGCATTTTCAAAAACTCCTGGAGGTCTTCTGTAAGGGGTCTTCTATTCGTAAAAATCCGTGGCGTATTTCTGCAAAACAGATGGCAACGTATTTGTCTTGGCGATACAAAATATGGTCAATATCCTATCGTCTGCACACTTTATTTAGAATAAACACAAGATGAGAGGACACAAATATTGTCTAAAAAATAGCGTCAGACAATTCTAAATTTTGACTGTCCTGTTTTTTGTTTCTTTGAAAAAAGAAGCGCTTTTTTTCTGCGCTTATCTCTTTCAGGCGATCAAGATGCCGAAGATAACATGGCATGTTACATGGTGGAGCCGTAGTGGTCCACTAGAGATCGATTTGGCCATTTTTGGCGGCATAATGTGACGCATAATGTGACCTCGGCCAAGGGAAAACCTTACGCAAGAGTTCGTTCGTTACAGGCTGTCTACCTTCATCGTTTTATCCCCCACTACATCGCAGCTAATTCCTGTCCCGTTGCGATCTTTTAGAACACGACTCGCTTCATGAAGAGTTTGTCTACCATCGTACCCATCCGAACGCTGTTCAACAAAAAGAAAACGCACAACTTACATTTATTGCAGCAGCAAGATTATAGTGATCTACATACGAGCATTCGTACTGTTGTCATATTAAGCCATCGACTGCAGTGGGGACTTGACCTCCACGAAAGCGGGCGACTTGGGTTGTCCGCTGTGGAATAGCGTCTCGATGTCCTCCAGCATGATGCCCTTCGTCTCGGGGCAAAAGAAGTACACGAACACACCGCAGATACAGCACAGACCCGCGAACAAGAAGAACACACCGTTGATGTTCAGATGCGGAAAGAGCTTCACCACCTCCGTCATGACGGCACCCATGGCCCAGTTGGCCGCCGTGGACAGCGACACGGCCGGCGCGCGCACGCTGAGTGGAAAGATCTCAGCCGGGTAGATCCAGCAAACAGGCCCCCATGAGATGGCGAAGTTGAAGACGAAGAAGGCCGATCCAAGACAGATGAACCAGCCACCCACTGTCGGACACCCGGCGTCGTCGACGTTGCCATCACAAATGGCGGTGAACAGGATGGCGGCGAACAAGTGGCCGGTCACCATACCAACCGCACCGATCAGCAGCAGTTGACGGCGACCGAAAGTATCTACCCAGCGCATGGCCGGAATGGTACTCAGGAAGTTGACGCCGGAGATAAAGAATGCCGAGTAGATGCCAGCGTTGGTGATGTCCTTGAAAATCAGAGCGCCGTAGCTCATGATGGGGTTGATACCCGTGGCCTGCTGTAGCACCTGGAGCAACATCGCAATCGCCACGCGCTTGAAGATGGACGGCTCGAGCAGCTCGGCGAGTCCCTTCTGAGCCGCCAATTCTTCGTCGACCTGGTCGCCGATCACTTGCAGCTCGTGGCCGACGTTGTCAGTCTGACGGAGACGCTTAAGCACGCGCTCCGCCTCCTCCTTGCCCTTGTGCAGGTACGTCCAGCGCGGACTCTCCGGCACGAAGAAGATGCCGAGCATGACGACGATCGGGGCGGCCATGGCCACGCCGTTGGTCGTACGCCAACCTCGATCACGGTTCTCCACGATGATGTTGACGGCGTTGGCCAGGAAGAGACCCGTCACAACCGTCATCTGCATGAAACCCGCGAGCAGGCCACGCAGCTCCTTGGGGGCCATCTCGGCACCGAAAAGCGGCAGTGAGAACGACGAGTTGCCCACGCCAAAGCCCTGAATCACGCGAGCGATATACATGAGACCGTGTTCCTGAGCCTTGTTGAAGCAAACCCACGACGTGCCAATGCAGAAAAGCACCCCGGCACAGAAGATAGTGGCGCGACGGCCAAGCTTGTCCGCCACATAGCCGCCGACGAAGGCACCACCGAGACAGCCGAGGTTGTAGGCCATGTTGTACCACACGGTGAAGTCGGTCCATTCGGCCGGCAGGTCGGACGTGGAGGCGGTGCACTGCTTATAGGTGAAGTTGTGCCAGCCGACGCAATAGTCGTTGATAAAGGAATCCATGATGAGAACACCCGAGGTTACACCCTGGTCATAGCCGAAGAAGAGGCCACCCAGCGCAGCGAAGACGCACACGATGATGGCGTAGGTGCGCGAGCCCTCAGTGGGGACGTCATCGTCGTTGTTGTGAACGTTCACCACGACGCCAGCAGCCATTGTAGAGTGGAGAGAAGGTGAGGCGAAGCTGCAGTGCCAGTGCCAGTGCGCGGAGGTGAGTGTCCTGTGCAGTAGACAGTAAACTGCAGAATGAGCGGATAAATCGGTCACCGATTCGGTGGGCCGTATCCGATACCGGGAAGAGAGTTTTAGTAGGAGACTTTCGTTTCCGCTCGGCGAGCGGCGCTCGCTAGATTTCTCCAGGCCCCTCGCTCCCTGCTGTTACGTTGTGCAGCGCTGAGGTGGGGCGTGGCGTGGTGGCTGAGCGATCAACTGTCAAGCATGGTTGAAGCTTCAGCGTCACCGGTTGAAGTTGGCAGAGGCTCGGGATCGCCGGGACGGTGCATGTCGTGAGTTGGGGCAGCCACTACTATGTACAGATTAACCTCCCTTAGCTAATTCTGCCCGTGGAAAAGCTTCTGATCAAGGATGTGGTTCACATTTACGAAATTTATTGGAATTCGAACGAAATATTTCAAATGTGTAATATCGGGAAATATCCGGTGATCCCAAGGTCTTTACTACGGCCCTTATCGAGGCTAATTACCGATGAAAAATGCAGATGGACACGTGATTACATGTATCGATATAGGGACCTAATTTCGACCAAAACCTTTGATTTTGACCTCAACAGGCCGCTTTTTTCTATCATCAGAATGTACCAAGTTTCAGGCTAGACAGTGGTCTATTAACTACCAGTACGGTGGAATCAAATCCTATCAAGTACGATAGGATATCACATTGTACAAGCTCACCTTAGACAGGTTCATTTATAACGTGCCGGTACATGCTTTGGACCATAATCATACCACCCCCATCAACATTTAATGTGACGCTGCCGACAATAAATCAAGTGCTTCCCAAAACAAGTTATTAATAAGCAGTGTTCACGAAAGGGTTAATACCGTTTTGAATACTTCAATCTCTGGGGCCGTAGTGTCCCATGCATGTATTTTACCGCTGCGGGGTTCAGCACCCCGTTTTAAATTTTAATTAAGTACTTACATTCCTTATAAGCTGAAACATTTGCAGACTGAAGGAGATGAAGTTCAGAGGCTTATACGCAGAAACAGCACCTAAATCAATCAAGTACTGAGATGCCTCAGCTTGGACCTCTGACATGCAGCTGTGTTACTGCACTTTGTTGGAATAGGGATGCTTTTATTGTGGTTTAGTCGGACACCACGATACTTTTAGTTTCAGACATCTTGTATTCTAACTACCGGTAATGTTAATTAAAATAGACTAGTACGACTATCTCTCACACGAGATTTTTTTTTAATACGCACGACATTCATTACGAACGCATCATTTCCAGTCTCACCTATGTCCATGTATGTACCAGTACCAAGCACAAAAATGTCTAAGGTTGGAAAGCTTTCGTCGAAATAGAAGCTTTGCACAGTAGGACGATATTGAAATTGTCTATATTGACGATGGCATAGAGGAGTGCGTTACTATAACTAGGAAACAGTGTAGAATGAGGCCTATGACGACAGTACTGAGTATGACGTAGGCATAAAAGCTAATCCTGAGTAGACGGTCAGTATAGCAACAACATAGCAGAATATGCTATGCCCATACATAATGTGTATGGGTACAGCACTAAAAGAAGCAGGAGCTTCTGGATGACTCTTTACCAACCAATTTCAGCGCGATTTGTTGCAATTCAAGACATATTAAAAATGCACTGGCGCCGGAAAAATCTGAAACTTCAAAACATTGGAGCATAGATTTGTTAAATTTCTAAGTATCTTGGGCGAAGCCCGATTTTGTGGTAAAACACATGGAGAGTAGGAAACTGTGCATGTTAATTTTTTTTAATTGGAGGCCAGGATTATTTTCGCGTTTAACACACGCCTGACCTTAATATGTGGTTCCTAGAAGTGTACTCAATCAAAAGTCGTAAGTATGAAATCCACATCTTCGGCTGCTGCTCCCAAGGAGGCTAAGAGCACGAGACTTGTACCGCCCACAGCCTTTCTCGAAGTAGATCCACCTTAATGGGGGCCTGGTGCATGATTGATTTTGACGTTGAAAATACAGCGAGTTTACATGTTAACCAATTTCGCTCACATAAAACAGACATAAAAATATGCCTCCAACAGTTCCAATTTTTTTTTACTAACGGTAAAGGCCTTTTTTTACAGTCCCAACTCCCAGAAATGATTATCACGGGAGACGCAGCTGAGCCAACCATTTATGCGGCCGCTAAAGTCGTATTACGCAAGCTGATGGCGGAATGTGATGATTCGAGCAGGGTTGCGCACAATGCAATATCATATTGATTGGGCTGCGAAGTGGTGCGCAGTTAATAATTGGGTTATTTTTCTTATTGCTCCAATAAGCCACATGCACATCCATCACTAACGCCCGGTCGCTCATATCTCTCACCGACGTGCAAACGGCGGAATCGAGGAAAACGAAACGTGCATTCGAATCTGGGGTTACCCTGGGAACCCTCCCGCCGCGCACCACCTTTCAAACCAATATCCACAACACCTCCCTCAGCTCCTCCCATATAGGTAATACAAAAATCATAATAGCAAGTCCAAAATATTTAAATAGTTGAAACTCTAAAAAGCTGCTACATAGCAGTCAAAATCTAAGCAACTCACTCAGTTCGTCGCTTCTCTCTGTTGGTCTCCACGGCTTGGACAACCGCACTCGCATCTCACATGCTTGCAGGAACAGTTTAGTCTCCAGCGTCATCGGGTTTAGACTGCGATGGAGACGCGAATACACGTTGCCTGCACGCGAGAAGAGGCGCTCGACATCGTTCGAGGTTGGCCGAACCCACTTCAAATCGACAACCGAAGGACTGGGTGCTTCGTCAAAGAGGACTGCCTCAGCAAAGCCCTTTTCTTCGTGCTACCATCGCCTCCCTCCTCTTCTTCAGGTTACCCGGAAGAGCTCACGAGCTTGGCCACCGCAGCTTTCTCAGTACAGAAAAGTGTTCGTACCTTCCCCGCTAGCACCTTAACCACACTATTCTTGAAGTACGGAAACTTCACCAGCCAAGAGTTAGTCGAGAGTTGGGTACTCGTGGACGGGTTGTGCTTCACCACGTGGTCGAAAAGCGCTTGAACGTCGAGCAAGGGCACGGACGACGTCTGCGGTTTCTTGTTGACACTCTCTAGGTTATTGAGGTCGTCATGAAGAGCTTTCAGCAAAACGTTCTCCCGGGGGTGGGATGAAGTCGGCCAGTCCATCGTCCAGGCGGTTCAACTTGTCGTAGATACGGAAGTAGCGATCAACCATTGCAAAGGTACTGCTCCAGCCAGTCGCATTCCGGTAGACAGGCATGAGTTCGTCCACCTCACGAAGGTGGTGCCGATTTTTGATAGTGTTCAGCTTCACCATCTGTTGCTGCACCTTGTCAAGAAGGTCAGAGTGCTCACACATAAGTGCTTGCATCGCCAGGTTGAACCTGTGGCATGAACACCCGATCATGGGCACATGCGTCTTCCTGGCGATAGCAACATTCACGGACGCGTGGTCGCAAATAAAGAAGCACAGCTGGGCCGCCTCAATTCTATAAATGTCGAACACATTATCGATTACCTTAATGATGGCGTCAGCGCTCATGTCCGCCTCATTGGGGAGTGTCGCGAAACGCAGCAAGATCTTCCCCAGCTTGGTGGTGCCGATTATAGCCACGAAGTGGGTGCCGCCATCGGTCCATGCGTCGATAGCAAACCCAACCTTCTTTCCAGACAGCTTCTTCTTGATGGACGCTTGTACGACGACTTCAAGAGAAAACATGGTCTTCTTCAGCGTCTTCACGCTCACGGCACTGAGGCGTGTGAACTTGCGCGTCTTCACCTTTTCGCACATTCCCAACTCTCGGTTCTCCATGATGATCCTGTCCAGTCAGTGGTAAATGTTTCGCGAGAATTCATCACCCTTCACGAACGCGTCGAGGCTTCCTTCACGTCGCTGAATGGAGCGAAACTCGTCCTCATAAGTAGCAGCGTGGCTGCGAGCTAGTGTTCCGCCAAGTTTGAGTATCCGGTACCGCGGGCTTGCTTTCGACGCATAAAGCACAGGCAGCATTGGTAGTAGTCATCTTCAGCAGGAACGAAGAGAGCAGCAGTGAGCGACCTTGGAGGAATTGAAGGCATTGCAGCGTGGACGAGGGTGGGGCGAAGGTTTGCAGCTTGAAGCAGATTGTACAATAAGGCTTGAAGGGGCCGCCAAACAGCTTCTGCTTGCTGAATGGCGCTCGTTCGTTCAGCTTCCAACCACCAATTGTATAGAGTCTGGTAGTAATCTTCTTATTCTATATTGTGTCTAATTGAGGATGAGAGGTCAATTACTTATTGCAATATCTTATTGGCAGTTATTATTACGGATATTGAACTTTGCCAAGCCCTGGATTCTAGTGCTCCGGGCATCACTACAATCTCTTTAAGAAAGCGCATACTCGAACACGACAAGACGAAGCTGGTGCTGAAGAAGCAGGAGCAAAATACGTCGCATTTCAAGCCCATAATCCATGATAATCTCAGAACGATAATAAGTATTTTCATCTATGATCGTTGTATTGGATTCTCATATCGGGAGATCCCGAAATCCAATATTTTCATCATTTATGACGCTATATCAAATGATGGAGAATCATTTCTGGGAATTGCGACTGTATCAATCTGGAGTTTGGCAAATATTAAATATGTACGAACATAAATCCCAACGTCTAAAATACATACTCCGACAGACTCGGTGTGAAATGGATATAGCTCATCCTTTACGGAAAATAAAACTCGGACCCCTTGGCTCTGACTTTTTACCAAAGAACATGGATAATGTCAGTACAAAAGGCTTCTATTATAGAATACATGTACAGTTGAGGGCATTTCCACCAGTTCCGACTAAACTAAAGTAAAAAACCGAACTGAAGCCCAGCGTATAAACGACACCCTCCACAACTTTATCGACTGGCTTGTCTGCAGATTTGACTTACTTTTTCGGAACTGGTGGGAATGCTCTTAAAGTGAAAATGCTCTTAGAGCATTTCCACCAGTTAAATCTAAGGGGTAGGTCGGGATTAGTTGCTGACAAGTTCAACTTGAGCTGAAACCAACATGATACGCAAAAAAACCGTTTCTAATATTTTTTATCAGTTTGTTTCGCCAAAATCTAAAAAAAAACGATTCCATAGGAAATGACCTTAGAAAGTGATAGCCGTCATCAATGCAAACATTCATAATAATACCATAGAAAAGGCGCTCTCGTCTTCGTTCTGAAGTTTACTTCAAAAGGAAGATGCTTCTTCAGCTTCTGTTACTTTCTATAGAACTACCTTTGTCATCGGAACTAAATAAATCAAGCAATTGGCCCACACTTGAGAGCAGAGCCGCGTCCCGGCGATCCCGAGCCTCTGCCAACTTCAACCGGTGACGCTGAAGCTTCAACCATGCTTGACAGTTGATCGCTCAGCCACCACGCCACGCCCCACCTCAGCACTGCACAACGTAACAGCAGGGAGCGAGGGGCCTGGAGAAATCTAGCGAGCGCCGCTCGCCGAGCGGAAACGAAAGTCTCCTACTAAAACTCTCTTCCCGGTATCGGATACGGCCCACCGAATCGGTGACCGATTTATCCGCTCATTCTGCAGTTTACTGTCTACTGCACAGGACACTCACCTCCGCGCACTGGCACTGGCACTGCAGCTTCGCCTCACCTTCTCTCCACTCTACAATGGCTGCTGGCGTCGTGGTGAACGTTCACAACAACGACGATGACGTCCCCACTGAGGGCTCGCGCACCTACGCCATCATCGTGTGCGTCTTCGCTGCGCTGGGTGGCCTCTTCTTCGGCTATGACCAGGGTGTAACCTCGGGTGTTCTCATCATGGATTCCTTTATCAACGACTATTGCGTCGGCTGGCACAACTTCACCTATAAGCAGTGCACCGCCTCCACGTCCGACCTGCCGGCCGAATGGACCGACTTCACCGTGTGGTACAACATGGCCTACAACCTCGGCTGTCTCGGTGGTGCCTTCGTCGGCGGCTATGTGGCGGACAAGCTTGGCCGTCGCGCCACTATCTTCTGTGCCGGGGTGCTTTTCTGCATTGGCACGTCGTGGGTTTGCTTCAACAAGGCTCAGGAACACGGTCTCATGTATATCGCTCGCGTGATTCAGGGCTTTGGCGTGGGCAACTCGTCGTTCTCACTGCCGCTTTTCGGTGCCGAGATGGCCCCCAAGGAGCTGCGTGGCCTGCTCGCGGGTTTCATGCAGATGACGGTTGTGACGGGTCTCTTCCTGGCCAACGCCGTCAACATCATCGTGGAGAACCGTGATCGAGGTTGGCGTACGACCAACGGCGTGGCCATGGCCGCCCCGATCGTCGTCATGCTCGGCATCTTCTTCGTGCCGGAGAGTCCGCGCTGGACGTACCTGCACAAGGGCAAGGAGGAGGCGGAGCGCGTGCTTAAGCGTCTCCGTCAGACTGACAACGTCGGCCACGAGCTGCAAGTGATCGGCGACCAGGTCGACGAAGAATTGGCGGCTCAGAAGGGACTCGCCGAGCTGCTCGAGCCGTCCATCTTCAAGCGCGTGGCGATTGCGATGTTGCTCCAGGTGCTACAGCAGGCCACGGGTATCAACCCCATCATGAGCTACGGCGCTCTGATTTTCAAGGACATCACCAACGCTGGCATCTACTCGGCATTCTTTATCTCCGGCGTCAACTTCCTGAGTACCATTCCGGCCATGCGCTGGGTAGATACTTTCGGTCGCCGTCAACTGCTGCTGATCGGTGCGGTTGGTATGGTGACCGGCCACTTGTTCGCCGCCATCCTGTTCACCGCCATTTGTGATGGCAACGTCGACGACGCCGGGTGTCCGACAGTGGGTGGCTGGTTCATCTGTCTTGGATCGGCCTTCTTCGTCTTCAACTTCGCCATCTCATGGGGGCCTGTTTGCTGGATCTACCCGGCTGAGATCTTTCCACTCAGCGTGCGCGCGCCGGCCGTGTCGCTGTCCACGGCGGCCAACTGGGCCATGGGTGCCGTCATGACGGAGGTGGTGAAGCTCTTTCCGCATCTGAACATCAACGGTGTGTTCTTCTTGTTCGCGGGTCTGTGCTGTATCTGCGGTGTGTTCGTGTACTTCTTTTGCCCCGAGACGAAGGGCATCATGCTGGAGGACATCGAGACGCTATTCCACAGCGGACAACCCAAGTCGCCCGCTTTCGTGGAGGTCAAGTCCCCACTGCAGTCGATGGCTTAATATGACAACAGTACGAATGCTCGTATGTAGATCACTATAATCTTGCTGCTGCAATAAATGTAAGTTGTGCGTTTTCTTTTTGTTGAACAGCGTTCGGATGGGTACGATGGTAGACAAACTCTTCATGAAGCGAGTCGTGTTCTAAAAGATCGCAACGGGACAGGAATTAGCTGCGATGTAGTGGGGGATAAAACGATGAAGGTAGACAGCCTGTAACGAACGAACTCTTGCGTAAGGTTTTCCCTTGGCCGAGGTCACATTATGCGTCACATTATGCCGCCAAAAATGGCCAAATCGATCTCTAGTGGACCACTACGGCTCCACCATGTAACATGCCATGTTATCTTCGGCATCTTGATCGCCTGAAAGAGATAAGCGCAGAAAAAAAGCGCTTCTTTTTTCAAAGAAACAAAAAACAGGACAGTCAAAATTTAGAATTGTCTGACGCTATTTTTTAGACAATATTTGTGTCCTCTCATCTTGTGTTTATTCTAAATAAAGTGTGCAGACGATAGGACATTGACCATATTTTGTGTCGCCAAGACAAATACATTGCCCTCTGTTTTGCCAGTACATGACGACGAGCCGGTCTTTGATTTCTTGATGAAGCTCTTAGGTCTCCCAGTGTCGTTCCTTGTATACGGCAGGATTCATAACGTTCCGTTGCATGCAAAGCAAACAAGATGAAGACAGCAAAGCACGAAGTTTGATGCAATCTATAGATTTTAGGCATTTAGTGTTTGTACATGTAGTAGTAGTAGGTCCATTGCTACCTGGGCTAACTACTTCTTCTGGTGGTTGACAAAGCGCAGCGTCAGCAGACCAAGCACGCGATACACCACGATGAAGCCCAAGACAAAGCCGAAATTCTTCCAGATCTCGCTATGCTTCATCAGGAAAACATCTTCCAGGTAGTCCTTCACCGTCATGTTCTCGGGAAGGGAAGGTGGTAACCCAGTCATGACCTGGCATCCAACCTCCGAGCCATCGCCATCGCTTGGGCAGTCACCGAAGACCAGAGATGCGACCAAAGCCAACGAGTACTTGTGCGGTGTAATCTCGTACAGCCACTTGTAACCCTGAGGGATCGAATCTCCAGGAGGGTTGAAGCCGCAGAACAAGAAGAAGATCGTCTGCAGCAGCACACCAAAGATCGTAGCAACTTCGACAGTCGGCAAGAGGTACGACATGAGCTGGCCGAAGTACGCTTGCCACAGCACGTGCATGGAGAGGTGAACCCAATAGGCGAAGAAGGTGGTCGCACCCGTGAAGCCCACCATTGGGTAGTACGGAGCCATGAAGAGCAGTGTGCCGAAGAAAACGTATGGGATCTCCACCAGCGTCGATCCAACGAAATACCAGAGTGCGTTGTACGTCTGAGACGCGCGTTCACGGTAGAAGGCCAGACGATCTTCGGATGTAATCGGCATGACGCTGCTGAAAGAGATGAAGCCAATGAATCCCGTTGTGCAGAACAGCATGCCCATGCCCGAATTGATGCCGGCGTACGAGGTGTACTCTGCACTGATGTACGTAATACCGAAGACAAGTCCAAGAATGAGGAATAGGCTGAACCGCGTCAAGTTGTACGATGCTGTGCGCCAGTACATCCTGAAGAAGCGCTGGAGAAGGAATCTGGCCTGGGTCATCTCCGTCGCAGCACGCTTGTCACCGTAGGTCAGCTCAGGCAAGTCAGGTGACGGACGAGTCACACCCTCGCGATCCAAGTTAGTCTGGAGAAAGTTGAACTGCTTGCTCGCCTGGAAAACATTCACGAAGTCAGTCTTGTCGCCGTTGCTGTTGCCCACACCGGCTCCGATCACTTCCAGCATCCAAGTCGCAGGGTTGTAGTTGTCCTCCAATTTTCGCCACACCGTCGATCGACTCGAAGTACGCGACCATCTCACTTGCGTTCTTGCCCAGTTCACCTGCAAACACAGTCTCACCACCTCGCTTCAACAGCAACAGACTGTCGAAAACGCTAAACACCTCCGTCGACGGCTGGTGAATCGTGCACACCACGGTACGACCCGTGTTCGCCACCTTTCGCACGCCGTCCATAATGAGTTTGGCGGAGCGAGCGTCCAGGCCACTCGTCGGCTCGTCCAGGAACAACACACTCGGTTGAGCCGCCAGCTCCACACCAATAGTCAACCGCTTCATCTGCTCCACCGAGCTGCCACGGATGATCTGGTCGGCAATCGGGTGCAAGTCCAGCAACTCCAAACACTCGTTCACAGAGTCGTACTTGTAGCTGTCGGGCACGTCGGCTCCCTGACGCAGGAACGCGCTGAACGTGAGCGCCTCACGGATAGTAGCCGACTCGGAGTGGATGTCCATCTGCTCGCAATAGCCCGTGGATCGACGGATAGCAAGGTCGGTGGCCGGGTGGCCATTCAGCAGGATCTGGCCGGTGATCTTGCCTCCGGTCTTGCGTCCGGCGATGACGTCCATGAGTGTGGTCTTGCCGGCACCCGAGGACCCCATGAGTGCCGTGATGGTACCGGGTAGAGCGTATCCGCTGATACCCTTGAGCAGGTCGATGGTTTCCTTGGGGTTGGCCGGGTCGGGAACGCTGTACCAGAGGTCCTTGAACGCGATAGTAACGGGATGAAGTGCTTCTCGCTATCAGGCGCCACAGGCACTAAAGTCTCCCCTCCGCCCTGAGAACTGCGTGGTGTGCGCATGAGACCGTAGTCATCCGAGGCATTGCCCTTGTTCTCATTATCCAGTGTCACGTTCTCGGGACTCTCAAAGCGGTGGTACTCGAGTGAAATGTACGACAGGAACATGAAGAAGACGTACGCTGCCGCCATGAAGACCATACCGTACCAGAGCCAGAACTTCTCCGTCGGCACCTCGAACGTCGACAACGAGTACTCGCCCATGGTCATGTTGTAGCTGGCGCAGTAGTCCACATCATTGTACACACAGATGTCAAAGCTATCGTCGGTGTACTGATTCACGGCAAGCGCCCGAACGCTCCAGGCCATGGGGTTGATCCAGTAGATCCAGATGAGGTAGTCGGGGATTTGTTCCTTGGTGATGACGAAGCCGGCGAACAGAACGAAGAAGAGAATGGAGACCATGGACATTGGGTTGGCCACATTCAGGTCGGGTGAAGCGCACGACAGGAAGAAGAACCACGCTGCCATCGCCAGGTTCGTCATGAACAGCATCAATTCGAAGAGGAGAAAGGCTTCAATGGTGGACACGTAGCCACACATCCAGTAGACGATGGAGCCAAACACCAAGCTCTCAGCGAAACCCAATGGGATCTGACTCACCGAGTTGGAGAGCACAAAGGACGAGGTGCGGAAGAAATTGGCTCGACGCTGTTTGTAGAACACCTCACGAGCCGCCATGAACATCGGAATTTGCGCCTGTTGTCCAAGCGATACGAACAAGACAGCGTTGAAGATGATGCCCATCACAAGTTGCGCGTTGGTCTCGTCGAACTGGTAGAACACGCTCGAGTAGAGCAAGCCCATGAGGATGACCATGACGGAGCGACCCACCAGGAAGGCCGTGTCGCGCGTGGTCAGTGTGATCTGACGCTGCACAACTCTAATGGTGCTGTCCCAGAAGTTCTGGTGGAACTCTGGGATCGGGTCGATGTGCTTGGCCTTGTCTTCAATCAGGCTTGGATGCACTGGGCCGTGGAGATCTTCCATCATGTGTTGGTAGATGGCTGAGCGAGTGAAGACGTCAGCAAACTGACTGGCCGAGCGCGGGATACTGCTGGATGGGATCGAATTCACCTCGTACTGCGACTGCTTGTCGGTGCCCAAGTCCAGAAGGAAGTCGGCCACATCGCGACGCGGAGGACAATTGAAGCCCAGACTCTCGAAGTAGCCCAACGCCTCAGCACGGGGGCCATGGTACATCACGTGGCCCTCGTTCAGGATCACCACGTCGTCGAACAGCTCGAACACCTCGGGCGACGGCTGCAGCAACGAGATGACCACCGTCTTGCGGAACTTCTTGGCGATACTGCGCTGCGTGGTGATGATGTCGAAGGTGGCGGCGCTGTCGAGGCCCGTGCTGATCTCGTCCATCATCATGACGTACTTGTTGCCGAACTCCATTTCGCCCGTAGTCACGCGCTTACGTTCTCCACCAGACACACCGCGGGTCATGGCGTCGCCGACGATGGTGTTCTGGCAGTTGTCGAGTCCCAGCTGCTGGATGACGATGTCCGGGTAGTGCTTGAACATGGCTCGGGCAGCGTCGAGTGCGGCCAAGTTCTCCTCGGGTGTACCGCCAGCGAAATGCTGAGCGTCACGCTCCGAGAAGCCTCCGCCACAACAGGCGTGGGCGAACTCGAGTGTCTCCTTGACTGTCAGCGAAGGGTAGTGCTTGTCTCGCTGAGTGACGTACGAGACGAACTGTGGCAAACGTCGGAGCAACTCGTTGGCCGGTGCGCCGTTGTACGTGACCTCGCCCTCAACTGTGACGTTCTTCTGGTCTGGAAATCTGCCACTTAGCAGCTTCATGAGCGAGGACTTGCCAGATCCAGGCTGGCCCAGTACGAGAGTGATGGTGCCTGGCTTGAAGACTCCGCTGACGTTCTTGAGGATCTGCTTCTTGACCGTGTGCTTCTTGGCGCCCATACCTCGGACGCTCTTCATGAGTTCGTTGGCGAGCGTGGGCAGCTCGACCTTGATATCGGTCTCGTCCTTGACGACGATATCGGCTGAGATTGAGACGTCCTTGAAGCGCACCTCCATCTGCGGGAGTGTTCTGCCTAGTGCCTTCTCCATACGAGAGGCGACGTGGTCGTGGAGCGCCTGTGGTCCCTGTGCCATGAGCGTCTTGCCATTGTCATACTCGATGGTGGCGCGCATTGGGTGTTCCGATACGTCCGTTTGAGTCGATGACATTGTACTCTTGTGGTTGCTGTACTGAGTTTTTGCTATAACGTGTCAGCGGGTGTAGGTCGGAAGGTTGCGTCGATGTCGCTGCGAGGGCGTCAATCGAAAAGTGATTAAAGGCCCATGTCGGATGGAAGTTGCGGCCAGGTTGTTCATGGCAACCAAGTGTCCTTGGTGACAGCGGCGCCGCTTTTGATGATGGCAATACTGAGCCAAAAAGCATCCAGTCGTGAGATATTAATAATTAATAATCGCAGCTTTTGCTTACTTTAGTACTTGGATAGCGTCCACTTGACCGTTGTAACCAGTTTCTTAACAAGGTTTTGTCATGCTGAGGGTCAGGGCTGAGGCAACTGAATCTTGCGATGTGGATTCCACTTGATTGCGTGCGACCGTCGGGATTGCATGTGCACCACACAAGTTCACCACTTTGCTGGCCAATCACATTTTGTGTATACGGGCGTCAACTTGCTACGGTTAGGTAAGATCACGAACTTCTTTTAAGTACGATCCGAGGGATCATCGTAAGCAGGAGAGCTCGGCGCAAAATGGTGGTAGAATATATATATATATATATATATGTGTGTGTTTGTTTGTCCTGCAAAACCCTTCTCGATAGAGCTAAGAGAAGGTTGTTATCTGGCGAAGCGCGCGACGCCTGCCTCCGTTAAAAGGCTTCTTGCATCGTTCGTTGTGGAGCAAATCTTCAGTCGAGCGCCGATTATGCGAGGCATCTGGATCGCAAACAAAAACCGCAAACAATCGACCTTCATTCTCGGGAGGTTGCCTTTTTCTGTTTCACATCAACGAAAACGGTGTCCTTGTTACTAAAACAGGAGAAGTTACCTACATGTAGTCGACAGTCTCGCAGCCTCACTGGCAGCGCTGGTGAGTCACTGCAGCATAAAAATCAGCACCCAGATTCTTCACAAATAGTAGTTGGAGGACTCATCAGTAAGACCCACCGTCGGTATTATAGGAAGCAAAATTTACAAACATACTTCACACTCTCGATGCATGCCCGCTGTGCGATCGAACAGCAAGCGACCCAAGTGTATGTACATGTGCATAATACATGTATACACAAGTGACTAAGCAGTGTACTTGCAAGTTCGTAAACCGCAACAATTTACTACTGTACAATACCAACAACTTGTTTTCTGTACAGCGACTTGTGTGCGCAGTGCGCAAGCGTCCACAACCTGCCAAGCTTACGTGCCTGACCTCACAAACAGATAGCGCTAGCTACTGAGGCCTCGTCAGCGAGTGTACCCGCCGACCTGGTTTAAAGTCTGCGGTTGTTCGGCGACCCATCCAGGTTCTCTGTGTACGTATCGATTTACTTAGGTGATCAGCCTTACCCCTCACGGCGGGCAGGTGCGATGCAACGGTTCCTCACCGGGCCAGGATGCTCGTCGATGAGATGTCCGGGCCTCGACAAACACCTTCAGCGCGGGGTATCCCTGCTACCCAACGTCGAGAGCCCGTGCGCGTAGAGATGTTGAGGTCTAGTGAACCCTGGAAATGCCACTACAAATTCGTGGTTGATGTCATATCCAAACGGGACTGGGCTGCATCTCAATTATAATAGGGTTTTCTGCAGATCAGTCTAAGATGGAAGTTCTTGCCTTATTATGGATGCAGTGCTGCCATCAACCAGGCGTTGTCACCGGTGAAATTCCCTTAAACAAGTAGAGGCAAATTGAATTGGCGTTTGTTGTTCTACGTTGCCATCGGTGAAATTCCCCCCACCAGGAGCAAATTTACTTCGCCAATCATGGCGACTGAAAGTCAATTGAAATGCATTTATGAAGCGCGGTAAAAGGCTAAACGTCGCCTTCCTGTATCCTACTTCATACATGCTTCGACAGCTACGACACCAAGGCTTCATATTTAGCTGCCCAGGAGTGATGGTCGCACTTACCAGAGGTTGCATCAACTTCCGCCCGATTATCCCGCACAATCAAATGGAAAAGCAATCGCGATCTTCAGCAGTTGCAGCGACATGTCGTCTCAACTTCAGTCAGTCGGTACATGTGGCTAATTGCTGGTTGGGTGCGCTCGATTGGAAACCAACACAAAAGGAAAGTCTCACTTCACACTACGCCATCGTGCCTTTCACACAGCTCACTTTTGAATTTGCGCCTTCAGTCCAGCGTCTCCCAAACCAAGAAAAACTACTGAGTTGCCACCCAACGTTATCATGGCAGCGAAAAACCCGACGGGCTCGGACCAGCCGATGCGCGCCACCATCAAGTATGACAATGGCAAGACGCTCATGGCACAGGGACCACAGGCGCTCCACGACCACGTCGCCTCTCGTATGGAGAAGGCACTAGGCAGAACACTCCCGCAGATGGAGGTGCGCTTCAAGGACGTCTCAATCTCAGCCGATATCGTCGTCAAGGACGAGACCGATATCAAGGTCGAGCTGCCCACGCTCGCCAACGAACTCATGAAGAGCGTCCGAGGTATGGGCGCCAAGAAGCACACGGTCAAGAAGCAGATCCTCAAGAACGTCAGCGGAGTCTTCAAGCCAGGCACCATCACTCTCGTACTGGGCCAGCCTGGATCTGGCAAGTCCTCGCTCATGAAGCTGCTAAGTGGCAGATTTCCAGACCAGAAGAACGTCACAGTTGAGGGCGAGGTCACGTACAACGGCGCACCGGCCAACGAGTTGCTCCGACGTTTGCCACAGTTCGTCTCGTACGTCACTCAGCGAGACAAGCACTACCCTTCGCTGACAGTCAAGGAGACACTCGAGTTCGCCCACGCCTGTTGTGGCGGAGGCTTCTCGGAGCGTGACGCTCAGCATTTCGCTGGCGGTACACCCGAGGAGAACTTGGCCGCACTCGACGCTGCCCGAGCCATGTTCAAGCACTACCCGGACATCGTCATCCAGCAGCTGGGACTCGACAACTGCCAGAACACCATCGTCGGCGACGCCATGACCCGCGGTGTGTCTGGTGGAGAACGTAAGCGCGTGACTACGGGCGAAATGGAGTTCGGCAACAAGTACGTCATGATGATGGACGAGATCAGCACGGGCCTCGACAGCGCCGCCACCTTCGACATCATCACCACGCAGCGCAGTATCGCCAAGAAGTTCCGCAAGACGGTGGTCATCTCGTTGCTGCAGCCGTCGCCCGAGGTGTTCGAGCTGTTCGACGACGTGGTGATCCTGAACGAGGGCCACGTGATGTACCATGGCCCCCGTGCTGAGGCGTTGGGCTACTTCGAGAGTCTGGGCTTCAATTGTCCTCCGCGTCGCGATGTGGCCGACTTCCTTCTGGACTTGGGCACCGACAAGCAGTCGCAGTACGAGGTGAATTCGATCCCATCCAGCAGTATCCCGCGCTCGGCCAGTCAGTTTGCTGACGTCTTCACTCGCTCAGCCATCTACCAACACATGATGGAAGATCTCCACGGCCCAGTGCATCCAAGCCTGATTGAAGACAAGGCCAAGCACATCGACCCGATCCCAGAGTTCCACCAGAACTTCTGGGACAGCACCATTAGAGTTGTGCAGCGTCAGATCACACTGACCACGCGCGACACGGCCTTCCTGGTGGGTCGCTCCGTCATGGTCATCCTCATGGGCTTGCTCTACTCGAGCGTGTTCTACCAGTTCGACGAGACCAACGCGCAACTTGTGATGGGCATCATCTTCAACGCTGTCTTGTTCGTATCGCTTGGACAACAGGCGCAAATTCCGATGTTCATGGCGGCTCGTGAGGTGTTCTACAAACAGCGTCGAGCCAATTTCTTCCGCACCTCGTCCTTTGTGCTCTCCAACTCGGTGAGTCAGATCCCATTGGGTTTCGCTGAGAGCTTGGTGTTTGGCTCCATCGTCTACTGGATGTGTGGCTACGTGTCCACCATTGAAGCCTTTCTCCTCTTCGAATTGATGCTGTTCATGACGAACCTGGCGATGGCAGCGTGGTTCTTCTTCCTGTCGTGCGCTTCACCCGACCTGAATGTGGCCAACCCAATGTCCATGGTCTCCATTCTCTTCTTCGTTCTGTTCGCCGGCTTCGTCATCACCAAGGAACAAATCCCCGACTACCTCATCTGGATCTACTGGATCAACCCCATGGCCTGGAGCGTTCGGGCGCTTGCCGTGAATCAGTACACCGACGATAGCTTTGACATCTGTGTGTACAATGATGTGGACTACTGCGCCAGCTACAACATGACCATGGGCGAGTACTCGTTGTCGACGTTCGAGGTGCCGACGGAGAAGTTCTGGCTCTGGTACGGTATGGTCTTCATGGCGGCAGCGTACGTCTTCTTCATGTTCCTGTCGTACATTTCACTCGAGTACCACCGCTTTGAGAGTCCCGAGAACGTGACACTGGATAATGAGAACAAGGGCAATGCCTCGGATGACTACGGTCTCATGCGCACACCACGCAGTTCTCAGGGCGGAGGGGAGACTTTAGTGCCTGTGGCGCCTGATAGCGAGAAGCACTTCATCCCCGTTACTATCGCGTTCAAGGACCTCTGGTACAGCGTTCCCGACCCGGCCAACCCCAAGGAAACCATCGACCTGCTCAAGGGTATCAGCGGATACGCTCTACCCGGTACCATCACGGCACTCATGGGATCCTCGGGTGCCGGCAAGACCACACTCATGGACGTCATCGCCGGACGCAAGACCGGAGGCAAGATCGCCGGCCACATTCTACTGAATGGCCACCCGGCCACCGACCTCGCTATCCGTCGATCCACGGGCTATTGCGAGCAGATGGACATCCACTCCGAGTCGGCTACTATCCGTGAGGCGCTCACGTTCAGCGCGTTCCTGCGTCAGGGAGCCGACGTGCCCGACAGCTACAAGTACGACTCTGTGAACGAGTGTTTGGAGTTGCTGGACTTGCACCCGATTGCCGACCAGATCATCCGTGGCAGCTCTGTGGAGCAGATGAAGCGGTTGACTATTGGTGTGGAGCTGGCGGCTCAACCGAGTGTGTTGTTCCTGGACGAGCCGACGAGTGGACTTGACGCTCGCTCTGCCAAACTCATTATGGACGGCGTGCGAAAGGTGGCGAACACGGGTCGTACCGTGGTGTGCACGATCCACCAGCCGTCGACGGAGGTGTTTAGCGTTTTCGACAGTCTGTTACTGTTGAAGCGTGGTGGTGAGACGGTGTTTGCGGGTGAACTGGGCAAGAATGCGAGTGAAATGATCGCGTATTTCGAGTCGATCGACGGCGTTACGAAATTGGAGGACAACTACAACCCTGCTACATGGATGCTGGAGGTAATCGGTGCTGGTGTGGGCAACAGCAACGGCGACAGGACCGATTTCGTGAAGGTCTTTCATGCGAGCAAGCACTTTCAACTTCTCCAGGCAAACCTGGACCGTGAAGGCGTATCGCTTCCGTCCCCGTTGATGCCTCCTCTGGAGTACACGGATAAACGCGCTGCGACGGAGTTGACTCAGGCCAAGTTCCTGATACAGCGGTTTTTCACCATGTACTGGCGCACAGCATCGTACAACTTGACTCGCTTCTTCCTGGCTTTGATTCTCGGACTCGTATTCGGCATCACGTACGTCAGTGCCGAGTACACCTCGTACGCCGGCATCAACTCGGGCATGGGTATGCTCTTCTGCACGACTGGATTCCTGGGCTTCATCTCTTTCAGCAGCGTCATGCCAATGGCGTCTCAGGATCGTCTCGTATTCTACCGCGAGCGAGCTGCTCAGACGTATAATGCGCTCTGGTACTTTGTGGGATCAACAGTGGTGGAGATCCCGTACGTCTTCTTCAGCACGATGCTGCTCATGGCGCCATATTATCCGATGGTTGGGTTCACAGGAGGGGCCACCTTCTTCGCCTATTGGGTTCACCTCTCCATGCACGTGCTGTGGCAAGCGTACTTCGGCCAGCTCATGTCGTACCTCATGCCGACTGTCGAAGTTGCTACGATCTTCGGCGTGTTGCTTCAAATGATCTTTTTCCTGTTCAACGGCTTCAACCCTCCTGGAGCTTCGATCCCTCAGGGTTACAAGTGGCTGTACGAGATTACACCGCACAAGTACTCGCTGGCTTTGGTCGCATCGCTGGTATTTGGCGACTGCCCAAGTGACGGGGATGGCTCGGAGGTTGGATGCCAGGTCATGACTGGGTTACCACCTTCCCTTCCCGAGAATATGACGGTGAAGGATTACCTGGGGGACGTCTTCGCAATGAAGCACAGCGAGATCTGGAAAAACTTCGGCTTCGTCTTGGGATTTATCGTGGTGTATCGCTTCCTCGCGTTGCTCGCCTTGCGCTTCGTCAATCACCAAAAGAAGTAAGTATGCCTAATGTAGTGCAGCACCCAGTACTATATAATCGAAACACTCGCTAGATATTTGCGTTCAACTAATCTTGTTTACCTTCACCTACGCTATCGGTAGCAGGATATACCCTTCTTAGCCTTTACATATCACCGGTTTAATCGGCGCACGTTCTATTGTTGCTAAAAGGCCCTTTTAAAATAACGTTGCTCTTATTTTTTTAAAATAAGAGCTAAAGACGTCCGTATAATTGAAGAAAAAAAATACGTCATTAGGGTACCGTTTTCAGGAATATGTTATTATTACCGGTAATAAAAGAGGCTACCTAATTACAGGTAGCTGTTCAGATAGCGGTCGGATGTCACCATCCTATGTTATAAATATGTATACTTGATTAGTTTTGTGGCATCGAGTAGTGGGTAGAGATTGCATACAAGAGCATTATACTACTCTTATGTCCTCCAACCGCCCAGGCAAGTTGTCCTCATAGCAGTAAACCCACGGTGTTAGGCTGGGCTCAAACGTTTATTAAAAAGGTTGAATAAACGGAGTAATCCCAATGACTGCGTGCGCACACAATGCCTATAATAATGTCACTGGCGTGTTCTATGTGTTAATGGTGGTTTACGATGGAGAGCTTCCATTCCGGTCGAGTAGCCTCTTGCGTTTTTCAAATGTTGAAACAAAGATTAAATAACGGGTCCGTTTTGACATTATTTCACAATTAACCCTTTCGCGAGGAGCAGTTATAGGCTCTTCAACACTATACTATACAAATTTAAGTCCAATCAAGGTAAAGGGGCAGCTAGCAGTGATGACTTCCGACCTTAAAGGGCGTACTATTCGCCCTTTTAGGTTGCGTTTTGATTGGCTAATAACTGAGTATTTGAAGCGATCGAGAAGTCTACTGTCGTGATTGGTCAAAATAAAATGGTTCAGCGTACCTTCGTGGAAATATAACGCCGAAACTTACGAAGAGATTTGCCTCATTGCCCATTTTCTGGACGATGACGCATCAGCGTTGGCCGGTGGATGATGCTCAGGTTTTCGCGCTCGCGTTTGTCACTCTGGTTCCGCGGCAATAGCAAATGGGCGCGAACGACAAGGCTACGGCGTTAATCTGGGCTGGGTTAGCCTGTAGGCGCCCACGCACAGATCGATGGATATAGCGCTGCTAAAATATGCATAATATGGCTTCACAGTCACTACTGCACCAGCGAGGTGCAAGGCACCGAGCACGGGATGAGCAATGAGTACAGGTGCTGCAAATATCTTCGCCTTTGTATGTCCCTGTAACGGTGATATCAAAAACGTTGTTCATTGGTGCATCTATCTAACATTGTGTATAGGATATAGGGAGCTGTGTATGAAATGCTTTGCCGGCAAATCTTGGCGCCCAAAGTTTTGGTGGGTATCTACAAATATATATTTTCAATTTTTGAATGCGTATAAAATATGAAGATTGATAGAATATGTGTACTTGTGAACCTTTATATTTCGACGAATAGACGACTCGTAGCAGCCTCCCGCCCTCATTATAAATCAGGCCAGGAATGGCGGAAGCGCCGCCCGGACAGAAACGCAAGCGTGACGAGCCGTCCGGCACCAGGAAGCGCCGCAGCGTGAGATCCAGCGTCGAGGGGGTATCGGCGGAGACAGCCAGCAGTCTCGGAAGCGTTGCGGTGTTCACGGACGCATGGGGTGCGTTGGTGAATGCCAGCTGGACGTCCAAGCAGCCCCCCAGCAAGTGTTTGGGCTCGCGCTACATCTATATTCGGCCTGGGGGAAGGCACGATGGCAAAGGGGGGGGGGGCTACCTCTTTGACGAGCTCCCGTCCTTAGGCTCATTATGGGTATGCGCGTGGGTGGAGTTGCTGCAGAACAAGGGACCGAGGGTACAGGCAAGGCAACGACTTCGTGGGACTGCCTGTTCTTGTAGCGTGGCTAACGGTGTGCTTGTTTGAGGTGTAGCAGGAGGCGTCGATGACGCTGCAGATCAGACCGTCGTCGTTGAGCGCCACGAGCAAGGAGCCGGTAACCAAGAAGCGGCAAAGCCTTCTGGTGCAGCAGGTGCGACTTGAAGCATGTTTGTGCCTCCCAGAGCTTATGCTAAGTCTAATTGTTGCTTCGTATCGTGTGCGGTGCTGTTGTGCACGGCAGTGAGGCTGGGGTCGACGTCGGTGCAGGCTCCGGTGGCGCTGCCGGCCAGGTAGTTGTCGCCAGGCGTGAAGCGCGAGGAGGTCGTGGAGGACGCGCAGCTCGACGAGCCGCGAGCACAGAAGGTGTGTGACATGCGTTTGGGCAAGCGATTGGCGATGAGGTGTCTGGCGTTATGATTGCTGGTGGTGCAGGAGCTGAAGCCGATGGCGGTGAGATGGGCGATGGCCTCGGCATGCAAGTCGATGGAGCTGCTGGGCAGGCAGTCGGTTCTAGCCGTGATTACCGTGGTCCCGTTTCCTGCCGTTCCTGAACTGCATTGCGCTAACACTAGTAAAGACCCGGATTGGAGGATACTAGTTCGACCAGATCCTACGGACGAGAGCGACTTTGAGGAGGACGATTCGGATGGCGAAGAAGAAGAGGTGAT
>NHQK01000118.1:0-123216 GCA_016864655.1 Phytophthora cactorum
CAGTGCGTCATGCGTCACTTACTCGACACGGGGTAACCCCAGCCTGCTTTTTCGGCGGCAGCGACCGACCTATCGCACAACACCCGCCATCGACAACAGCTAGATTTGTCGAGCTTTCACGCGCGTGGCATGGACATGAAGACACACGTGGAGATCTGGGAGGGCTCAACGACGCTTCAGACGCACCACAAGAGCTGGCATGCGTGCGAGGCCAAAAAGGCAAAAGCAGTCGCCCACCGTGGGGCTCGAACCCACGACCACAAGATTAAGAGTCTTGCGCTCTACCGACTGAGCTAGACGGGCTTCATATTCAATCTCAACCCAAAAACATACAAAATCAAACTACCCAACGCACTCGCTACCAACCACGCTTCGCAACAATCACACACAAGACACACCAGCATCGCCACGCTCTCCAGCCGCCCGTACAATCGCCGACCGTAGCTCTCTTTTCTGGTGGTCGTGGCCGACCCACCTCCCCGGCCCTCGGGCCAACACCAGCATGTCCGCCCTCATCGCCCACTTTCTCGCTTGAAGCTGCCCACAGCCGAGGCCTGACACGACCCCACTCCGAGCCAACACCGCACAGCCGTGCGTCATGCTGTCCTTACTCGACACGGGTACCCCAGCCTGCTGCAGCGACCGACCTATCGCACAACACCCGCCATCGACAACAGCTAGATTTGTCGAGCTTTCACGCGCGTGGCATGGACATGAAGACACACGTGGAGATCTGGGAGGGCTCAACGACGCTTCAGACGCACCACAAGAGCTGGCATGCGTGCGAGGCCAAAAAGGCAAAAGCAGTCGCCCACCGTGGGGCTCGAACCCACGACCACAAGATTAAGAGTCTTGCGCTCTACCGACTGAGCTAGACGGGCTTCATATTCAATCTCAACCCAAAAACATACAAAATCAAACTACCCAACGCACTCGCTACCAACCACGCTTCGCAACAATCACACACAAGACACACCAGCATCGCCACGCTCTCCAGCCGCCCGTACAATCGCCGACCGTAGCTCTCTTTTCTGGTGGTCGTGGCCGACCCACCTCCCCGGCCCTCGGGCCAACACCAGCATGTCCGCCCTCATCGCCCACTTTCTCGCTTGAAGCTGCCCACAGCCGAGGCCTGACACGACCCCACTCCGAGCCAACACCGCACAGCCGCGCGTCATGCTGTCCTTACTCGACACGGGTACCCCAGCCGTGCGTCATGCTGTCCTTACTCGACACGGGTACCCCAGCCTGCTGCAGCGACCGACCTATCGCACAACACCCGCCATCGACAACAGCTAGATTTGTCGAGCTTTCACGCGCGTGGCATGGACATGAAGACACACGTGGAGATCTGGGAGGGCTCAACGACGCTTCAGACGCACCACAAGAGCTGGCATGCGTGCGAGGCCAAAAAGGCAAAAGCAGTCGCCCACCGTGGGGCTCGAACCCACGACCACAAGATTAAGAGTCTTGCGCTCTACCGACTGAGCTAGACGGGCTTCATATTCAATCTCAACCCAAAAACATACAAAATCAAACTACCCAACGCACTCGCTACCAACCACGCTTCGCAACAATCACACACAAGACACACCAGCATCGCCACGCTCTCCAGCCGCCCGTACAATCGCCGACCGTAGCTCTCTTTTCTGGTGGTCGTGGCCGACCCACCTCCCCGGCCCTCGGGCCAACACCAGCATGTCCGCCCTCATCGCCCACTTTCTCGCTTGAAGCTGCCCACAGCCGAGGCCTGACACGACCCCACTCCGAGCCAACACCGCACAGCCGTGCGTCATGCTGTCCTTACTCGACACGGGTACCCCAGCCTGCTGCAGCGACCGACCTATCGCACAACACCCGCCATCGACAACAGCTAGATTTGTCGAGCTTTCACGCGCGTGGCATGGACATGAAGACACACGTGGAGATCTGGGAGGGCTCAACGACGCTTCAGACGCACCACAAGAGCTGGCATGCGTGCGAGGCCAAAAAGGCAAAAGCAGTCGCCCACCGTGGGGCTCGAACCCACGACCACAAGATTAAGAGTCTTGCGCTCTACCGACTGAGCTAGACGGGCTTCATATTCAATCTCAACCCAAAAAACATACAAAATCAAACTACCCAACGCACTCGCTACCAACCACGCTTCGCAACAATCACACACAAGACACACCAGCATCGCCACGCTCTCCAGCCGCCCGTACAATCGCCGACCGTAGCTCTCTTTTCTGGTGGTCGTGGCCGACCCACCTCCCCGGCCCTCGGGCCAACACCAGCATGTCCGCCCTCATCGCCCACTTTCTCGCTTGAAGCTGCCCACAGCCGAGGCCTGACACGACCCCACTCCGAGCCAACACCGCACAGCCGTGCGTCATGCTGTCCTTACTCGACACGGGTACCCCAGCCTGCTGCAGCGACCGACCTATCGCACAACACCCGCCATCGACAACAGCTAGATTTGTCGAGCTTTCACGCGCGTGGCATGGACATGAAGACACACGTGGAGATCTGGGAGGGCTCAACGACGCTTCAGACGCACCACAAGAGCTGGCATGCGTGCGAGGCCAAAAAGGCAAAAGCAGTCGCCCACCGTGGGGCTCGAACCCACGACCACAAGATTAAGAGTCTTGCGCTCTACCGACTGAGCTAGACGGGCTTCATATTCAATCTCAACCCAAAAACATACAAAATCAAACTACCCAACGCACTCGCTACCAACCACGCTTCGCAACAATCACACACAAGACACACCAGCATCGCCACGCTCTCCAGCCGCCCGTACAATCGCCGACCGTAGCTCTCTTTTCTGGTGGTCGTGGCCGACCCACCTCCCCGGCCCTCGGGCCAACACCAGCATGTCCGCCCTCATCGCCCACTTTCTCGCTTGAAGCTGCCCACAGCCGAGGCCTGACACGACCCCACTCCGAGCCAACACCGCACAGCCGTGCGTCATGCTGTCCTTACTCGACACGGGTACCCCAGCCTGCTGCAGCGACCGACCTATCGCACAACACCCGCCATCGACAACAGCTAGATTTGTCGAGCTTTCACGCGCGTGGCATGGACATGAAGACACACGTGGAGATCTGGGAGGGCTCAACGACGCTTCAGACGCACCACAAGAGCTGGCATGCGTGCGAGGCCAAAAAGGCAAAAGCAGTCGCCCACCGTGGGGCTCGAACCCACGACCACAAGATTAAGAGTCTTGCGCTCTACCGACTGAGCTAGACGGGCTTCATATTCAATCTCAACCCAAAAACATACAAAATCAAACTACCCAACGCACTCGCTACCAACCACGCTTCGCAACAATCACACACAAGACACACCAGCATCGCCACGCTCTCCAGCCGCCCGTACAATCGCCGACCGTAGCTCTCTTTTCTGGTGGTCGTGGCCGACCCACCTCCCCGGCCCTCGGGCCAACACCAGCATGTCCGCCCTCATCGCCCACTTTCTCGCTTGAAGCTGCCCACAGCCGAGGCCTGACACGACCCCACTCCGAGCCAACACCGCACAGCCGTGCGTCATGCTGTCCTTACTCGACACGGGTACCCCAGCCTGCTGCAGCGACCGACCTATCGCACAACACCCGCCATCGACAACAGCTAGATTTGTCGAGCTTTCACGCGCGTGGCATGGACATGAAGACACACGTGGAGATCTGGGAGGGCTCAACGACGCTTCAGACGCACCACAAGAGCTGGCATGCGTGCGAGGCCAAAAAGGCAAAAGCAGTCGCCCACCGTGGGGCTCGAACCCACGACCACAAGATTAAGAGTCTTGCGCTCTACCGACTGAGCTAGACGGGCTTCATATTCAATCTCAACCCAAAAACATACAAAATCAAACTACCCAACGCACTCGCTACCAACCACGCTTCGCAACAATCACACACAAGACACACCAGCATCGCCACGCTCTCCAGCCGCCCGTACAATCGCCGACCGTAGCTCTCTTTTCTGGTGGTCGTGGCCGACCCACCTCCCCGGCCCTCGGGCCAACACCAGCATGTCCGCCCTCATCGCCCACTTTCTCGCTTGAAGCTGCCCACAGCCGAGGCCTGACACGACCCCACTCCGAGCCAACACCGCACAGCCGTGCGTCATGCTGTCCTTACTCGACACGGGTACCCCAGCCTGCTGCAGCGACCGACCTATCGCACAACACCCGCCATCGACAACAGCTAGATTTGTCGAGCTTTCACGCGCGTGGCATGGACATGAAGACACACGTGGAGATCTGGGAGGGCTCAACGACGCTTCAGACGCACCACAAGAGCTGGCATGCGTGCGAGGCCAAAAAGGCAAAAGCAGTCGCCCACCGTGGGGCTCGAACCCACGACCACAAGATTAAGAGTCTTGCGCTCTACCGACTGAGCTAGACGGGCTTCATATTCAATCTCAACCCAAAAACATACAAAATCAAACTACCCAACGCACTCGCTACCAACCACGCTTCGCAACAATCACACACAAGACACACCAGCATCGCCACGCTCTCCAGCCGCCCGTACAATCGCCGACCGTAGCTCTCTTTTCTGGTGGTCGTGGCCGACCCACCTCCTCGGCCCTCGGGCCAACACCAGCATGTCCGCCCTCATCGCCCACTTTCTCGCTTGAAGCTGCCCACAGCCGAGGCCTGACACGACCCCACTCCGAGCCAACACCGCACAGCCGTGCGTCATGCTGTCCTTACTCGACACGGGTACCCCAGCCTGCTGCAGCGACCGACCTATCGCACAACACCCGCCATCGACAACAGCTAGATTTGTCGAGCTTTCACGCGCGTGGCATGGACATGAAGACACACGTGGAGATCTGGGAGGGCTCAACGACGCTTCAGACGCACCACAAGAGCTGGCATGCGTGCGAGGCCAAAAAGGCAAAAGCAGTCGCCCACCGTGGGGCTCGAACCCACGACCACAAGATTAAGAGTCTTGCGCTCTACCGACTGAGCTAGACGGGCTTCATATTCAATCTCAACCCAAAAACATACAAAATCAAACTACCCAACGCACTCGCTACCAACCACGCTTCGCAACAATCACACACAAGACACACCAGCATCGCCACGCTCTCCAGCCGCCCGTACAATCGCCGACCGTAGCTCTCTTTTCTGGTGGTCGTGGCCGACCCACCTCCTCGGCCCTCGGGCCAACACCAGCATGTCCGCCCTCATCGCCCACTTTCTCGCTTGAAGCTGCCCACAGCCGAGGCCTGACACGACCCCACTCCGAGCCAACACCGCACAGCCGTGCGTCATGCTGTCCTTACTCGACACGGGTACCCCAGCCTGCTGCAGCGACCGACCTATCGCACAACACCCGCCATCGACAACAGCTAGATTTGTCGAGCTTTCACGCGCGTGGCATGGACATGAAGACACACGTGGAGATCTGGGAGGGCTCAACGACGCTTCAGACGCACCACAAGAGCTGGCATGCGTGCGAGGCCAAAAAGGCAAAAGCAGTCGCCCACCGTGGGGCTCGAACCCACGACCACAAGATTAAGAGTCTTGCGCTCTACCGACTGAGCTAGACGGGCTTCATATTCAATCTCAACCCAAAAACATACAAAATCAAACTACCCAACGCACTCGCTACCAACCACGCTTCGCAACAATCACACACAAGACACACCAGCATCGCCACGCTCTCCAGCCGCCCGTACAATCGCCGACCGTAGCTCTCTTTTCTGGTGGTCGTGGCCGACCCACCTCCCCGGCCCTCGGGCCAACACCAGCATGTCCGCCCTCATCGCCCACTTTCTCGCTTGAAGCTGCCCACAGCCGAGGCCTGACACGACCCCACTCCGAGCCAACACCGCACAGCCGTGCGTCATGCTGTCCTTACTCGACACGGGTACCCCAGCCTGCTGCAGCGACCGACCTATCGCACAACACCCGCCATCGACAACAGCTAGATTTGTCGAGCTTTCACGCGCGTGGCATGGACATGAAGACACACGTGGAGATCTGGGAGGGCTCAACGACGCTTCAGACGCACCACAAGAGCTGGCATGCGTGCGAGGCCAAAAAGGCAAAAGCAGTCGCCCACCGTGGGGCTCGAACCCACGACCACAAGATTAAGAGTCTTGCGCTCTACCGACTGAGCTAGACGGGCTTCATATTCAATCTCAACCCAAAAACATACAAAATCAAACTACCCAACGCACTCGCTACCAACCACGCTTCGCAACAATCACACACAAGACACACCAGCATCGCCACGCTCTCCAGCCGCCCGTACAATCGCCGACCGTAGCTCTCTTTTCTGGTGGTCGTGGCCGACCCACCTCCCCGGCCCTCGGGCCAACACCAGCATGTCCGCCCTCATCGCCCACTTTCTCGCTTGAAGCTGCCCACAGCCGAGGCCTGACACGACCCCACTCCGAGCCAACACCGCACAGCCGCGCGTCATGCTGTCCTTACTCGACACGGGTACCCCAGCCTGCTGCAGCGACCGACCTATCGCACAACACCCGCCATCGACAACAGCTAGATTTGTCGAGCTTTCACGCGCGTGGCATGGACATGAAGACACACGTGGAGATCTGGGAGGGCTCAACGACGCTTCAGACGCACCACAAGAGCTGGCATGCGTGCGAGGCCAAAAAGGCAAAAGCAGTCGCCCACCGTGGGGCTCGAACCCACGACCACAAGATTAAGAGTCTTGCGCTCTACCGACTGAGCTAGACGGGCTTCATATTCAATCTCAACCCAAAAACATACAAAATCAAACTACCCAACGCACTCGCTACCAACCACGCTTCGCAACAATCACACACAAGACACACCAGCATCGCCACGCTCTCCAGCCGCCCGTACAATCGCCGACCGTAGCTCTCTTTTCTGGTGGTCGTGGCCGACCCACCTCCCCGGCCCTCGGGCCAACACCAGCATGTCCGCCCTCATCGCCCACTTTCTCGCTTGAAGCTGCCCACAGCCGAGGCCTGACACGACCCCACTCCGAGCCAACACCGCACAGCCGTGCGTCATGCTGTCCTTACTCGACACGGGTACCCCAGCCTGCTGCAGCGACCGACCTATCGCACAACACCCGCCATCGACAACAGCTAGATTTGTCGAGCTTTCACGCGCGTGGCATGGACATGAAGACACACGTGGAGATCTGGGAGGGCTCAACGACGCTTCAGACGCACCACAAGAGCTGGCATGCGTGCGAGGCCAAAAAGGCAAAAGCAGTCGCCCACCGTGGGGCTCGAACCCACGACCACAAGATTAAGAGTCTTGCGCTCTACCGACTGAGCTAGACGGGCTTCATATTCAATCTCAACCCAAAAACATACAAAATCAAACTACCCAACGCACTCGCTACCAACCACGCTTCGCAACAATCACACACAAGACACACCAGCATCGCCACGCTCTCCAGCCGCCCGTACAATCGCCGACCGTAGCTCTCTTTTCTGGTGGTCGTGGCCGACCCACCTCCCCGGCCCTCGGGCCAACACCAGCATGTCCGCCCTCATCGCCCACTTTCTCGCTTGAAGCTGCCCACAGCCGAGGCCTGACACGACCCCACTCCGAGCCAACACCGCACAGCCGCGCGTCATGCTGTCCTTACTCGACACGGGTACCCCAGCCTGCTGCAGCGACCGACCTATCGCACAACACCCGCCATCGACAACAGCTAGATTTGTCGAGCTTTCACGCGCGTGGCATGGACATGAAGACACACGTGGAGATCTGGGAGGGCTCAACGACGCTTCAGACGCACCACAAGAGCTGGCATGCGTGCAGCCAATAGCCGAGCCCACCGTGGCGCGCGCCATGCATGGCGGCTTTTCACGATGCAAGCAGAAGTGAAGAACACAAGATCGGAACAAGCGCTCAACGAAAGCGTAGAGGCAACCAGGCAAAGCTGGCATGCGTGCAGAAACAAAAAGTTAAAAAAGTCGGGTGAGAAGACGACTTGAACATTCAGGTCTGCCTTAAAGAAAAGAACGGGCTTCAAACTACCTAACACGCTCAATGGGAACAACAAGCGACAAGGATAAGACCGTTTCCGCCGGAAGCTGGGAAAATAGCCGCGCGACCGGCTTTCTGGGCGGCGGGGGGGACATCCGGCCGGCTCCCTTGAAAAGGTTCCCCACGTTCTTGAAAAACGTCCACTGATGTGAAAGGTCATGTTTTGCAAACAATTTATTCTTGAGCAGTTGGTGTGTGGCTTGACACCCCAAAACAACCGGACAAGAACTGTGTTGTGGCATCGCGCGGGTCACGCCAGGTGCTCAAGTTCAAAGGTCAATTTCGCTCTCCGGGAGCCGGGAGCCGGGGCGGGGGATTGATGCGATTATCCCGATGCAACAGAATGACTACAATCGAGCAAGTAAACTGTAAAGCAGGAAAGCTCAAGTGTTTAAGCACAGTATAAAGTTAAAATCGCGTCAGATAGAACAAGTTATGCCTCGCCGAGGCTATTGACACTAAACCCCTCGAAAAACGTTTGCTCTGTCTTCATGCTCTGTCTGCTCCAGCAATACGCTGCAGCACTGTTCGAGAGCAACAGCGTTGGAAATGACGTAGCCAACATCGTGCGCTGAGACCCCAGCAGCAGAGCCTAGTCGGACCGCAGCGTCCTTTTCGTGCGCAAGCATGATAGCAACCTCATCATATGCATCCATCACTTTCACAGAATACTTGGACAGTCGATGGGCGTTCATTTCCAGAAGCTCTATTTGCTGCAGTCGTGAACGCAGTAGCTCCTTGCAGATACGCTTCTTGTAGCGCTGGCTGGCTTGGCGGCTCTCGACGGTAGTCGGAGACGTCAGATCCCCTGTCCTGGAACTGGCAGAAGCGCTCATTAAGTCTCCGTCGGCTCTTTCTTCTTTTGTGTGTATGTTCCTTTGTTCCTTTGTGATGGCTGACTCCTCCCTAGCGTGATTTTTGTCGAGGAACCTTGATGGCTACATGGTAACTTTTACGATAAAAGTAATCTATAGAAGCCCCCGAGGTAATTTACGGCTCTGTGTTGCTTTCTAGTGGTGTTCCTTGTGCCATAAGGGCAGATATGTTGCCGTAAGACCTGTCGTCTTGTTGAAATTACGTTTCCGTAACGTCGTTCGACAAGTATACAATAGCCTTTCAAATATATCTGAGGGCACTCAACAAGAATAAAATAGTAAAGCCCAATCAAACTTCGTTGCGCTCTGCTGTATCACACGTCGCCGACCTGTATCACGTACCCATAATCGTCTTGAGCTATATGGCTTCATCAACGCATCTGCTAGCGTTGCCGACTTAAAATGTATCTGCAAGCTAGTCCTCTCCACGACTGTAGACTCGATTTGTTTTAGTGTATGAGCGTCTTGTGGGTCCTATTTGGGATCTGGAGGAAGTACAAAAGATATTTGAGTTAGTAGAAAAGCATATAGGAATCACTCTAAGGTCAAATGCATCTAGGATAGTGCCACATCTACCAGGGCTTCCTGAACGGAAGAAGTTGCTGTGAGGAAGCACAACAGGTCGCTGATGTATGGACTAGAAATGTCAAAATGGCCCTGATTCATGAAGAACAATTTATCAAACAAGGTGGAAAGCTAGCGTCAACTCCTTTCAAACTGAAAACTCTGTAAATCGATAACCTGATTGAGACGGTATCGATTTTACAAATAAACTCTTTATAGTGTCGTGGGTTCTAAGATAACATGGGATAAGGTAAACATCCAGTTTATTAATAGTAGCACACGGCTGTTGGTTTGACTTTACATCCCCATAACCTGACCCCCACGCATCGGATAAAGTATCACAAGGTGGATTTGAAAAGTTGTGTGTTCCAGTTTTTGTGAGCTTCTACACGTGCATACTCAACACAGGCGTTATAAGCGCAATCATTTTACAAGCCAACCTCGATTTTCGAAAAACGGAAGAAAAAGCAGTTTACTGTTAGTAGCACATTCCTCTTGCTTTCACTAAGGCATCAAATCTCCTTTTGCGTTCATGAGCTAGCACAGCTGTGAGGTCGAGGTATACTATCTGAGAGGCAACACCCGTTTGTATAAATATAGACAGCTCTGCAACTTATAGAGGTGCTGATAGTTCGGTTGGTTATGCCAGTTAGCGTATTAAGGGCCCTCTGGCAGGAACAGGGCCACTTCACTGGCCTTGCGCAAAATTTGTTGACGGTCGGCAGGTCGACCAACTCACTGTTGCTCCGCCCCCACTCAGCGAGCGCTTGCTCCGCTTCAGCTGGAAGTAATGGCGCAGGATCCCGTTGTTTTGGTGGTCGTTTTGGTGCCTTCTTGCACCTCTTTGTACGGAATCGTGGTTGCGTCGGCGAGTGGCGGTGACTCTTCACCAGCAACCACGCGCTGAATAGCAGCGTGGGTTCAATAGCCGAGTAGTTCTTTGTTGATGCGGCATCTTGGTCTCATTGCGTCGCAAGTTGGGAGGCTTCGCGCCAACACGCACATCCTGTTAGAATGATCCTATTCAAGTTGTGCGTTTATCGAACTTAATGTTTTTTTTTTACCAACGGCATTCCTCTGCTGTGTTTGACAAGTTTTCATTGGACGAAAACGCTGTGCTACTAAACTGGCTGCTTACCTTATACGAGATTTGTAAATCAAATTCACTTGATAAAATATGGATTTGTTTGGTGTGCGCCACACATCGGCACTTTCGAATTAGTCCCGGTTGGGCTGCTAAGGCTCAGTCTTATATCTCGCGGGATGGGGCCAATCAGAGCTTGAATTCGCGGTACGCGGCTACGGTTATAGGGTTGACATCCCGTCTTGGCCCGCGGGGTGTTTTGTGTGGCTCGGGTTACGATATACAAAACGGGATGCAGGGAGGTCCTTGGCCAGCTGTTTTTGTCACAGATCTCATCCCGCTACTGCGGGAGATATAAGACTGAGCCTAAGCACTTCTACGAAGCACTACCAGGATTACCACGAAACATCACTATCTATGTCGGTGCCGGTGGACCTCTGTCTGATTTTAGTAGATACGGATGCTAAGCGATTTTTTTCAAATATATCGGGCAATATCTGAAAAAAGAATCAACACAAATATGTAGAGATAGCCGGAGACGGAAATAATACCTTTTTCGCCTCCGGCTTAAGAGAATACCTTTTTCGTCTCCGGCTATCTCTCATGTCTACAACAAAGTATTCATCTATGAGCCTAAAATATATTTTACTCGATTCTGCGAGTCAGAAGTCGCTTGGAGCCGGAATGATGCTGGAAATTGCTGGAAATTTAGAAGACTGGGTGGCGGGCTGACGGTACCTGAGCTGGGTATACACGATGGAATTGGGCGCGATCCACTCCAGTGTCGAAAGTGCCATGGCGGACACACCAACACAAATCCAACTGCGCTCGACCGAACATTTGTCCATGGAGCAAGTGCGCGCAGCATGGCTCGCAGCCGGCGCCAAAGGAGACGCGCAAGCCATGAAGCGTCTCCGATCGCAGCATCCTCAATGGCTCGGCCTCGAAATGGTCAGTGATCCATTGTTTTTTTGTGCTACGGGTTCATTGGTAGCATGTCAGGCCCATTTCGAGTATTTAAGACTGAAAACTAGAGTAACAATTGACCGAGAACAATTTCTAACCGTTTCGGTGTGTCGTTGTGACTTGAAGCTTGTCGCATCAGACTCGACGGTCTCCGCTTCGCAGCAGAACCGCTTCTGCAGCTGGGAGTACTTCCACTTGCCCACGATCGGAGCGTCCGCACTGCTCACAGCGGCATGGGATGGTAGTGCTGAGATCATTGAACAGCTCTTGGATGCTGGACAGGATCCCGATACCAATGATAACGGAGGAATGACGGCCATGATGGTGGCTATCTTGCGGTTCAACGTCGTGGTTATGCGCTGCGTCTTCCGCAATGGAGAAGCGATCCGTCGTAACTTGGTCGTCGACGTACGTGGTTAACAGTGTACCTTTGATCCCTAACCGGAGGGGTCTTGACGATTTGCACGTGTTTTTCGTAGTGCCGAGAAGAGGAAAGTCAATTGTTGCAACGCATTCTTGCAGTTCTCGAGCTGTTACTGCGTTTCGGTGCCAACGTAAATGCACGTAACCAGGTGCGCGGTAACTTGCTGGCACGATATACTCGCGTTGAATTTCTTGGATCCATACTTAGCTTGAATTGTGTTTTTTTTGGTTGCAGGAGGGATACAGTGCGTTGCATTACGCCGGGAATGGCGACGCTCTCGACGTTGCGAAGTATTTACTTGATAATGAGGCTCATATCGATGCACACGATCAGGTAACGATCAGGTAACCTCCATCGGACGGGACCTTGAACTAATGGTTTGCAACGCAAATGTGTGTGATACATGTACTAAAGAACGGGAAAACGCCGTTACATCATTGTATCCGCGAAGGTAGCCTCCTCGTGGTGAATTTGCTGGTCTCACGTGGCGCACAAATCGACATCAAAGACGTCGATGGAGTAACGCCATTGACGCTCGCGATCCATCAACGCAGCATGAACATGCTCCAAATCATCTTGAACGAATATCACGTGGTGGTGACAACCAAACGAAGAGATTTCGCAGCCAGTGTGCTATTGACTGCCGTGGAGAACGAGATCGAGGAAGCTGCCCGTCTCATTATCGAGGGGGGATACTCTTCAGTGATGATCAGGAATTCCGACGGAGAGACACCACTGCATCGTGCCATTGTGAAGCGAAACTTGCAGCTGATGGAGTTTTTGATGAGACAGGAGCCTGTCAACAGCATCTTAACAGCGCTCACAGGGTATGGCGACTCACCCGCCCACTACGCAGCTCGCTATGGAACAATTCGTGAAATGGAAACGCTGCTCCATCGTCTCGTAGCGCTGTTCGGGGACTTGCAAACACTGGAAGTCGAGAACAATCCGCTCAACGCTACGAACAGCGAGGAGTCCACTTGTTTGTATCTTGCTGGAATGTCTTGTGTGAACACTAGTCGTCATCGAGAAGAGCGAGACGCCATCGCACAACTTCTTCTCCAGCATGGAGCACGACTATTTCATCACGATACTATTATGATTCGTTCGAGGTCCGAGTCGTCTGAACAAATAATCCTCCACGAACAAGTTCGTCGAGCAATGGCGGCATGGGTGCGTGAATTGAGCGACGATGGTGATGAAGCTCGAACCAGCAATACCTTGCTCACTGAGTTCTGTGTGGAGTGGGTAGCCGCTGACGTCTCCCTGTGGTCGCGTTCATCCGTTGTTAAAGAGAACCGTCAAGACTGGGCGGACTTTGCAGCCGTACTACACGTCGTGATCTCGGCGGGATACGCGCTCGAATTCATGCCGTTGCTGCTGGAACTTCCCCTGCTTCGATCTGGAATCCCTTCGGTGCTTCGTCGACTGGAACGCTTCTCAAGATTTCCTCCAGTGCACGTTCTGCTGCTTCAGCTCCACTTTGAGCTGTCGGAAGCTCTCGTGGAAATAGCTGAGGCTTGAGAAGCAATCGCGGCCGGATTTGTTGGAGGTCGTAAACTACATGTATTTGGTATTGGTGGTACGTAGTCGAGATTGTAGTGGCTACATGCAGCCTACCAGAGAAGACAGTACTACCCAGTACCCATAAATCACGGTCCAATCTACTGAGACTTTGGCATGTCAGTCTCGAGGTCGTTGAATGGCCAGGAAACTTCGTGGTCTTTTGAGCAACCAAACCCTTCATTGTCGAATCGCATTCAGAGGAGTCCTTTCCGCGCGGTGCTGTTCCTTCTGACGGGTAGTAGGCCGTCTCCCTACAACAATTGTTGGCAGAGGAGATAAAAATAACTACCAGTCTGGTAGCACGTCATCACCAGGCGTGTTGCCGTGTCAAGAGCAGGCACATAATAATTGCCTAGGTAAACTGATTTAATGCTGAGCAACAAGAGTCGAAAACGTGTCGTCAGCACCAATCACATTGCCGTCATGCATGATTAATGATGATTAATCACGGATCATGCCATGCTTATTTTCTCCAGTAAGACTAGAACGCGATAACCCAGGTCAAATATTATAGGTGGGACGGCGAAAGTTCCTGCAATAGCTCAGGCTTTCATAGTGAACTGCGTGAGGGTATCCAGAGAAAGCTGTCCACTCAATGCTCCTGACCATAGCATGCAACGCGAACTGGGCCAAAGTGAGTTTAGTCGTGGTCTACCTAGAAATATGCGCGACCACAAACTATTAATAGCCAAGGGGAAACTGATTGATTAGGAGTGCTCTCGTGGCTCGATCGTTATTAATATCACCGGGTTAGTGAATGTGCCTCGAGCACAAGGACAGTATGCAGAACGCAACACGAAGACGAGAGGTGGGATAGACGCACAGTTCACGATAATGATAACTCCATGGCCTGCGTTAAACATAGTCCCATTCGACTTCTTGCTGAGAGATGATCCAAGACAGCGCGCAATTTGTATTATCGACACCACTGACCATTTCTGCTCCAAGAGCCTCCGGAGATCGTGGTGCTGGTGCAGCAAGATGGACCGAAACGTGAGACTTCGATCCAAATACCAGGTCCAGCTCCAACCCCGCCATACTCAACACACGCTCAACGCACCGTTTGTTGTCGTGCAGCCACGGATCTTTCTGGAAACTTTTGAAAACTATACAGAGCCACGATGTGCTTGTCGTTTCTAGCGAAACTTGTTGATCAGCGGTAGCGCGACACGAATAGTTCGGAGCACCATGGCAATATCAACGCGTGAAAGTGCCTTATCGTCAGTACGTCACCATCGAAGCATTCCACTCATTTTCAGTGTGCAGCAAGCAAAGTGAGCTACTTTGGCATTTTCAATAGCGCTGCCGTCACCTTGACATCACCAGGCAATAAAAACGTTTTTTAGTTTTGAAAGTGAATTCCGTGGTCAAGTCGTACCTTCACCAGGCAATCCTGCTTCTGTTGTATTTTCTTCAGTCGGTGAAACCCAGCCAACCTTCAAGTTGTATGGTTGATGACCAAACTGACCCACGCTGCGGTGTAAAGTGCCGGGACCCCAACGTTACAGCAGAAATCCGCACTGAATACCATCCTCATAGTAAAAGCCCAAGAATTCCCGTCCGCATCACAAGATGCAACGACATAAAATACACGTAATAAAAAAGAAAATACCCAAAAGCAATGGAATAGAAAGACCAAGTCTGATGATTGAATCTGATTGGCTGATCAGTTGTAATTATAAACTGCACAACTGTGTTTCCAAGCAAGATAAGTTCTTTGATTGGTCAACATTCTTTTGGATTCCAATTGATCTTACCCCAGCTTCCAATTGGTCACTTGGATTCCCAGAGGAGAAAAGGTGCATGTACGAAGATGCTATTGGCCCAAAATGCTTCTTGGACCCCTGGCCACTATAAGTGGTTATGTGTCGGATTTTTGTGTCTGCCGGATTTATTCGTCGCTGTCTGTAGTTGTTCCTACTTTATAATCGACTCGAGGCCAACATGTGCCTACAGTCGCATCTCCTGGTGCAAGACGATCACATGGGGAACTCGGGACTAAATTGGTGATGGCATGGCCAGCGACCCAGCGTGGACACCCCCCTTTTGTGAGCACTGCGGTTACTTGTTCTTGGGTGTCATTGGTGGCCACTTTTCAGGAATTTGTTGCTGGACGGTATATATCCCATTACAGAGTACGTGAATAAATTGCGTCCTGGACGCTGGTGCTCAAGCTGATGACAAGGCGAATGGAACGCTCGAATATTTGCCCAGCACTTGTCCCCCACGTTCCGTTGCTAGATGGAACCACAGGTCCAAGGAAGATGACGGGAGCTGGCACGGGTTGTTGATCTTCAGCGGTGCTTCATAGATTTACAAAGACTTGTGGTTCAAATTTGAAACTTGATGGGCAACAAGATGGATGACCGAATTCTCACACTACGTGATTGTCTGGGTGGAATCACGTTTATTCGGCTTGGTAGTGATCTGATGGGCTGGACAAGGTCAAATGTGTTTTATCGTGGACTTCTTGGGAGCATGCTGGTGGCCATCCTATACATCACGACTGCGAAATATCCTTGTCGAGTGCTGGTACTGCGAGATTCTCTTCTGCTATTGTTGTGTGCTATTTGGCTGCTTTTGGTAGGTCCAAATGAACGGAGAAAACAGGTCACTCCAGTCACTAAAGTGCTGCTTTGCTTTTGGCAGGTACGGATCGCCCGTGATGCCAGAGTTAAACTGGTCTTGCTGACAGGAGGGCAGAGCAGTTTGTTGGCCGATGTCGCTGATTTTTGCTGAACGTTTAGGCGAATCCAGACGAACAGAATCTGTGTTTCATGGAGTATTCACGACTTAGCCATCCCACTTCTTGTCATGCCGGTACACTACTAGGTAAGAAAAGGAGAGTTACTTCTGACGGATCTACTGGTGCCAGAATCGACGCGGAGGGCATTGATGGTGGCGTCACGCGAGCTCTAACGTACAAACCTGGATTTCTTTGTTGTGTCATTCGGGGGCGTCGATTTTACAGAATTGATCACGCCACAGACTATTAAGTTAAAAATGTGGTGTGTTTTATTGTGGAAAGCCAGAGTGCACCTGTGCAAACACAGGTATTATTGCTGCACCGAGCAATAATACAGACCAGTTATTATTTGGGCTGCATCTGATGACCACCAGAAACATTCCAGGAGCTCGGAGGTGGGCTAGAATTGGAGTCAAGCGTCCATCTTGCTGACAGTGAATTGTGTCGTTATTACATCGCAGTTGCGGTGGGGTGAGACTGATCTCAGTGGAATGGAAGTACAGTTTCTAGTTGTTGGACTTTGCCAGATCTGGCTGATGGGCGGTGGAAATAGCGAGGTTCCAATGTCTACACTTACTGAGTACTGTTGTAGCGCCTAGATGGACGATGTGACGCAATTATGCATTTCACTTGAGTCATGACTAATCATTGCTACGTCGTCGCAACCTCCTATGTTTTTTTTACGTGCTGTCGAGTCATCACAAGCAGGTTTGTCACAATATTGTACAGTCCCGAGCCAGGAAAAAGGACGATTTGATTTGCTGTTTTTCTGTTTCTCTTTTTGAAGCATAATTTGAATTATTAAGGGCTGTGGTAGCTGTACAATTCGTGGAGCACGCCACACCTTTACTCACGAATTCTTCGGGCTTCTAGTGGAAGTGCAAGAGGTACCAACCAAATCGCTTCCCACCGGCACGTTAGCGTTTCCGGCTATCTACATGTAGTGGCCACAGAGCAACGTGTAAAGACTTTGCCGTATATCTTCTCTTGAGCGCCACAGACTATGAAGCGGTAAGCTTGAGCTATCAGTCGATCTGGCTCCCACGAACAGTAACTCGCAGTCGCCTGCTCATTATGTGACTGGGCACGGGTCTACTCGCATAAATGAGGCGCCTCACAAACGTTGGAGAATTACATGAAGCCGACAACGCGATTGCAACCTCAGATCGAGATAGCTTGACGTTGAACCGTGTAATAACGCTGTATCCACTCGATGCCCCCCCCCCCCCCCCACCCCCCCCCTCCCCCCCCCCTGATACCGGGCGTTTTGTGGTGCGAAGCGCTTATGCGAAGGAAGCAGCTGATATTTTCAAGTGTTAGGCTCTTTCTTTCTGGTGTCTTTGATCTTTGTTCGTGTCTGAGATCAAAGCCCTGCTTGGCAATCGATACTATTTGTGATGCTCTGCGATAAATCGCGTATCATCACCCCTGTGACTGGCGTTGACGCCTACAGGACGCAACTGGTTACTCAGCTTTTCAAAATTATAGCAGGTGAGTTTACCAACGCAAACAACTGCTGTTGACGGAATACAGTGGTTGCGAATATGTATGTACGCCTAGTAATTACTGCTCTCCTTTGCCAGGTAAGAAGGTCCGAACTTGCAGGAAGGAACAAGACCGCGTAAGAAATCTGAATGCGATTCGACGTTGAACGGTTTGCTCGCATGTCAGATGACCCCGGCCTTGAGACTGATGTCCGCACAGCCACTCTAACGTCTCTCGGGGATTCTCACTGGATTAGACGTGATTTATGGCGTACTGGGCAGTACTGTCTTCGCTGCCAATGAATCACTGGAGCTACAATTTTCCATCACCAATACGACCTCCCACAAATCTGAAGATAGCCGACAGCTCAAAGTGGTGCGGAAGCAGCAGAACGTGCTGGAGGAAGTATCGAGAAGCGTTCCAGTCGTCGACGCGCAGCAGGGAAACAGATCGAGGCAGTGGAAGAAATTCCAGCAGCAACAGCATGAATTCAAGCGAGCGAGATCACGACGTGTAGCACGGCGGCTAAGTTCACCCAGTTTTGTTGGTGCTCTTTAACTACCGAGGATGAACGCAAAGCCAGGAGCTTACCCACTCGACGCAGAATTCGGTGAGCAAGCTATTGCCGCTTCGAGCTTCGATTCTGGAATCATCGTCGTCATCGACCAAGATATTGTTGTTATGACCGCTCATTTCACCCACCCACGCCACCATTGTTCGGGTCGCGAAGCATTATTTGCTCAGACGGCCCATGTCCCGAACGAATCACAATAGAGTCGCGACGAAATAGTCGTGCTCCATGCTGGAGAAGAAGTTGTTCAATGGCGTCTCGGATGGTGAGGTGTTCACACAACACAATCCAGCACCACTGCATCCATGAAGGTGTGAATTTTGTTGTAAATTTGTTTGTCCCGCGTGGCGCTCCGATTCCTATCAAAGAAGCCGATGAAGTAACACCGTTAGGGCTTGCGATACAGCAACGCAGGACGAACATGCTTCAGATTATCGTGAACGAACATCACCTGGTAATGACAGCCGAACGAAAAGATTTTATCAGCCAGCGTGCAGGAACCCCACGGGATAAACACCATTGCATCGTGCCATTGTGAAGCGAAATTCGCAGCTGATGGAGCTTTTGGTGACACAAGATCGACGGCATCTTAACAGCGTCTACTAGGTGTGGAGACTCGACTGCTCCAGCTGAGCTTGCTATAGAACAGTATGTGAATTGGAAACTTTAGCAGCACATCGAATCGCAGATCATCAGCGGTGGCAAAGACCTCTTTATCCTGGGTGAGTGATCCCAGTACTATACAACCAGAAGGTCGATGTGGCAACCTGACCGGAACGGTCTAAACGATTAGTAGCTTCGAGAAGAGGGAAATAATTGGAGTGTTTACCCGACCAGGGGTACTGATCGACGCAGAAGCACCGAGTTATCGCCTTGAACACCGGATCCATGGTTGCCGTGTTTTCTGTTGTTGTCAAATTCATTGGTATCGTTTGGAATCATGTATTCGAACGTGCTCAGAGTGTGTATTTCTAAGGAAGGATCCACAATTTCATACAAATGAGTGTTTTTGCACGAGCAATTAAATAATATATCTCGACTGCTATGAAGCATCCGGTGCGTCGTCAGAATGCAGGTCATCAGCAGCCAAAACTGTCGATGCTTCTACCTCTTGCAAATTTGATCGATCACGGACAACTCGAACACCGTCGCTTGGGTTTTGAGGCAGGAAATCGCGCGTGAGTCGCTCCAGGTGGAAGGCAAGCCGCTCCATACTCTCCACGCTGCGCGTCGTCACCTGTATCTGCTCTTGCAGCGTCTGTATCTCCTCCTTGAGACGTCGGATCTCGCTTAACATCTCGACACGGCGAGGCCGACTCAAATGGTCCACCACCGAGCGATGTGACAGGACGTGTCGCGTTCGCTGCGCATACGCGAGCAGGCGTCGCTGGGTCTCAGTCGCGAGGGAAGAGGGAGGCGTTGCAGCCGTTTGTCTCGCCGCCTGTGCAGCCCGGACTTCCTCGGGCGACGCCATCACCACGAGCTGGCGGGAGTCTCCGGCCTGACGCTCCATCTGAACGCGGCGCTGATCCGCGAGTAATGCTTCGCCGGCATTTTGGCCTGTGGGCGAGCGCACCACCACCATGGCGAGGCGCGTTCGCTTGCGGCTTCTGTCGATTGCCATTTGTTGGTGGGAATGTGGGAGCTTTGGGGTGGCAAACGACCCGACAATCGAAAAGTGAGACTTGGTGTTGCCTGGGTTTTGTCATGGGTCCTTTGGTCGTCAGGAAATAGAATATGTCTACGGCTCGCGATACAAAACACAAATGAGCTAAGAACGGAGACAAGGCCACGCACGGGAAACAGTTTTTAACTGAGGGTGAGCACGACAGTGTGTAGAGACCAGGCAATAGGTACAGCGTACCGTTGAAGTGAACTTCAATAAGCTAAGAATAAGGCCTGTCTTACGGTATCACTGACAAACGAGAAGCAGAAAGTGGCATCAGTAAGACAGTCACTTCTGGTGAAGTGGCTAGCACTTTCATCCACTTCGATTGTGAAGACCAAGCTGCCGCTGCGACAGCGGCTGTCAGGTCTTACCGTCAGCAGTCCTCCAAACGAGAAGCCAATGCCGCTGGTACTGTTTTGTTGGACACGTTCAGGGATGGATGTCTGGGAGAGCTTTACTGCATGTCGTCGACGGATCCGATATCCATTGGACCCTCCCTTCAAGATGTCGAAGACAATAAATCCAGCCGCGAGTCACCCACGCCAACAAGCGCCGAAGTCTGCCACGTACCAGCGAGCACAGAGGAGTCTAGACGAAGGTCGTTGGAGCACAGAAGCGCCACTGGTTCCTTCCACAGGCCTCTTTGAGCGAATCCATACTGTATCATACAGTTGCGCTGTGGATACAGTGTGGCGCTCACCACGTTGCCGTTATTTATCCCGCGTTAACGCACAGTCCGTCATCGTATTGCCCGCTGATCTACCGCCTGCATCGGTGCGCGCATAACCTTAACAAGCGTCGGTCAGCAGAGCGCCACCACTACCGTCACCTTCTCCATCTCTGGCGACTACGCAGCAACTGCCGTCGTTCGTGGCAGACAAACAGGGAGACGACTACCAAAAAGATTGAAGGCTGCTGCATAAATACGCTTTACGCCTTTCCAACTAAACGTCACTTCCCCCGTCGCCCTGAACTGCACGCACTGGGTGTCCGGCAAACCGTTATGCGAGCCGCTGCTACTCAGAACTATTGGGACTGCGATTCCGGGCTTCAATCGCACTACCCGATAGCATCGCATAGCGCAGTACATGTACTGTTCTAGACATCTTGGTGAGCGGATGTCAAACGTATATTGGAGCCAGATGCGCGTGTCCTTACCATAGAAACGCGCGATCCCGCTTCAAAGCTGCGCCGCTGCCTACAACTTGTCAGACCGATACAGTACAGTACAGCGAGTGACACGCACGCCTGTCGAGTCCATAATACGACTCGTACTCATGTCCTGCTGCTAGCACCCTGCTATTACATGCAAAGGTAGTGCTGTCTGTCCTTCGTTCGGCGCTCGCGACAGCTCCTGTTCAGCTTGGTACTTGCCTTACAGAAGATTTGACAGTCATTTGGTGCAACCTGGCGGACTCGACTGGTCGAGCAACATTCTACATCCGGCATTGGCGCTTTGAATAATTCCTTTAAACCCACGATTTGCTCGCCGACCTGGACAGAGCCGCTCTGTCGAGATCACCGTCAAAAGGGTCCCGCATCCTGTCCTTGATGCGCTGCAGATGAACCACGAGGCTCTCCATGATCTCGACGCTGCGGTCAGTTGTCACTGAAGTGTAAGGACGGTGCGCTTAATATGTTCAATGTCCTCCAGTATCTCCCGGCGGCGTGGCCAGCTCAGTGCCTCCACTGCAGAGCGGTGCGAGAGCAGGTGTCGGACCCGCTGGGCCTGTGCCAGTAGCAGGGGGGCTGTTCACTTCGGACACCACTCCGCTGTGTTTGACATGATGAAGCCGGCGCCAATCAAATAAAACACACACTGCAAACCCCAGCACCATCAGCGCAACGCGATGTCGAATCAATTGCAATTGCTCCTCGTGCTCGTAACTGTTGGTATCTTTTGTCTATTTACAGAAAGGGAAAGTGGACTTGAGGCACCATTACTTGTACAGTAGGATGCACACTGTTGTGGGTTTGCGTATTTTACTTGCGTCGATGTTGCTACTTCCGATCTTGCCTGCTCGGACCCTCCTCCACACTGTGGGTGGAGTCCACAGTAGCTTGCAATGGTACCGGAGTGCTGTCGAAGACGAGTCCGGCACGCCATGCGTGTGGGTGCGCACGGCCGGTCGAGCCGAGCACGGGGAGTCATGGACCACTCAGGGCCATATTGTTCTCGCCCTGCCAGCCGAGCAGGTTGCACACCCCATCCAAGCACAGACCAACAACACCACACCCAACGCCTCAACCGCGAGACTGCTACTGGCAGACCGCACGGTACTGGCCAATATCCAGTTGACGCGGAGCTCCGAGCTGATGCAGGAAATTCAGCGCATGCGCAGCGTCATCCGCACGCTAGAGGAGCAGATCGAGGTCACGACGCGCAGCCTTGAGGCGATGGATCGGCTGGTGGTGCATCTGCAACGCGTCACGGACTTGTTGCATGAGGTCGGCGTCATGCCAGCAGTACGGTACACTCGCTGGAGAAGTGGCTTCCTATTAACGTGGACCCATTCCGGGACTTGATACTGGACCGTACAAGTCAAAGGTGTGCACCACACCATATATCTGGCGTACCATTATCCCTTCAATAGAGATCCATCCTTCAAATAGAAGACCTATCAAAGAGCTCAACGATGGCGAAGGTGGCGGCGCGACGTGCAGGCTCCACGAGCCACGTGTGGGGCTACGTGATCGTTCTGCTGGCGGCGCTGGTCTTCATCTCATTCATGTAAGGCTGCAGTTGGTGTAGTAAGCGGCCAACTAATGCTCTTCCCTTCACAATTAATGATATGTGCTGTGTTCCTGACAGGTACGTCATGGTCTTCTCTAAGCTATTGCTGCTACTCCCGGAGGCTGCCTTTCCTATATCTCAAGAGGCTGATGGCACCACAGTACCCAACTCACAGCGAGAATCAGAGGGCTTCGGCCTGCTGCTGGCTCTGGAGAGCGATGTGTACTACTGCTTCCTGGTGCCGCTCACGATCCCCGTTACCATCCTGGCCTGCTACGCCAACTGGGTCAGCCTCAAGTTTTTCCGCCACAACTAGCAGTCGGCAGTCCTAGCTTAGGCGTCAGATCAATTAATTCAGTTAGACTTGACCAGAAGGCCTACACGACGGTCCTCTTCGCTTAGGCTTTGGACGTGGACGACTCTGCTGCTGCTTTTTGCTGATTTTCGCGCACTTTGCGTGCTAGCAGCAGCAGAAACGCCGCCTGTTTCGGGTTAGCACGCACACTTTTCAACGTCCAGCCGCCTTTGTTGCTCGTAGTCGACAGCAGCTTCGTCTGCTTGACGGCAGCCTGCGAGAGCTTCACGTAGCGGTTAAAGGCACCGCTATGCTCGGGAAACTTGGCCACGCACGCGCCGATTTCGCTCGGGAAGAGGTTAAAGCCCACCACCACGCGCTTCACGGGCAGATTTGACTTGGTATCTGCCAGAGACGACGGAAGCGAGAGTACACGGCCGCTGAAGTGAGGGAACTCGCCGTCGCACAGGATCCCGCGACGATATTTGTATGCTACGTGTTTCCAGCCCGGCTCGCTTCGACTCAGCGTCTCCAGCTCGTCTGTAGTCAGTCGATGCGACTGCTTGCGTGTCTTGTAGCCATACTTGTCGTAGTGCGGCAGTCCTGTCAAGTTTACATGGAAGCCTCCACCTTCGAACGAGCTCGTCTCTCGTACTTGATTCGTAGCTGCCCCCTTATCATTAACTTCGTTATGTAGCGGACTCACGTGGAGCGTGGCGCCGTAAATGGGAGGAAAGATGACATTGGTCTCGTATCGGACCTGCTCGGCGTAGTCCAAATGATACTCTGTCTCATCGTCGCAGTCTGACGCAATGACCCACACCGCCACCCCATGAGTGCGTTCCCAATCGCTCTTGGTGATACATTGCCCTGCATCCTTCTGCACCAGAAACTCCTGCACTGTTCGGCGAGCCAATGCGTGACGGTAGGCCGCTGGGTCCTCTGTCTCGTCTTGATTCAATTCTGAAGCCTCTAGTGCATTTTCAAACTGCAACTCACTCACAGGCACGTAGACGCCCCATACAGTTGCCTTGACAGCACTGGCATACAACAGATCGGCCGTGCGTTCGCTGACCGCCCCATCAACTGTAGCAAATGCTCCCGGGTGGTCTCGAGGGAAGTCGCGCACAATTTTGCCCGGACGTCCGTTGCAGCCCGAGGGCGTGAATCCGTCGTCCCAACCACTCAAGCGGATGCGTTCAGGAGACGTCGGAGCTTCGTCAACGTGGTGGTCCATTAGCCAGCGAGGTAAGAGTTCCTGTGGCCCAGCCATGAGATCCGATAATTTAAGAGCGTGGATTAGATTCGGTAAGTGCATGTCCGGGATTTGGAACCTGTCAAAAGTGATGGCGGATTTGGAACTTGTCAAAAGTCATGCTGGGACTAGCCGAGCGCTACCGCTACGCGGCGGTTGTTTTTGGTTTTGTCTCAGCAGTGGGCTTTTCCGCCTCCACTGCGCTCCGGCGGGGAAACTCCCTCCATAGTTAAATGAAGTAAGATTTTTTTTGCTCCCACCGGGAATCGAACCGGCGAAAGTCCCAACCATTCACTCAAAGGTTGTTTTCAGCATAAAAGACTTGCCCGCCTCCTCTACGCTCCGGCGGGTGATAGCTTTTCAAAGTCTATCAACAGGCTGGAAAAAATATAGTCTCTTGGCGGACTCGAACCAGCGAGCTACAGCATAAAGAACGTTGCTTTAACCACTGCACCACTGGTCGCGTTATATATTTTTCAAGCTAGAGCTACATGCACTAATACAATAAGTGACCACACAGAGCCGTGAACACACGCGCTGTACACGCACAGACAAACCCATCCATCAAGCTGTAGAATGTAAATGATATGTATTGTTCTGCTCACCTCTAGCTACATCCTCAGACTAGTCAAAGATTTGTCTGTAGACGATGTTGTTCATGTACACTACGTTTTCTTCCTCTCGCTCTGGATACTCAATGAGTGCCTTGAACTTTGACCGTTCTGTGACGCGAGATAGAGCCATGTAGAGTTGGCCGTGTGAGAAACACGGTGTAGCCAGATACAACCCCAGGTTCATCAACGTTTGCCCCTGTGCTTTGTTGATAGTCATGGCAAATGCTGGCTGTACTGGAAACTGCTTTCTCCGCAAGCGAAACGGAAAATTGCGTCCATCGTCGTCGCTTACAAAAATGACCCTTGGAATGAGAACATGCTGTCCTTTGCGATCTCCTGTCATGATGGTGGCGTGAATAACATGGGGCTTGAGCTCGACAATCCTCAAGCGAGCACCATTGCAGAGTCCGAGATTAGGATTCAAATTCCGCATCATCATTACCGGCATCCCCTTCTTGAGTGCGGCGGGATTCCGTTGATATTAACAGAATGTAACACCTCTTGTTCAAACAGGCTTCCGTCAATGTCGTCCTCCACCGAATCGGAAGACAAATACTCATGCGTCGTGTCGGGAAGTCGAGCTGCTACTGCTTCATTGATCCGGTGTACGATTGCTTTTGTAGTGGTTAAAATCGTACGGTTGGCGAAATATTCATCCGTAGCAATCTCGGGTTTATTCACATCGGCGTACATGTGGTCAATCACCCGCTCCATATCTTTTGGAATCATGCCAGGGGCTATTTCTTCATCGTAGGTATCTTCCGCTGGAGGGTTGTCGATCAACATATCCTTCGGAATCTTCATGAAGTCTTGACCGAGTGCGGGGTTAACATCGTGTCTACCCTCTCCAACTTGCAGTAAAAACTCAGAGAATGAACTCATTTCCTCTGCGCTTGTTGTGTCTCCCGCAGATCGAACACGCATGTTCTCCGTAATATGAAGCTGCTGAAATGACACCACAATTCAGAAGACTTGAGGCAAGCATCAATAGCCTCGGCTGGAGTTCCTCTCTTGACAAAAGGGAGAATTTGCAGAAAGTCACCCGAAAGTACAAATACTTTTCCTCCAAATGGCTCCCGGTCGTTACCCATGATATCCCATAGTATTCGATCCACCGCTTCGAAGGCTTACCGGTGCGTCATCGGCGCTTCATCCCAAATGACCAAGCTGGCGCGGTCAATCCATTTTCGCAAGTGGGACTGCTTGTAGATCGAACAGGTCGACTTGTCATTTAGTTTCAGTGGGATTTTGAAGGTAGAGTGGGCTGTTCTTCCACCCATAAGTAAGAGAGAGGCGATTCCACTGGACGCGACTGCAATCGCAATTTTCCCGTCAAGTCTCACTTTGGCAAGTAAGTGGCGCAGTAGTGTGGATTTTCCTGTGCCACCCGGTCCATCAATGAAAAACAGTTTCGTCCCCAACTCCGGCTGATCGACCGCACCCAGGATCCGATCATAAGTGTCCTTCTGTCCAGGATTTAGTTAACTTTCTGAATCCACAATTTCTTCCAAAGCCGACTCGTTGGAGGATGTTAGCTCGCGACTGATGAGGGTATTTTCCAGGAGCGACTCGAGCATCATCCGTGGAAATTGGCTCAGTTGGGGGAGATCAAAGTCGTGTACCGAAAATCCACTTACTTGGAGGAGTTTCAGGATACTATGCGGCGTCTTGAACATCACAGTAGAGCTCCTTAGAGGCTCGAGTAGGCTGCGGTACGCTCGCGAAAAGTCTTCAGACAGGTCCTTGTAAAATCGGTCCCACAATCCCCTGAAGTCGGTAGGCATTGAGTACACTAACAGAGTTTCAAAAAGCTGCCGCAGCTGATAGGGCATTTGAAACCCCACGGCTTCACTCATGCACTCGATCCACTCAGTATCGTCATCGAGATACCCTCCATGTTGCGCTGCAGCCTGGAACGCAGGATACACCACTCCATCTACAGTTCTCAGGTCTTCGAAAGAAGTAGGGCCCTTCCGATGACTTAACATGACGCGAATGTAAAAACGTTCCATGTCACGTGGTGACACGTGAATCATCCGCCCAAGAGCAGCTCGAAACTTCGTACGACGCAATGCTTGTTCTTCCAGCTGAACTTCTTTGGGATATCTTGATACACCAAAGTCTTAGCAATTTGGGTTTCTGGTGCGTCACTTGCACACAACACAAAACACTTGTGAGCATTGTATGCCGTCCGCGCTCGATAACAGCCTGCTCATTTTCATCGGAGCGAAATATGACGAGCTGATTCCCCTCCAAGTGCACTCTGAGCTGCTCCACAAAGTGACTTTTTCCCTGAACGACGCAATCGAGAAGTCGCATAGACGCTTCTACGGGAGATATATAACGTGCGTTCAGATAGCGCAACACCTCGTTAGGCTCATCGCGTGCGATAGCTTCGTTCCTTCTCTCCACTCGGACAGCTTCTTTCTTGACCACAGCCTTGTCAGAACCCTTGTACACGTACTTGTAGAGGTAATTCACTGCCGTAATCCCGGTGCACACCTCCACGTTGATGTGACAGTTGTACTTTTGGGAGAATCATGGATTGTAGGGTACCACCCACTGATTTGCAGTAGCGCTGTCGTACTCTCTGTTTTTGCTCTTCAACGTACCCGCTGCGCGGCGGCGTCGTCGATTCACCGGATACCCATCAACATTAGCACGCGTGACCTCTGCCAACGGCTTGGGAAAACCCTTGGTACACCGACCGTCCTTCATACAGGGACTGTCGGGTTTCAGACTCCCACAGGGCCCGTACATCATACACGTTGTAACCGTCTTGTATAATGCAGGGTTCGAGGCTTCGCCAGGTATCTCGGTAGACACTAATTTATCAATAATCTCTCTGGTGCGCGGTTTATCTTCGTCGGCAAGAATAATGGTGATATGCGCGTGAGGGAGGCCGCGCTTTTGAAACTCCACCACATAAATTCTTGCCAGAACACGACCCAGCACACCTTCGTCCAAGTCGGCCAGTAGCGCCTTTAGGTTTTGCTGTCACACGCTCGCTACATTGTCTGGTCGGCCTTGAGCGGATAAACCTGGAGGAATTTGACCAACGATCTCATCCCACTCCGGATTGCATGTCATCGTAAAGAAAATGTCTGGCTTGCCGTAGTCGCGGACGATTGCCACGGAATCTTGATAGGAGCGGTACATTTGGCGGGGTCCACCCCTATACGAAGAAGGAAGTATGACGCGCTTGCCGATACGATCCAAGAAGTGCTGGCGACGGGGATGCCCTGAGTCGGTAGGTTGATTTGATTGCGAACTTCTCGTGTACTCAGTAAACGTCCTTCTCCCTCATCCAGTGCCACAGGGGTCTCGTTTAGATACGCATCCTGAATTCCCGAGTAGAGATCCGCAGCAGTGTACGGAGAGGGTCCATCTTTGCTATCCAGATGACGTCGATCGTACATAGGAATTGAACTGCGACTTTTGTTGTTACAATTATTGCAATTTTTTGCGGAACATGAGAATTGATTCCCGCCAAACTATTATAGGGCTGACGGATAAGCTCCAATTTAAATTTGTTACTACGTGTAAATGATTTTTACATGTATTAATACATGTGGATGAATAGTTTCCAGATCAAAAACACTCGTCAAACCTGATATCAGATGGGCTCAATTAATGGTTACCAGTACAGGGATTCGAGAATATTGGAATTCCAGTTCGTCACGGCTTCCAAAGACTTGTTCATGGACCCTGGTCGACGACGGATACAAATATCGACACTTCTTGCACTTGCACGGATGAAGCGGCACCGCTCATGAACCCAGGTACCACATGTAGCTCATATCATCGTGGCCAAGGTCTCCCTCGTAACTATATTCACCAGCTTCTTTCCGGAACGCGTGATGTCTACATGTATTTGTCCTTCTTACATGGCGGCGTGGAGGGTGGAATCGCACCAGCTACACTCGAAAATGTCGACGCAGAGTGCTATTGTTGTTAGTATGCGGCGACGCGTGAGCTCCATCGCTGCACAAGACTAGCATTCGAAAGATTTGACGTGTTAATCGCACTTACGCTATATTCTGTGGGCCACAGCACCAATGCATTACTAGGAGGACTACTCGAATGGCGTGTTGGAATGATCTGACTGGCTGCAATGGTAGCTAAACCACACCCGGTACATGTATGGTGGTGACACCACCGTGGCGCTGGTGCAGGCTGTGGATAGCCCAGGGACGCAATACTGCTGCCCATAGTCATTTTGTGCAACACCGCCTCAAGTGCCAGAGCCGTATCGATCTACAAGAGAGGTTGAGATGCTGTTGTCATGTCTAACTGGTATATGTGGCGATTCTCTGAACGCGAAGGTGCTGGCGGTGCAATTGAGTATCGCGGTGTCAAAGATTACCTACTCTTGGGTCATACAAATCGTTTGTTTTCGCCGGAATACCTAGTTCGGTCGCAAGTGCTGACTGTCGTAGTCGTCGCTGATGGTCCTACTATAGATTTTCTACAAATGAAAGCGGTAATTTTGTAGGAGAAAATGAAATTGTTCATGTCGGAAGCGTTGAGGCAAATCAAAATTATCCGTTCTATGGATGGCAAGTGTGGAGTACAGGTCTTCGGTGACGACTCTCGCAAGTGTCAGCTACGATCAGGAGCGTTGCCACTTCTACTCAATTTGCCAATTCGAGAGAGAAGGAAGTCTATTTAATCTTAGTTATTAGCTTCCTGGTAGAATTTTAGTCGTTTCTGTAGTATTGGTTCGTCATTGCGAAGCCAGGCTGCTGGTGTCGGTGGTAGATCCCTTCTCAGATTCTCTACTTTTATATTTACCAAGCAATCAAGGCACAATTGCAGGTAAAGTCCTTGAGTTCGAGTGCCCGGACGATGGGTTTCGCTTTTTTTGACCGCTTGAAGCTGCTTGATGCACCTCGTCCACATGTGCTTCACTTGTATCTGGACGTCCCATTGAATTCATTCGTACACGACCTGGTTTCGACATTCCATAGGAGAGCGAGGCCAACACTGCATATTGCCCACCATACTCGTCCCAATGCTGCGTCGTATTCCAACTTTCACTGGCCATATGTCGTTAGAATTCTTGCCTTGAGTCGCTGTCCTACTGGAGGACGTATCTGCGCTGTAAGATAATCTTTGTAGGTATGTACCATCGCCTTTGTACTCATATCCAAGCCATTGTGTCACCACTTTGGTACAGAATGCCTGAGCTCGGTTGCATTTCCACCCGATATTTGTGATCGTTTCCGTTTCGCTGCGGCAGTTGCCATCCTGCGGGCATACGATGATGTCGTTCGCTCCTGCGTAATCCAAGTTCAGTTGTTGGGCTGCCATGCGATAATTTACCCATACTTGGTAATCCGTCAGCATATTTTGGTGTGCCCAGAGCTGCTTTGGGAATTTGCTCAGTTGCCCACATACCCATGAATTACTCTTGCATCTGAGGCTCCACCTCGTCAAGGCGGTATCCACGCAAGTCTGCATCACCATCCTAATCTGGCGTTTGATTCGTTTCTTGATCTGACCGATAATATTGTGATTCATGGCCCGCTCGCTAATTGCCCAGGGAAATCCATACAGAAGGGGGTTTACGCGAAATACTAGTCCACTCCCCTGACACTGTGGGATCTCCTCACCCTGCGTCATGTTGCCACACTGTCGCACTCTCCACTCCATGCCATTAGGTTGCTGCTTCAACACGATACCCCAGCCACTGCATTCGCTGTAACCTTGAATAGTGCACTTGCCAACCAGTGTCCATGTATACGTCTCATAGATCATGGGTGGATGCCGTAATTGCAGCCGCTGCGGCCCTCGCACTTGTTCTCCAGCGCTAACACGCGGCGAAGTAAGTAAAATTGCGATCCGCCATCTCTGCACGTTTGCTACTGCGTACCCCCGGTCGAATCCAGTCTTCGTAGGTACCCGACACGTGTAGACTGCTGGTTCTATTCTCATGATGTTCAATTGCTCGATACTCGTCACCTGGATTCGCATCAACTTCCTGCACGTTGATCACTGTGTAGTCACGTCGGGGATCCATGGATTCTCGGCCCACGATAATTTACCCAAAAACGCTACTATTTCTTCTGGAAGGGATGGAGGCTCTGGTATGATCTCCAAGTTGACGCTCACACTCACCAGTTCATTCGAAGCAGGTTGATACGTTGTACTGGGCATGGAACTGGCCGCGTCGACTGCAACTTGTAGAAGTTTGTTCTTCACGACGCATTTTCGAGCTTGCGCCTCTTCCGAAGTCGGCCGCCGCCTGCAAGTGTCCTCTATGATCATTCTCTGAATCTGGTGGTTGGTCACGCCGTTTAGAACTTGGCGGTAGGAGGGGTTCCTCGCTACCTTTGCCCTTCCTACCAATCCAAGTCGGTAATGCCTCCGTGTAGATATCCGTCCTTCCAAGTAACCACGTATCCTCATATTTGACTCTTTGCGCCTGAATCGCTGCGTAAATGTCTGCTCACCCAAGCCCCCCCTCCCCCGGCTTCACGCGGTGTTAACAAATGAGCAATGGCGACATCTTGTGTCTAGTTGGGTCATCTGTCATTTTGCCTTTTCCACAAGAACCGCTTCTGGAGATTGATGAGCTGACGAAGAATTGCCGGTAAAGGTGGAAAGGGCTTGGCCGCAAAAAGCACCGACGGGAGAACGATCGCGTTAAAAAGATCTACGCGGTCTTGAATTGAAGTTCCAACCCGTACTGCTGTTGCCATCCGTCCCTTCACACTTCGAATCTGTTTTGCCCAATTCCAATGGTGAAAGTTGGCGTGGCGTACATCATAGCCTAGATACCGTTCGGCGTCGCTCATTGCTAGGACCGGTATGTCATACCAGCTCACTTTGTTGACTGCTTTGTTCAGAAAGATGTACTTACTTTTTGCCGGCTGCAGTGTCAGTCCCGATATCACTCCAAATTCTTTCACTTTGGTAAGTGCTCTTCGTAGCTGGCTACTCCGCTGTAGAAATAATGTCGAGTCGTCTACAAATATCGATAATGGGAGTTCCCGGACTGGGTCCGAGACTGGTACTGGAACCCCTTTGAGCTCTGCATCTTGAGCAATAGCTAATCCCAATAGTTCCGCTGCCAGAGTGAACAGTAAGGGAGCCATGGGGCATCCCTGACGTATCCCGGCCTATACTTCCTGTGGCCTCGAGAGCTCTCCGTTCACCAAGAACTGCGCTGTTGTTTTGTTGTGTAATCTCTTAATAAGGTCCACAAATCTGCCGCAAAGCCGAACTGACGCAGCACATCCTGTAGGTGGACACAGTCTACTGTGTCGTATGCCTTAGCAAAGTCTCCTAAGATCCCGGCACTATCTCACATGGAGGTGAGATCACCAGTAATCGCCGCTTCCAACTGATTTAGCGTCATGATAACGGACTTGTTCATTTGCCTTCCGTGAACAAAACTTTGTTGAGCCTCGCCAATGATTCTTCCGAGAAAACCTTGTAGACGTGTAGCAAGCACTGTTGCAAAAGCTTGTAACTCGTTTGCAACAACGAGATTGGTATGTAGTCTAGTGCATTGGAAGAGTCTCCTTTCTGGCGTAGCGGAATGATAATAGCCTTCATGAAGGAGTTAGGTGGGGTTTTCCTCGTAAAACAGGTCTTTACCCAGCTCGACAAGCCTTGGCACCATTGGTTCCGGCACATCATAGTAGAAATCATTCCCCAGGTCTTCTTCTCCTGCAGATTTGTGCCTCTCTACAGCTTTGATGGCCGCGTAAATATCTGCCTCTGTGATATCCCCCAATAGCTGCTTGTTTTCCACTGCACTCACTTTTGTCCCCATTGGAATGGTAACAAAGTTCTCCACGGATTGCTTCATCTCGCTGGGAGATACTCGACTGTGCCTTTCTCCCATAATTGGATTCTATACTGTAGAGAAACGTTCCTGAATCGGTAGATCAGGATCAAATTTGATGTTGGCTGGGGCAAAATTCGGGAAACCGTTCGATCACGTCCCCAAGCTCCTGCCTTCCTAAAGAGCAATCGAACCTGCTCCGGAGTACGATGTAGGTGATCCTCTGCTCGTTTCAGACCCCGCGAGCGCAGATCCTCAACAAGCGCCGTCACCAATTGCACTCGGGTCCTGTTATTTTCTCGTAGCTGACGTTGTAACCTCTTTGCTAATTTATTCCGCCGTTTTTTATCGCGCCTGGCAATTTTCTTGATCGCATTCCGGCAGGCCTTTATTCAGCAATCCCAACTTAGGTGTCCCGGGCCGTGTTGTGGTGCATATCCAACTAAATCCTCTAGAAGCCCCTTTATTCGATGCTCGGAATGAGCTCCACGGAAATGGTAGGACTTGAGAAAATGTCTTTTAACAGTCTCCTGTTTGTTGGATCGCGTTGGCGCAGCATGCCTTCGTCGTGATCTGACATCATTGGCGGCGGCGTCACTTCTAACCATTGCACCCATGTACTAGATGCTGTTGCTAGATAAAATCGGTCCAAGCCGCTCGCTAAGTCTCCTTGCCAATGGGTGAAATGTTCGTGTTTTGAAAGCTCAAGTTCTTCCAAAGCTGGGTCTAGTATCACTCTAGCGTCCTCCATACCTGATTGTTTCACGAGTCTCGATAGGGCGTCGCTCTCTGTCTTCTCAGACCGAACTCCCCCAAGCATGTCCAGCTGTGGAGCTTCGTCACAATTGAAGTACCCGGCCAAAGTTGGACGCTCGACACTCTCCAATTTCCAGTCGTGTAGTCCGACGAAGAATTTCTAGCGCAGCTTCTTGTCGATGGGCACATAAACATTAAGGATATGAAAGTGATTTACCTGCACTCCCATTCCTTTTGCTATCCATTGCCTCTGATTCCACGGTTTGACATTATCCGCATACTCCGGAAAACTAAAATTCCAACTCCTCCCTGCTTGTATGTATCAACACTCCTGTATGATAATACCCGGTCGGCCCCACATCCAATTCCATCGGCGCGTGAGGTCACCGCTTTCCTGTTCGGTCTGCACATGGGTTTACTGGAGCAGGATAACTGCTGGCCTACGATGAACCAGAATATTCCTCCACGCTGCTAACAATTTCCATAGATCTTTTGCTCGAAAACCGCGCCGGTTTTGCGTAATTACACGCATATCCTGCCGATGCAAATCTGGACGCAGGTCTGCCTCTTCCTCCGTGTGATAGTTGAGCTCTTCCAAGTGCACACTTTGGCTATTGATATCCATGGGCTCTTCGTCACTTTGATCCGGTTTATTCCTCTCATCTGGACTTGAGGTGCCTTTAGTACTGATCTGAGTGAGTATGTCACCGCCGTCCCCACAAAGCACCAATTGACTCCCAGTGAATCTCATTGTTACTGGCGTAGAAACGCTGGTGATACACGCTACTGGGGTGTAGCGCCCTGCGATGCCTGGTCAGGATAATCCACAACGAATCGTGAGGCGTCATTGTTTCCCCCAACACCTCTGCTATATTTTCCGTGTAGCGTTGAGCACAGATAATGTGATTGCCCAACCCTTCTTCCTTTCCTGGTGCACACAATTTTCGAATCGAGTCCCCGCCGTGTTTATCTGCTTCGAGCTTCCTAGTCAAAACTATTTCGCAACTATCGGTAGCAGAGCAGCAGCGCCTTTGAGAGCAAATCTCAATGATCCAGTCGTCTGTCAGCAGTACATGCAAGAATGTCAAATTCCGGAACCAATAGTGCGACAATGGGAACAGCAAGTGCGGAGCTCATACGACCTCAGCGCGGAGGGCACGTCAACCGCAGCACCCGAACATCATCCGGACAGCTCTGAGTCGGAATATATCCCGTCCAGTGACAATTCAGCTCTACCAGAAACCCCGAGAAGCCACCACCAGATGCGACGGATTCTGCAGAGGGGTGCAGCGCGGTCACAGGCGCCGCTTAAACGTCTACATGACGCCAGACCGGATGAACGCATAGAAGAGAGAGGAACGATTGTCAATGCCCACAACCAAGCCGTGTCTCTCAAGAAAAGAATCAGCGAAGACCCAACCAGAAACCTGGTCGACCAATTTGAAGAGGTAGAGTGAAGGCTCGTCGACAAGCAATGGAGAACAAGAGCAGGAGCAAACCTTCCCAAGGTGGTCGATATACTGGAACGCTACGACCAATTTGTGGAGGTCACGAACGCGAATACCATTTCCTGTGGACAATGCGGCTGTAGCTGTATGGAAGGCGGAGGTCCGCAACGAACCTCAGCTCATATTGGAGATGCTCAGAGCGTTAGAGATCCCCTAGAAAGGTGTGTAATTGGTTGCACCAGAAGTCATCACCTTGTGGACGGCAGCATGGCGTGAATGGTGTTGGATTGAGTCAATGCGAGCTTCGAGTCAGCAGCAACGAGAACAGTTCCAGAATCCCACTCGAACGAGACACTTGTCGGATTGGATAGCGGAGATGCAGCGAAGCTCCGATCCCAGCATTCGACGAGCTATAATGAACAGGGCCCGAGTCTGGGCAATACTCAGACGTTGTGTAGTCCGGGCTCCACCGCGATCGAGAAGATGATAGATCTCGGCATGGTGGATTGTTGGTCCCTCACACGCACGTCGTAATTCCTCAATATACCAATGGACAGAATGTAACTGCCACCAGTTGTTGGACATAGTAGCAATATGATTGGTTATTTTTTTCAAAAACGATTTGTTGAGTTTCTAAATTTAAGGATAATTTAAGACAAAATAACGAGGCAGCTGTATTTTGCTAAAATTTAGTAAGAAGCGCTTTGTTAAAAGCTTTTGTGATTGTCTCTGGCTCGATAGATTCCCACGCCTTTATTGCTCGCTTGATGGTCTCCAAGCGCTTTTTATTGGCGGTCTTCTTGGGCCTTTTTACTCCATTTCTTAGGGGCGGGGGCCTTTCTAGCATCCAAAACGCCTTCAACTGGGCCTTGCATAGCCCCGTAACACCGAACGTCAGAGGCTGGCATACGGAAGTCGTGTTTTTTGGGCAGAGGTTGTAGAATTGTTAGCATTTCATCTGTGATGATCTCCTCTGACTCAGCAGACACATGGCAACCGAGGTTGTCGACTAGAAGAACCGACGGCTCAGATATGTGCCAGTACAACAAAGAGCGTAGGTAGAACTGCCACACGCGAGTATCCATCCAAGCCTTTTTTGAACTGTATAAACATACCCTGCAAAAACATAAATACAATTCCAATTAAAACAATTATAAAAATAATGCAGCCATATGCTCACGCACCTTTCGGGTATATCTGCAGCTCGTTCTGCTCAATTGTTCCGCCGGGCTCACCACGCACTAAGAAGAGAAGGGGTTGTTTTCTGCCGCCCGCACAAACTGTGCATACAGCAGTATGCCGAGCCGAGTGTTTCTGTTCTGATGTGATTGTCACCGGTTTTCCTTTCACTTATAGCATTTTAGATGGCGGTGTGTCATAGTAGATACCCCATGTTTCGTCCGTATTGAACACAACACAAGCATCAAAACACTGTTTGTTTCTTTAAACGGCTTTGCGAAGTCGTCGCGTACAGTAATAAGGTCAGATAGATTCTCCTGCACAACACAGAAGCAATTTTTACATTTCAAGAGCATTAATATTCACTTGTATAGCAGCAATTACAGTTTAGTATCATAAAACATTTGAAGAACACTTTTACCTTGAGGCCACTTGGGGTTCGGTGCACGAACCTGAGGTGATACGCGAAGCGCCCGAGCAGCCGGAGCAGCGACTCATAGGCTATATCCGTGTCCTTCTTACCTTCAACGTACCCCTCCAACCACTCATGATACTCGTCACGAACGAAGCTCGCCATGGTTTTGACCGTGAGCACTTCGCTGTCGCGACGAGTGTCTTTCATGAATGTAATTAGCTCGACACCAAGGGGATTACCTCGCGCCGGACAGGGGTGCAGGCGCATCCAGTGTAGCCGAAAATGGACTCGGGGGACTTTCGCCAGTCGTTTAAGGTCCAGCGCGGGATTCCCTGCGCCCTAGAAGTCTCTCTTTCGCTCATGCCCTCAATTGCTCGTAGCACCGCCCTTTCCTCCTTGATACTGTAGTGTTTTCGATATTGTTTAGTCTGCGTAGTTTTTGCGTTTATTAGCGCACTCACCGTAGCCGCTATCACCCCCGAGACCGGTGTCGAGGTTGTCACTTCGTCCGGAGGCTCTCCAGAGGTGCTGGCTGCTTCGAGTTTACCGTATATTTTTGTTATAACTTTTGATTGGTTAGAAATAATAAATATTAATGTGCTGATTGGTGGATTTACTGAACGAGCGCAGTTTCTATACTAACAAAACAGCGAGTGGCAGTTAGTGTGTGGGCGGTGCGCGTTATCTTTGGGTATCTCTAGCCTCTTCCACGTACGGCGAGCTGGTGACCTGATCCTCATTCTAGTCCTCTGTCATATCCACATCTTCATCTGGAATGTCTCCCGCTCGACATCAGTGTACGTACGCTGCATAGTGATTCCCTGGGTAGTGCAGAACAAGAGGACTGGGGCTTCCGTTCTGCTTAGCTCCTTACCTGTTTTCACCGCATGCCACATATTGCTTACTCCCTTTGCTCCGCGTACAGTATCTGGTTGGTAATGAATAGCTCCCCATCCACTGCCATCGACATTGAGGCTGATCGCTAATATGGCCCTTTGCAGCAGCATCCCATACGTCGCCAATATGTCGTTACTTCCCCAGATTCTATCCTCAAGCAAGTCCATGATCGCCGACAAGCTGGAACCGTACTCCTGGAAGTAGTTACGGAATTCCTCCGCCGAAGCATTGTTTGCCATTTTGTCCCAGCCCCTGCCTAAACGCAATACAGTCGCTTTTCGTGCTTGGTGGTGAAATTTTAGGGAGAAGTCAGCTAACGCGTGTGCTGCACACCTTGTTTGAGAGACCTGCTTAATTCCACGAGCTGGCCCGAATACTCCACAAAGGTAATTCCAGCCAGTGCTTGTACTACAGCATAAACTGGACAATTTCCAGTACATGGCATGGCTACTTGCTTTAGTCCCTTTTGCTGAAGTCCTTCTGAGAGAGATACTGTCTGCTCACCTTGATCCATCATCGCAGCATTTGTTGTTGGAAACCAGATAAATTGGCCCTGAAGCAGATCTACCTCCTCTAAAACTGCGGCTACTTGAGTTGTGGCAGCTACCGCCACCACCATCAGACTCGCGTACTCTGCCTGGATTTCCTGTCGCGTCCTTTGACGTCCTTGCTCCTTATCCTCCTCTATGTCGGCCTCGTCGTCCGACTTAAGTTTCAGCGGTTGGTCCATGGATCCAGGGGCTGCTGATGGACCTTTCTCTTTTCCGGACCCGCTTGTCGATTCACTTGTTGTCTCCAGCGCTTGCTTGACCTCTTCCGCTATCCTGCAGCCCCCTGATGGCTTCCGCTTGTTGCTAGCCGTTTGCCATCCCTCCTATTTAGCGTCTGCGGATTTAGATGAGCCCGATGCTGGCTTCACTTTGGCTTGGTGCGCAGCAGTGTGGGAATCCTCTCTCTGTGGAACAGTTTCCTTCGCGTTGGCGGGCTGTGCTTCCGGCTCCTTGCCGGTATTACTATGGTCATCACCGACGTTCACCAGTCTAGAAGAGCTTTGCTCGGCGATCACACGGTGGGCTTTTAGCGACGAGATGACTCCTTCTGACGCCACTAAGCTCCCTGGGCCTCGCAATTCCTTGTATGTCATGCGGCAGGCGCGCATCTGGGCCCCCGTTTACTACAGCAAAGCCATTGCTGGCTGCCCCTCATCGCGGGGAGCTGCACGATGATGCTGGCATCCAGCCAGATGACTCGGGGAATGTATTAGAGGACTCTTGGACATCCTTCCAACGCAAACCGAAGCTCCCAGGCTGTCGATGTTGTGGATTGTGGGCCTCCACTGTCGAGGTCCTCAAACGCAAACGGTACTGGTAGTTTTGCTTTGAGAAATGCATGCAGCTTCCCCAAGTCCATTGAGCGCGTGATGTCAACAAGAGTGCCCGCATACTCCGATGCTGGACTCCCTCCGACTTCAGCTTTCGCTTGCTGGAGCAGCCGAATATCCCCTTCCGTTTCTGCAACCGTGGCGGCGTGGACGTTTCGCACAGGATGCTCCTTCCGAATAAACGGAATGGGCCAAACGTCATGATAGCGCCGGGCGACGTCCCTGGCGAAAAAATGGAAATTGAGCTCGTGCTTAGTTGCATTGTAGCTGATAGCATTTACTACCGCCAACATGCTCCAGAGCAGGTTGTCTCCAGTGTATCCTCGCCGCTGCGCCACAATTGAAATTGTATCCAGTAGACGTTTCGTGATTTCGAATGCTGCTTTCACGGGTGTTTGGTCTCTAAGATCCATACCCAACCGGCCTTTCACCTGAGCTTGGACTGTGGCCTTTACCTTCAGGTTTTCTTCCGTTCCAATAATGAAGTTGAACAATTGAGGAAAGTGACAGCACACAATGTCCCCTTCAGCAATCTCTTTCACAATCATCCGTTCATCGTCCGTTCCAGCTCCAGCTGACATGACTCGGTGTCGACCATACGTACGTTCACAGAGGGACCGTAGATGCTGCTTTGGCTCTGAGGAATACATACTCATATTGAACATGAAGGCAGCTATCTGAGCAGACGCTTTAACTCCTTCGTGTGTTGCGTCTGATCACATTACTTTATGGGCCCACTGCGTGAGAACAGGTGCTTGATGCGTAGCTGCCGAGACCGACATTTTCCCTAACAGCTTGGTGAGGTCCAACGCAACCAATGCTGGCTCGTATAGACACTTACAGTCAGTCGTTCCACATGCCGTTGCCACTCCGTCCACGGTTTGTGCTGCCGAAGAATGCCAACTTCAAATAGGTCCAACAGTTTTTCCTGCTTCACTCTGATGAGTCGTGGAAGGCGGGGGTATCGCTGGCGGTAGAGAAGCTCTAGCTGCCGCGGGCTTCACGTGGACTCCCTTGTACCAGGTCGCACCACACGTGTACCCACGGCTTGGAGGTTCGTGCATCGCGGAGGGCCTTTGTCAACGTTACTGCAAGCGTACCATTTGACTTTTCCTTGAGGCCTTGCGGCTTTTGCTCAGGGATCTCACTTGGCTGTTCTTCCTTCTGGTTGTCCTCGGCCTCATCATCCTCTAGCTTCAGTCCCGCCATTGCCTCCTGCGGTACAGATGGCGGGTTCGACAGATTTCTTGCTACCTTCAGTTTGGCACTTCCTGTCGCCTCGTGCATCTCTGGAGCTTCCTTGGTGACACCCCTCCGTCCTTCACCCCAGCTCATCGCCGCCAGTTTGACCTGCTTTCCTCGGGGTTTTCCAGTCCGCTCGATACTCCCAATTCATGGAGGTTTAGACAGGGGGCCTCCATCGTCGCCGTTCGCGGCGGAGGCTTAGCTCCACCTGGATCCTGGGTCTCATGTCCCATTTCCATCTTCAGTTTCTTGACTTGGTTTTTGTATACCGTATCAGGAATCCTTTGTTAAGGCACATTTTGCTTCCGATCCAAATCACACCAGTGCCGGGTTGATAGGTCTTGACGCTGACGCAAGCAATTCGAAAGTGATTAGCCGATTCGACGTGGTGGGTTTGCTGCGTTGAGTAGAGAAAGGTTGGGATAGAACTGCATATCAAACTTCTGGGAAGCTTTAGGGTTAACTGATTATGCAAGAATTTATCACTATTATTCAGTCAAAAGTGCTCCAATGTTGTACCTCGCACAGCCAAACAGTTTATGCTGATGATATTGTACTATTGATTCGCTACCAGACAAATCAGTGGACATTAGAACCTGAAATAGGTTGCCTGTATATCAAACTTTTTCTACATCTACTACGACAAAAAGGTATTAATAGTGTGAGTCGGAAATCGTACGAAAACAAACAGTTTCTGGTACTTGCGTACATAGCTATGGGTACTTCTAAATTTTAATCTGGTTCATGCTTAAAGACCACTTACCATAAAATGCTTCGAATGCTAGTGCAAAAGCCTAGGTAGACGCATTCACGAACACCCCCTTAGAGAATGGAAACTGGTTCCAACCTGATTTCGGGTAAGTTTTTTTCTACAACCGAATGAACCCCTTAACCGCGGGCACTTTTGCCACCCCTTGTGCTGTCCCGGAAGGTATAATATGACTTGATTAAAGTATACTTCAAATCCACAAACTGCATGTATCCTTCACACCCAACAAACTTGCCCACGCTTATTGGTCTAATATTATCTCATTACGACTTGTGATTGGGCATCATTGATCGGATCGTGTAGTCGCGTGAGCCATATGGACTCAAAATTTGGAAAATCTTGACTCGAACTCCAAACACCACGCAATCCAAAACCCAGCAACGCGAGATGGTGTTCAAGCAGGTATGCCGCCTTTTGCGCTCCGAGAAGTGGAAGTCTTCCCCCGATCACGGCCTAGATGACTGATAACCCCCCCCCTCCCCGGAGTCAATTTCTGCGGAACCACCCAGAAGGGTAGAAAGGGGTGGTGTAAAAATGTTGAATACTCGTTCAAGAAACGACCCCGCGATATTCTCCGAGGTGAATTCTAGATGGCTGTTGCTGAGTACAATCCCGGGCTGATGGCACTTGCCTGGGTCGCCAAATAGGCCGGTATACTTCCTAGCGTCTCATGTGCCGACGGAAATCACGACTGTGGCGCGACGGGAAAAGAACGGCACGCTGACAACAGTCCCCTGTCCGAGCATCGTGAGCATCTATCTCGACAACATGGGCGGCGTTGGACGTCACGACCAGCTTAGACTTCAGTCGTATTCGATTCAAATGTCGTGCTGGTAAGCGCTGTTACGCTGCTCCGCTGTGGATTCGATCCGGTTCTTATGCTGTTCTGGTGTGACTGTACAGATTTCGGAAGTACTACAAGGGATTGGTTTTGGGGCTGATCGATATGGCCTTAGTCAATGGCTACATTACGCACAAGTGTAAAGCGACCAAGCAACTCAAGAAAGCCTACAGTCATTACGAATACATGGCTACACTGCACGAACCCCTTATCAGCCAGACTGCACGCGAGTTCACGACATCAATCGCGAGGGAAACGGGCTCACTGATTCAGCGAGGGCGCATCATTGCCGGGGACGATCACGATGTGGTGCAATCGAAGGATACGCGGGTGAATATTGGTGTGGAGCGCGCTCGCCAAAGGCAGTGGAAGGTATGCTCAATTTTCAAGCCGGCGAACAAGAAGCGAGATGAACGTCGTCGTTTTACTGTTCGCGGTGCTCGGAAAATAAGCGTGGACTTATCGCGCTATGTAACAAGGTGAGGGACTAGGAAGGACACGAGGGAATGGCGTGCTCTCAGATCTGAAAGTTTACGTGGGAGAATGGCGAGTTTGCACCGTCAGCGGGCAGTATTAGGGATCGCGCAGTGTCAAAGCGATGAGTTAGCTAACAAAAGAGACTTCTGCCCTGAAACTAATGTATTTTTTTTTCTTATTTACGCTTCGACTTATTGAAATTGTAGTGATTCGTACGCACCGATATGTTGTAATTGTAGTTATTACTTCGATTATTTTCTGATTTTTGATTGAAGCTGATTAGTTGCGGAGAAAATTGTCGAACTGCTCTGTTGCTAAGACTCTTGTGACCTATGAGGTGAAATTAAGACAAAGTAAGATTGAAAATTATCTTGCTCAACTCCTGAGCACCCACAATGACTGCAAAATAAAAAGTAAGAGGCCTTAATAGCCAGCCGACCGTAATCCTACGGTGGTGGCTCAGTCGCAGCTTGAATTGCAGGTTGTCAGCCTACGACCGCGACCACTTGGTCCACCGCTCCACAGCGTCCACGTTAAAGCTCAACTTAACACCCGCCCTCCGATTAAGCGTGCAATGCGACTACCAGTATGTACACTTTACTGGGGGTCTTGATGCAGATCCCTACGGTCGAACGACAGCGAGGGCGCGGTGAAAGAGAACAATTCCCTTACTTTCTACCTTTCGTGGGACGAGTGTGCCACCCAGTATTCGCGAAGTGCTACGAAGTGTCTACATTGACTGTTCAGCGCTACAAAATGCGCGTTCGTGACGGAAACATCTCCGTGAAGAGTCACGACAACACTATAATAAAGAATGCGTCCCATATCGACTATAAATGGTTAGTCACGTGGTTCCAAAGTGTTTGTAGTGCAGGTTGGTGATGTTGTTTCTGTTAGAGTCCGTTTTCAGAAGACACAACACGACGTGGCTAGTAAGACTATAGCAGCGAGCTGTACACCCTGCTACCGGAAAAGTTCCCATGGGATATGATTCCTGTCGAAATGCATGTCTATGTGGAGCCAATTCGATTATGTGTTCGCAAACCAGCGAAGTCAACAATGCGACAACTACTATCTCAACTCTGCCCGGCAATCAAGATTCGTTCTTCCTGTAGCAACGTATGCGATGTTTGCTCAATCTACCATTCCAAGTTGCACAAGGAGATGTCTGCTGAGAAGCCCGACGAATTTGGTAAGCACACTCGATCTGCTGGTGAGATGCGGTAAGTTCAATGTTGAGATATAGATATCATTCTGGTTTGCTCAGTACATTTGACGTTGGATACTAATATCATTTTGATTAATTACGAAGCCTTCAATACAAGCAGGACAAAAAAATTGCAAGTGGGAATCACGGAGTAGTTGTCATCGATTACTCGCAGAACCTTACCGTCCCCAGTGTATCGAACACGCCGTCGCAATGTTACTTTTGATTGCTGGTCTCCGTGAACTGCTTTGGAATCTTTATCGAGAACGACAAGAACGAAACCAACTATCTCTACGACGAGACGGTGAGCGGGGAAGGGGGTGACTAGATCAACTCGATGCTGGCGTACTTCATGAAACACCAAATTGGTTGCTACAGGCAAAAAGCGACTGACGGTCTACGCAGATAACTGTTCTGGACAAACAAGAACAATTTTGTTGTCAAGTTTCTGAGTGCGCAAGTCCAAATGGGCACATTCGAACACCTGGTATACAATTTCTTCGTCAAAGGCCACACGAAGAACTCGTGTGACCGCGGCTTTGGTCACATCAGGAAGCATATGACCACGACCGATTGCCGGACTGTAGATCAAGTGGTAGACGCCGTGAAGGCGGCATCTTCCAGCAGCAAGACCGTCCGCATCTCACGAGGTAGTGACATTTTCAGAACCTATCAACGAGCTCTACAAGAAGCTAGAGGGTATCCAGCAGTTTCAGAATTTCACCATGGTTCACATGCCTCCAGGTTTTGTGCACTGTAGAAAAGGTCTCCACGATGAACCACATGCTAAGAACTTGCGGCGAAACATCGATGGCGTGCTTACTTCCAAATGGTTCTGAGTCCCGAGGAGGCGACACATTTTTCATCGGCCTCGTTCTCGACTTTGGTGGCGAATCTATAGGGGCATGACAGCTGAATCGATAGAGGAGACACTCCGCTTTTGAATAGTGTGCCTAAATCAGGATTCGTAATTAGGTTTATTAGTAAAATGTTGTTGCGAGCGGTCTCAATTTTGTTCGATTTCCGTCACGTTGGACACAGATGAGTAGACCAAGCTCGAGATTGACGACTACGTCCGCGGACCGTGTTCATGCGGCATGGCGTGCTAAAGCCGCCGGGAAGTAGAAGCCATGCGACGTCCATGAGTGCAACACCCGTAGTGGCCTCGGTCGTGGAGCGTACTGGTGCATTGATGTTGGCAGTCCGCTTCTGGCCAAGTGGAACTACTTCCTTCTATACATTGCGGGTCTGAGTTGGTGAGTTGTTAGTGGCACATCGACAGCCGATGGAAAAACATTATAATCTGTTGTTCAGACATTTTTGTCTCGTATTTTATAGGAACACCTGTTGCCCAGGCTGAACACCTATTATCGGGTCTGAATAACTGTAGCATATATGCAAAACATAAATTCAATGCCGAAGTCCTGTTATACATGTGCTTTTCGAAAATCCGGTTGACTATTTACAGAACGCTCCAATTTATAGAGGTCGTTTTAGACGCTTCTCACGCCACAGCAAAAAAACTGGGGTCTTATGCAAGCCAGCAAAGAGCGAAGCAGGTCCCATGGAGCTGTAGGCTTTCTCCCCAAGTGACGATGGTGAAGACACGGGTGTGCTGGAGTACGAGGACGCTGATAGTGAGTTGGCGGACGAGGACTTGCGGAGCACGACAGCCTCAATCGAAAACATCGGAGACGACGCGACAGTCTTTGTCGAAAACATGGACGACGCAGCTTCTGCCGAGGAGGACATTGCTGCTAGAAGTAACTGCGTAGTTTCCTATATCAGTAATATCGATAGTTACATTTCTGGCATGTTTGCTACAGATGATGAAGATCAGGATTCCGATTCCTCTCTGGAGTATGAAAGTAACGGTGACGAAGCTGACCCACTGATCATAACTACTATTGTTTTTCACGAAAAGATGAAATACATAAGCGTCGGCTTCTATGACATGAAGGAGATGGCCGAGCGGTCCCTGCATCAGCTGAACCAATTTGTTTACAGCTATAAGACGAGATACGTGTGTTGGGAAAGCGTTTGAGTGTCAATGGTTGCCATCACCGAATCAAGCTTGTCACACACCATGCAGGGGAAATGGTAGACGGTGGGGGTTTATCAGTGGAGCGATCTGGTGCTGAATACACACAGCGATTTAGACCGTGGTTCTACATGTTCGTAAAGACAGAGAGCATAGTTGCCTACGAGCGCATGTTTAGGGCCTTGGTCAAATATGCAAGAGAGGTTTTGAACCTGGAAGTGAAAGTACGTAGCGCCAGTATTGATCATTCTGATGCTATAGCTTCAGCTTTTGAGTTAGTGTGGCCACGCGTTGAAATCCTAACGTGCTGGGAGCACATCCTACGGCAGTCACGCAAGCAGACCAAGCTCGAAAAACAAAGGGATTATTTAAAGATATTGCAGAGCAGCAACTCCGGCTACTCCACCAAACCCGAACTCTGAATCAGTTCAGATTCCTTTCTAAGCGCGTCGGGATGGCTTGGAAAGATGCTGGAGAAAACGAGCTAGCTGAGTGGCTCCAAAATGTATATTTGACAAAGCGCTGGGAGTGTTGGAGTGTCAACAGCTTCTCTATTCCCGGGTTTATTCCGACTCAGCAGCCTATATAAAGCCATCACCGCGTCATTAAGGTGGTACGCACCGACTACAAGAGGGCCCCAACAATCACGGTGCTAAATGCTGTGTTGCCACGAGTACTCTTATACGACGCTACCAATCTTACCTCAGAACACCATCGCCACTACGAGGAAGGCTTTTTTTCCTATTTTATACACGACCTCTTCGACTCTCATCCATTGATATTTTATTTATAGGTCCACTTTCGATTAATGCTGTCGTGAAGGCAAAAGAAAAATTGCTTCTCCCCGAGAACTTCTGCATCGCAAGGTCCACAACACGGATTCGTATTTGTTTTCTACAACAATAAAACGATGGTTCTACCACTGGCGGAGCAAACCTACCTGCAGCAAGCGTGACCAAGGAGTGAACAGAGCGGTAACATTTATTTTTCCTTTAAAAAAAATAGTGCGCCTTGGTAGAAGCTGACATGAATTTGTTATTAGATTCTAGAATTTATTACTAGAGAAACTTGGCCCCGCGCAACCTATAAAGGATGCAAAGGTCACATTCTTATCGCTGTAGCAAGTGGCGGTGGACCGACGAGCTCTTGCACAAATGAATCCTCTGATACCACGATCAAAGTGGCGCTTTGATGAGGTAAGTCATCGTATACCCCATATTTGGTTTTTGTTTTGATACGTACTTTCCGTTACTTAATGTATGCACAGATAATCTCATCAAGAACGTCTTCCGCTGTACCTGCAAAACTTTTATGCATACAGGTTGGGTGTGCTCTCACGTCATTGCTTCCCTCGATTTGCTGACAAGCTCAAAATTGGGCTTGTCTTGCAAATGATCCCAATGCGAGGGCTTCCAGGACGACCTCAAACACTCCAGGGGGGATTGATGCGCGACTCAGATGCCTACGATGTAGATCGACTCATTCAACTGTTCACGAAAAACCCGTTAAAGTGTCCTGTCGTGCAAGAACTTGACATTGAGGATGAAGGAAAAACGTACAAGGAGCATCGAGTTGGCCAAGTTGCAGGGTGCATATTGTCTACGACGGAAGGTGTGTACGTCTGGAGTGTAGTCTTCATCCACGGAGGTTCGCTGGAATATAAAGGCGAGGTACTGGCCCATGCTGTTCGGCGTGCTCATGCACTAGGAGCCAGTGAACACAACACGATGTTCACATCTTTACTGTAGCTACTTAATACATGAATACATAATTTCTTCTACCATAAACATATATTCAGATGGTCAACACTGACATAAATGTTGTCTTCTTTCAACACTGACATTCTGCTGAAGGCAAAGCCCAACACGTTTTCATGCAACCTAGTCCTAGCAGCAGATATTCCTATAACATCTGTTGGCAACAGGTGTGTCAGTATTTGGGCAACAGAAATTAATTTGCAGCCACAGCCGATGCAGTTGCAACTGTTAGAATACTCCCCACTTGTTCACGAAAGGACCAGCCTCGGCATCGTGGAACTGCGTCTTAGAGCTGGTCAGAACCCTACGAGATGGAGGCCTTGCGCCAATATTGTACTTTAGCATCGTGGTCACGCTCTGCTTGTTTCGAAATGGGAAGACCGAGCCGGTCGGACGATGTGCTGTGCGTCGTCTCGATAGAGTAGATTTGACAATTTCCTCGCATGCTGGCAGTTGTGCTGAAGTGTCGTCAAGGGGAAGCTGCAACAAGTTCTTTCGGTGGTCCTGAGGTGGACATGCAATCACGGAAGAATGTGCGACTTGATCACCTAAAGTCGGCTTATAATACCCTTGGCCACCTCTGTTGGTTGTTGTTGTTGAAGGATGGATACAGCGCACGAGCGACGATGCACTCGATGCACTCGACGTCGGCAGGCTCTGTTGGATCCTGGCGCTTACATTGATGACCAAGAACAGGAAGCCACCGAAGATCTCGACGTTAAAGTGACGCCCACTTTCTCGCAGCAGAACGGTAATACAGCGTTGCACCAGTGTATCGAGAGGTTAGTCTACCATTGCCAATTTGTTGCGATCCGAACTTGCATTTACGCCAAGAAATGGTACAATTGGTGTAGGAATCGAGCGGCCGGGGTTTCGACCGAGAGCAACGACGATGGCGACGACCGATTTGAAGCTCGAACTAGCGGTGTCTTATTCACGGAGCAGTCGTGTTGTGAGTGTTTGATAACTCCAGTTAAGTGGTCGGTCTTCGCCGCTGTGCTGTATCTGCAGGATTCGAGCCTGTGTTCGCCTGCTCTGCCTCGTCGACTTTTTCGGATTGCACGCTACTTCAATCTTACCAGCATGTCCGCCCTCATCACCCACTTTCTCGCTTGAACCTGCCCACAGCCGAGGCCTGACACGACCCCACTCCGAGCCAACACCGCACAGCCGTGCGTCATGCTGTCCTTACTCGACACGGGTACCCCAGCCTGCTGCAGCGACCGACCTATCGCACAACACCCGCCATCGACAACAGCTAGATTTGTCGAGCTTTCACGCGCGTGGCATGGACATGAAGACACACGTGGAGATCTGGGAGGGCTCAACGACGCTTCAGACGCACCACAAGAGCTGGCATGCGTGCGAGGCCAAAAAGGCAAAAGCAGTCGCCCACCGTGGGGCTCGAACCCACGACCACAAGATTAAGAGTCTTGCGCTCTACCGACTGAGCTAGACGGGCTTCATATTCAATCTCAACCCAAAAACATACAAAATCAAACTACCCAACGCACTCGCTACCAACCACGCTTCGCAACAATCACACACAAGACACACCAGCATCGCCACGCTCTCCAGCCGCCCGTACAATCGCCGACCGTAGCTCTCTTTTCTGGTGGTCGTGGCCGACCCACCTCCCCGGCCCTCGGGCCAACACCAGCATGTCCGCCCTCATCGCCCACTTTCTCGCTTGAAGCTGCCCACAGCCGAGGCCTGGCACGACCCCACTCCGAGCCAACACCGCACAGCCGTGCGTTATGCTGTCCTTACTCGACACGGGTACCCCAGCCTGCTGCAGCGACCGACCTATCGCACAACACCCGCCATCGACAACAGCTAGATTTGTCGAGCTTTCACGCGCGTGGCATGGACATGAAGACACACGTGGAGATCTGGGAGGACTCAACGACGCTTCAGACGCACCACAAGAGCTGGCATGCGTGCGAGGCGGCAAAAGTGTCAACACCTTTTCCCGTACAAACAATAGTATATATTTGTCCGTCCGTCCGTAACGCCAAATCGGTGACACGAATACGAACATCTGACTGGCTGCCGAGCGCAGCGAAGGCGGCTCCGATTTGTTAAAACCCATGACTGTTTTTATTGGTCAAAATGAATGTGTATTTTAAATGCGTGTTCACATTTCAATGGACCCTTTTATCTGTTCGACATGCGGCGCCTGGGTGGTGGCACCACCGCTCCAGCCTGATGGCTTGGGGCTGCAGCTCCGGCGCTGCGTCTGCTGCGAGGCCCTACTTGCGTGGGACGCCTTCGCTACCGGCGTAGGCAGGACAGGCGTGCGACGCTGCACAGCGTGTGCCAGCGGCCCAGAGTGCCGCAGCTTGTAGGACTACGCTCCACCTTCAGTACCCCAGCCCCAGCCTCAGCTGGACGAGCGCTGGGCGCGCGCAGACTTCGTGGCCACCACCATGGGACCACGGCCACCCCCGGTCATTCCGCACCACGCGGAGCGCGAGCGCCGTAGACGCCACCGTTGCGGTGACCCGTTAAAACCACGCCGTCTAAACAAACGCCACAATTAGGAACAGCAGTAATTGGCTAAAAATAAAGGATTTTGATTAGCTCAAAATGTTTTTAAAGCGAACTTAAGATTAAGTTGTGTTGTCCACATAACGTACTTAAAAGAAGTTTCCCGCCCCCATGTCAAAATCGGAAAGCGCGCGCCGCTGCCACTACGCAAGGTACGCTGCGTGTTAGTTTGTATTATAAGCCTCCACCAAGACACACAGATAGTACGAGGCCCCTAACAAGCTCGACGCATGTTATGGGGGTGTATTAGCCCAGCGTAAGCTGGGGGGTGTTGTTCTATTGGTTTTTAGAAAATAATGGGTGAAAGTGTTTGGGCTAATATTTCGTTCGGTAAATTTTAGTCTAAAATGCGTTGGTTTGCTAAAGAGTATTTAAACCCACCGCCCACTCTGGCGAGTGTACACATAGCACCCGCCCATTGGCCACAAACCATAGCTGTGTCAGCCAGTTGAGTCGAGCCATTTCAACCAATCAGAGAGGATCAACCTGTTTTGGGGCAAAGGATATCACATCAAGACCCTCCTTACTGCCAGGCGCTCAACCCTGACTATCCGTTTGCACAATTTGCAAGCAAGTAATGCTCCGGCTGCAAGGCCGTTGTAATGTGAAAGTGATCGGTGATAAACTTTGATGGAAGCTGGCATAACCCGGCAGTACGCATACGCCTCAACCACAACCTGCGTGTACTGCTACTGCTACGTGCAATGTACTTGGACATTATGTCTAACGCGTCACGCTACTCTGTTTCGTGTTCGCAGACATGGTGCGTAATAAACGGATACGGACTGGTGAGGAGATCGAAGTGGACTTGCGCCAAAACGAGCGCGATAATGCAGCCCCCGACGGGTTAGAGGATCGTGCAGCTAAGCGGCGCCGGCAAAGTCGCCTATCAAGCAACAAATGCAGACTGAACCAGGAATTGGCGACGCTAATTGCCCTCGACGGTGTAGAGAGTTCGGCTCCATGAGAATCCAATCCACCGGAGCAGCAGGCCAGTCAAAGTGGTGCTGAACGAGTACGAAGGCACCGGGAAAGACTTACCCCAGAAGAACAGCCAACTGTGCAGCACGAAAACACGCAGCGACGTTGGGAGCTACGTGCTTCACAGACACCTGAACAGCAAGCGGCCGAGGTTCGTCAGAACTCGCAACGGCGTCAGGATGTGTGGGGAGTGATGACACCAGACGCGCAAGCTCTTGAACGGGAACGCAACACGCATGGGCGGCATGAGTTGCGGGCTTCTCAGACGGTGGAACAGCAAATCCTTGACCGGGAAGTAAACACGCAAGGACGCCAAGCCTTAAGGGCTGCGATGCCACCTGAAAAGGAAGCATATGCACGGCAAAGGAACACGTGCAGCCGACGAGAATTACGCAATGCATTGGCTTTGGAAGAACAGGAAAGCGAGCACAGACGCCAAGAGCGCAGGAGGAAGAAGCTCGGGAAGCGCAGAGGGAGGCTGTTCACGTTCGTCGAAAATGCATGCGGTGCGGACACAATCTCTACTATCATGACCGCTTCGCCATAGCTCGTATTTCCGGCAAGAACGTGCGCGACGGACACCACACGCTCCCTGAAATGTACGAGTGCATTTGATGTGGAGAATGGAAGTGGCCAGGGGCTGCTGTTGCGGCTCATAGCGCAAACAAGACGCAAATCGTGGCTATACTAATCTTCTTACTCACGTCCTAAGCCAACACCCTGTCTATGAGGCTACGCTAGACAATTTCCGAGGCGGAAACAATGAAACGGTCTTGTCGTTTGTCAACAAGAAGAGCGCCACCATGTTCGGGTGGCTGGAGCGGATCAGCTGTGCAAAGCTGCCACTCTCGTTCTATGAGAACGAGCTGACTCGACGCTACACGTCACTGGGCACGATATGTGACTACACGCTGGTTCTCTACATCGTCGCTACATGTAATGAGTTGCTGCGCGTAATCAGTGACTATCTTCCAGCCGAATTCGGTATCATTTTTGACGGGTGGACATTAAAAGTGAGCATTATCTCGCGGTCATTGCTGCTTTCGGGCATGATGGCAAGCAAGAGACTGTGCTCCTGGCAATGGCACCTCTCTTGAACAAGTAAGCATGCGGCTCCAATCCTCACCACGACGCCGACGCGCACATCGCGTTTTTGAAGCCAATTCTGAAGCCAGTAACCCGTCACATTGAGTGTGTTCCTTTCCTGGTTGGGGACAACTGCTCTGTGTATGGCAGCACCGCTACCAAGCTGGGGATCCCGATGGTGGGCTGCGCCAGCCATCGACTTAATCTCGCGACGAACCAGTATCTCGAGACGTATGCAGATATTCTCCACAAGATAAACGAGTGGATGAAGTTCCTGCGTGGCACCAATCAGGCGGCAAAACTACGGTAAGTAATATTCTGGACATATTCTTACAAAGCGGTTTATGGTAATAGGAGGTGTATGTGGTCTACACAGACAGCGAACACCACTTCGACCGGTTACTCGGCAGGCAACGCGATGGTCCTCCACATTCGCCATGGTAGAGCGATACTTCAAGCTGAAGCCCTTTCTAGACGCCGTTGACGACGAGTTGGCGGTGTATATGCCTTCTCCACTTGAGGACAAGCGACTTTGTGGGGCTCTGGATGAGCTAAAGGACTTCGAATCCGTAAGCAAGAAACTGCAGGATGAAAGAGGGCTATCATTGGCTGCTGTTCGCGCTCTTTTTGACAGTCTGATGGAGAAGGAGCCGTCTCTTGGAAACTATTTGGCTCCCCGGGTCCAATATTCAAGTTTCCCATCTTCGAGAGGGCATGCGTGCAAGTACAGAATGGAGAGACTCGGTATATGACTAGCGATGATATCGCGGCTCTGGCCCCATTTGCATCTCAAGGCACAAGCACATTTCAGTCACTCACCTCAAGCAATAGTGCCAAGAAATTGAGCTTCGCGGAGGAAGAACTCAAGAAACGCAGGATGCAAGATCAGCAACAACCAAGGTACGTGCTGTTATGTGACTTCGGGTTTTGTTTATTGGCATAATTAATATTTTGTTTTTGAGCGGGTACAAGCTGGTCCACTACAATTCTCCGACCTCAAATGTGGCTGAACGCTTTTTTTACCCAGGCTGGAATGGTGTTGTCTCCTCTCAGACAAGCGATGGCGCCGACTCAACTGGAGAATATTCTTTTTCTAAAGATGAATCGACGTTTTTGGAATATGGCGATGGTGCAAACGGCGAGTAAGCAGTTTCGATATGCATAATGTATTTCAGAAAGCCGACGTACGCAATAATGTATTTCTTGTGTTCTCGACTTGCTTGCCATTATCTATTTCATTGACTCCCTGCCATATAATGGCAATTATAATCTAGGAAACAATGGTTAACCGTTAAATCGAATCAAAAAAGCGAATGACCCCGATTGAACCGGGTCAATCCGGATACACGAACCTTTAATAACATATATTAAATTGAATTGGTTTATCGACGGTATTTGCTAATCAAGTCCTTACTCATTGGATATTGGATAAAATAAAAGCTAATTCTAGCCAAATAAATATCCCTATCTTTAATTCAATTAAAGCCAATTAGGGTCTGATTGCGTGTTTGAAGCTGATCGTTGATTGACTTAGATTTTAATTGGTGCTGCTTTAACCAAACCGGATTGATTCGGTTTAACTCGAAATTTTATTACACCGGATTGATTCTGTTTAAACCGAATTGGGGTCAAATGTTCCAATCTCTAACCCACTTGATTCACTGTTAATTTACGGTTGCACCGGCCTTTGTTATGTCGGCGACAACAGATCCGATACAAGCGAAGATCATTTTCACTAAGACGATCTACTGTACCGGTACTTCGAAGTAGTTCTTTAGGATTGCATAGAAAGGCGAATCAAGGTGTGTTGAAGAGATCCGTACAGTCAGCAATCCCTAAAAAAGCTTTCAGAAGTCATAAATGTCACATTGACAATGTGTCCCAACGCTGGAGCCTGCAAAACGTTGGAAACTATGATCGACACTCCATGTGATGTGCGTGCCATTTTAGAAACAGGTTCGACTCCTAACTCGCTAGATATTAAACTGGCATCCCCACTGCTTGGAATGCTTCCAGTAGTTCGTGATGAAGCTGAAGAAGCAGAGGGTGGCAAAGCTGGTGTCTCGCAAACTTCTCCAGCTGACGTAGTAAAACTGGCACTGCCCAGTTCTGCAGAGGGAGCTCCACGAGTAGGGGTACAAATTCGTGTGCGTAGCCTGCACAGATGAAAATAGGGAGCAGTGACGCCCACGAGCCACTGCACGTCACACTCGACATCCACCGCACGCACAGCTCCGTTAACGCTTCGATCATGTTTTTGTTGGGACCGGTATGAGCTGTCTCTTCGTCTTCGGGCTCTTCATTGCTTCCATGCCAGACACCTTCTACGAGCCAGGTGCGCAAACAGTGCTGCACTTGTAGCGGGAGGATCATACGTGAGCTGTCGGACGTCGTTTGTACCAGAAGAGCAAGAGGGAATAACCGTGCTCCATGGTGCAGTAGCAACGTGGTTTTGGAGTTGCGCTCAACGTTTGTAGCTGCGCTTATTCCCCATAGATCGACGAGATCGATATTACAGCGAGACGGAGTCGTCGCTGCGATGTACAGACTCGTCATGCCCTGCTGGTTCACAGTATTCAACGGATTGGCCGCTCCGAGCTCCTGTAGGTCGCCAAACACGCTTGTCAAGCACTGCAGCAGCGTCTCCACCACACGATGAGATCCGTACTTAGCAGCGTAGTGTGTGGGCGTCTCGGAGTTCACTGTAGTAGCTACTAAGTTGTCTCCAGCAGAGTCAAAGTCAGCCAGTAGCTCCATGAGGGAAGAGCTTCGTTTTAAGATAGCACGGTGGAATGTGGTCTCGCCGTCAGAGTTTCGTACCGCGACGGACGCGTATTCGTTCTCCAAGATATAGAACACCATTTTCTCTTCGAGCGTGTCCACGGCTTGGAGTAATACTGCTTCAGCAAAGTCGTGTCGGTGCGGCGTAGCTACACAGTGGTGATGGTTGAGGAAGAGCTGAAGAATAGTCACGTTTGCACGCTGCAGCATGAGCTCCAGCGGGGAGATGCCGTCTTTATCTTCTGAGTCGATATTTGCTCCGCGAGTGAGCAGAAGGTCGGTCACTTGTAAACCTCCTTCATGCACGCAGTAGTGGAGCGGTGTTCTGCCATTCTAAAGCGACAAGCAACAGCTCAACAACCAGTCAGTACCCGAATTAGATAGTGCTTTCATCAACTAGCCTACCTCATCCACTGCAACGATAGTGGCCCCGGCATCCAGCAGACACTTGGCTACCTCGTAGGCGTCGTCAAACGTGGAGCAATGCAAAGCCGTCTTGCCGTCCTGTTAGTGTAGTAAACGGATGTCAGGGCTTACACACCGTGCCTTTGGTGCCACCTTGTACCTGGCTTTGAGCGTCTACGTTGGCCCCAAAACTGAGTAGCAACTTGATGACAGCGATCGCCAACGCTACGCGCTCGTCTTGGTCCTTCCGGCACTGGTAACCATCAACCAAAGCTAAGTAAGGCTCTGCGAGAGAGTGGAAATTAGACTGTACTCACATCAACGACAGTATTTCGACGTACGGCCTCGCCGTCTCGTAGCACGCAGCGCATGGTCATCAGATTGAGACGTAGGATAGTCACCATAATTGCTGTCACTCCGCTGTCGTCACTTTCATCTGGACTTTGGCCTGATTCCAGTAGAAACTCTAGGATGCCAAGACTCCCTCCCCACGCAGCAGTGTGGAGCGCCGAAGCCCCGATCGTACGCAGGTGGAAGCCGTTCCAGCTGCAGAAGCGAGCTTGACGCTCTGGTAGCGAGCCTGACGTAGCAGACCCAACTTGCTAGGACAATTATGGTTTTTAATCATCGTTTGTCAATTCAACTTGGTCAAGTGAATGGTGTTACTTACCCGCTGGAAGTCGAGCCACTCTGGGAACTGACTCCTCAATTGACGCATAGTTGCAACGTCTTCGTTGGCTCCAGCAGCAAGCCAAGCCGCGTGTACGTCCTCCGTAGTCGCTGTAGGTGGCAATCGCATTTTTTGAGAGACGCTGTGGGTCGCTGGAAAAACTGATTGTGAGAGATCGGATACCGTAAGCAGGCACTGTAAGGGTAAGCTGCGACCAGTTCCGACCTCATAGAGAGTGACCATTGACACAAGATAAGCTACTTGGAATTTGTATGGCGGTCCATTCTTCCTGCTTATGTACGAATCCGGCAGGACGGGGTGGATGCCGTCTTGCTCGGCAACACGAATCTATGCCTGTGGTTTAAGATCCGTCTGCGCAGCACGCGGGCTTAAACCCAGGACCAAGCATGGTCTAACCCAGCTCGGCCCTATAGGATTAATGCGCAGGAAGGGTTGGTTTGGGTTTAGGCAGGGTGATAGCATTCCTGTCGACTCCTCCAAATTTGGAGATTTGCTGTCCCATGACATCCGTCCTCCCATGTTGTGTCAATATTCTCCATACGGGTCAAGTACCACGCAATTAGCACAGAAAGGTTGCGGCGACATGCGGAAGAAGCCACCTCAGGAGAGCAGGACCAAGCACGACCGATTCGACCGACAGGCTCGCCAAACGTTCACCATAGAAAGACGTCCCAAATCGAAACCCAATCATCACAAGGATATGACTTAAGAAGTGAAGGTCCGAGTGGACTCCCCACTGTGGAGGGGCGCGTGTGGCAAGGCTTTTCGAACTTCAACATACTCAACGCGTCCTCATTGCAGAGAAACGTGGTGGCCCCTGGGTTCAACACGCTCATAGAGCGCGCCGCTATCGCTTTATGGATACATGCGACAGTGTTCGCTTTTCGTGAAATAATACAGTCTATTTTTCGTGACAAAGTGAAGTCCTAAGGAAAAAAAATATATCATTGTCTCGATGAGTCGGGAGGTTCTGAGGCCCCGGGCTGAGTGTACCGTGTATACAGAAGTAGAAAATAGATCTTTGGGATCGACATGGAGCGGCGAACGGTACATACGAATGCAGTACTTTGGTCGGATCCCTCATCATCTTCAACGTTTTTTATTGGCCCGATGATTACATGGCGACATTTGAAGCCTGCAATCATACGAACAGTTGAAAAAAAACGAAGTTGATCTCCAGCTGAACAGGAGCCTCAACACTCGTCGTCTAATAACATATCATACGGTCTAAATTACTATCAAATGAAAAAAGTTGCGCCTACGCCCCGGGAGCATGCGTTTGTCGAAGAAAACCGAATTGATGAATCTTGTGGTTCCCTTCAAGTCGCCAGTTGAATCGACAATCCCCTTTTTTTAAGCGTCCCACGGTTGCGGCAGCGAAGAAGACCTTGTAAACCTCGCTTGGGTTACACAATCGACCGACACACAACTGAGTCAGTCTCACTCTGTTCCAACTCCGACAAGCTTGCTCTTTCACAGGTCTTGACTGTTTTTCTTTGCTTACGAATACGAAATATTGAGGCTTACGCAGTCTAAGAATAATGATGGGCTATCTGTTCATTCCTGTCCACTCGAGCATCTGCCAAAATTGAGGTCAAGCATGACCCTCAACTATTGTCCTCATTTTTGTCCTTAATTATTTCTTGTTGGGATTAACCATTTACTTTGGTTTCGCGTTACGACCCTTCATCTGGTCGTCACCAACATCCCATTAAAGTTTCCCTCCGAGGGTGCAGCATAGAACATTAGAGTCTAACGCCCCGCCCCGTACGGTGCAGCATAGAGCGCATCCTCGGAGGGAAACTTTGTTGCTCTCGGTCGAAACCCCGGCCGCTCAATTCCTACACCAATTGTACCATTTCTTGGCGTAAATGCAAGTTCGGATCGCAACAAATTGGCAATGGTAGACTAACCTCTCGATACACTGGTGCAACGCTGTATTACCGTTCTGCTGCGAGAAAGTGGGCGTCACTTTAACGTCGAGATCTTCGGTGGCTTCCTGTTCTTGGTCATCAATGTAAGCGCCAGGATCCAACAGAGCCTGCCGACGTCGAGTGCATCGAGTGCATCGTCGCTCGTGCGCTGTATCCATCCTTCAACAACAACAACCAACAGAGGTGGCCAAGGGTATTATAAGCCGACTTTAGGTGATCAAGTCGCACATTCTTCCGTGATTGCATGTCCACCTCAGGACCACCGAAAGAACTTGTTGCAGCTTCCCCTTGACGACACTTCAGCACAACTGCCAGCATGCGAGGAAATCGTCAAATCTACTCTATCGAGACGACGCACAGCACATCGTCCGACCGGCTCGGTCTTCCCATTTCGAAACAAGCAGAGCGTGACCACGATGCTAAAGTACAATATTGGCGCAAGGCCTCCATCTCGTAGGGTTCTGACCAGCTCTAAGACGCAGTTCCACGATGCTGAGGCTGGTCCTTTCATGAACAAGTAGGACGTATTCTAACAGTTGCAACCGCATCGGCTGTCGATGTGCCGCTAACAACTCACCGAATCAGACCCGCAATGTAAAGAAGGAAGTAGTTCCACTTGACCAGAAGTGGACTGCCAGCACCAATGCACCAGTCAGCATACCGATCGATGGACACTATGGGTGTTGTACTCATGAACGCCGCACGGTCTCTACGTTCCCGACGGCTTTAGCACGCCACGCAGCGTGAACTCGGTCCTCGGACGTAGTCGTCAATCTCTAGCTTGGACTACGAAAATCGAACAAAATTGTAAACTACCTAAACTTTCTGAAAACGTAACTTGACAGAATGCGAAATGTGTATTCCATTATTTTTTTAAAATCTAGAATCGTAGATTTCGGTTTAATAGATTTACACCTGTTAATGGGTCAGTGGTCAAAATCTTACTACTCCGTCTCACAAATGTTGTCACTAGGACACCTTTTCGCGATCTCATTCGTCAAAATACAACAAAACGCAATATAACTGGAAGAAAACGAATCCCCGCGCCATAACCATTCGTTCTGTGTGCGGGTTTGGAGGAGGAACGCTGAACTGACTCAGCTACGCCAAAATCACTGGCTGAGGAGCTCCTATAAGTCGGCAGGAGGTGAAATGTCGCCCATCCTTGATTTTTTCCCTCAGTTTACATCACACAACAAAAACCTCCCATGCCTAGGCAACCAGTACCTAGGCGCCGTGAGCTGACAGAGGAGGAGAGGGGCGAGGTGGTCTTACGGGTTCTGCAGAGCTCCGTAGATGGAGTACCGCGTCTCGGAACGATGAAGAAGGTAGCGGCGGGGTTTCGTGTGGTGCCAAGGACGGTGTCGCGCATCTGGAAACGTGTCTTGAAAGCTAAGGAAGTGACGGGGTTGTGGAGTGCGGCGTCGCTGCGGCACCATCATGGAAGACCAACTAAGGATGTCACTGCGAAGCTGGAGATGCTGCGGGGGGTCAATTACGCTTGCCGCGATACGCTTCAGCTGCCTGTGGTTTTCTTTGTGGGACGCTGCATTGCCGTGTGAAAGCCGGAGATGAAAGCGCTCACGTAAGCGTGGTGAAACCTCTGCTAACAGAAGCAAACAAAGCTGCATGGCTATCTTGGTGTAGTGCACATATTCATCCTACACTACGTCTCTACAACGACATGTATGACACCTTTCACGTGAATGATAATCTATTCTACATGACGCAAGTGCGACGGAGCTTCTACTTGCTACTTGGTGAGCCCGAACCAGAGCGAAGCGTGCGCTCCAAGCGCCACATCACCAAGGTGATGGTGCTGGCCGCAGTAGCGAGACCTCGCTGGGTGCCCTCCGGAATCACGTTCTTCGACGGCAAGCTGGGGGATCTGGGCCTTTGTTGTCCGAGAACCAGCTTTGCGTAGCAGTCGTAGGCGCCCAGCAGGGACGATGGAGACCAAGGAGGGGCGCGTGAATAAGGAGACCTACGGAGCCATGCTTATTGAGAGGTTGCTGCCAGCTCTCGGCGAGCGAATGCCACACGCAGCTGAAGGTAACCGTATCACGGTCCAGCACGACAATGCGTCCCCGCACATTTCGCCTCAAGACCCCGCTTTCTGTGACGCTGCTAGCCGCATGAGGCTAAGCGTGGAACTTCAATTCCAGTCCCCAAACTCTCCCGATTTGAATGCGCTGAATTTAGGCATTTTTACCGCTATCCATTCGCGTCAGATGCTGCGTTCTCCTCGCAGCATCGACGAGCTAGTAGAAGCCGGCAGTGAAGCGTACTAGGAGCTTTCCCATAGTACGTTGAACGCGGTGTTTTTGAGTCTCCAGTGCTCTATGGATTTGTGTATTAAGCACAAGGGCGGCAACAATTTTAAGCCGCTGCACATGTCGAAGTCGAAGCTAGAACGGGAGGGGCGACTTCCTATCAGCATTAGGTGCTCGGGCGAGGCTGAGCTAGTGTTGACACGGCAGTAGGATTTGCCATAGTAAAATCTATTGCAAACAGGTGACTACATTTTTGAGACGACTAAAAAAGTGGTACATGACAACATTTGTAAGACGGATTAGTAAACAACTACCGTAGTTTGCTGTGTGCCATTCGGTAGTTGGTCCGTCGCCGCAATGACGGTTCAAAAACAATTCGGATTGGCCAAAACGTGCTGCCGAGCGAAGCGAAGGCGGCCCCGATTGGCAAAATATGTTAGCTGCCGAGCGAAGCGAGGCGGCCCAAACTGGCACCTGGTACAACCTTGCGGGACTGAAGGGCCCGCCTATGCTCAAATTTATGACCTAACGTGCGAGTAGTGCAGCGAGTCTGCGGCGAGCGGAACGGAGGCATCGCAAGATACACGAAAACGAATGGGTAACATGCATGTACCCCCGTCGCGAAGCGGCGGCTCTCGGGTAGTGTAAGAGCAGATTTAAAGAAAATTCTTTAAAAAAAAACAGCCAATTTGTTCGACCCAGATTATTAGAATTTGAAAGATATGAACGGCGGCTTGCAGGTTCTCATCAAGAGGCGGGTGGACTATACTCCTCTCGCTGGGCTCGACTACCGACAATGCGGCTGCCCGGCGCAAGTTGAGGCAAATGTTCTTCAAGTTCACTTGCAGCTGCTTAGCGCCTTTATCATGGAGCTCGGGTACTACGATGATCTGTCTACATTCGTAGACAGAGTCCATGACATCCTTATGTGGTTTGACGGCAAGGAAGCCAAGCTGTCCGCGGACCACCAAGGCTCCTGACCTCCTGCTCAAGAGGATCTGGCCGTGTTTCATACGCGCGATCGGCGAAGCTACGACCGAAGCATTTCTCGAGCCCTTGATTCGTACCAGGCCGACGAAGACGGATATGGCTTGATTCCCGAGTTGCTCGCGCAAAGCCAAACTCTGGACCTGCCACACTCCAAGGATCTCCGCCTCATCGACAACACTCTTGATTGAATCGCTCGATACGTGACGGGCAGCCAACCACCGAAAGAGAGCTGGGTCGGCAACCGTACCAAAGGGCCGTGGAAAAACGCTCCTCACTGACCATTCCATCCAAGCGATTCAAATCGTAGTGGCCAAGTAAATAGATCCTTGTGTCGCGCTAATTGCTACACGCGGGATCCTGCGTCCGCCATGACGTTACTGAGCCCAACGATATGATCAGCCGTCCATAAAAGGATTGAGTTGTTTCGAGTACAGTGTAGAAATTGTGCTTCTCAATTTTTGCTGCTCTTGCGATTATTCTATCGTATAGCCGCAGGGTTGGCTATCCAGAATCTTATGTGTCTGAGGATACGACTCGATGTATCTGCCCAATATTTCTATATACTAACGGGACAAAGGCCGCACTCATAAGCACCGTAAATTGATTCCAAAGTCACCTTTCCCGGTGCTGTAGAATTCGGACATCCTGGTCAGCTGGGTCGTACTGAAGCGAACTTGGATGTATTCACGACGTACTGGGAACAGTGCACACATAGCGCAGTTGCTTGCATCCACTTGGATCGTCAAACATCTCCCCTCTAATAAGTCTGACGAAGACAGGCACTGCATGCCCGAGCAGCGGAGAAATATGCAGTAAGTGCGTTACTTTTTCGTTTCCATGAGATAGGTGACGGACCCATCAGCGATAGAGAAATATGGAACCGCCGAGGGAGCCTCGGTGTTTTCCTCGTCCAGCGCCGTTACCACCGCTGCAGCATTGCGTTCCCGCTAAAATGCCAATATTTTCTATCTCGCACGTAGAGTTCCGTATATTGGCGATTGGCTTGTTGGAGGAATGCTGGTTTTGCCATCTCCGTGATAATTGTGGCGTAGCCATGGCGAACTTGAACTTTGGGATGTCATTTCTAGGTATCTCGGAGATCACCCTTCTGGATAGCTACTTGATGGGTAAGTTGGACTGCTTCTCCTTGCGAACTCGAAGCCGCTCTTGTAATGCTTCAAGGTCCACCTGCGGCTTCATCTTGAGCTCGAAATTTCAAGCACGCAGCTGGTCACTCTCGTTCTGCAGCAAACGCACTTCTTCCGCTTGAGTATCCTTGCTATCGCTGGAGTTTCCTGCTTTAACAGAAGTTGCAGTGCACTCAAAACCTCGGACCTATGATTCTCCCGTTACTTCAACGTGGTAGGCGCTTCCGATCTGACACTGACATTTTTGCTGTCATCTTTGAAATGATACCAATGCACTCAACAATGTCAATAGTGACAGGCGCAGAAGGTACCACCGTTTTGCTCTTCCTTCTTTTGATGGCTCCAGTGCTCATTTTGGCAGCCTCGATTTCCAGGAGCACTTCGTGAATCAACAGGCGCCAACCAACCTCGACTCGCTTGCGCTTCTGACCAGTGCTCTTGCGGGATGGAATTGGTAGCTTTAGGATATGATTGCTTTCATTTGCAGCCAGATCGCTTGACGTGGCGCTCCATTGCGCTTGAGCATCTCCAGTCGCGCCCTCGTCTTCATCAGCGAGAGCGATAAAAGTCCAGAAGCCTTAAATCCTCTCTCGACGTTCCGGGCAATCTTGAATCCTTTCCAAATCAAGCTTCACTTCATTTTCACATCTTGTCAGTACGAGTGGCTGCTCAACAGACGCGGGGGATAAGTCAGCAAAATTGTAGCCATTCTTGAATAAGGCCGAGTTGATGAAGCTTAATGGCGAGCTGCTCCCGTCACCGCGCATCCCTCGTGTAAACGGGACGTCACATTTTGCCCCGGCACGACGAAAGTAGGCGTTTCAACAAAGCCAGCAGCACTTCCACACGCGAAAATGGCGGGATGAACGTTGGCGGTAGGTTCCTTGCACTGTACATTGTTTGATCCCCGTACAGCAACCCCATTCTTGGGGTTGAGCTGTTACTAGAACGCAGTCTCGTCTATATTAAACATGCGTGAATGATCAAGCTGTAACTCTATGACCGTCTTAGCAAGAGTATTCAAACGGGTAGTTAGAACAGCCGGGGCGACACAGTTTTGCTTCGGCGAGAGCGATTGTGCTGAATGTCCGACAAGATCAGGGAAGGACTATATGAAGCGCCTGTCCCAGCTTCCTTCCATGCTTCTACCACACCCGAGCAAAACCACCTCCTGTGCTTTCGTATGATAACAGAGCGGCCGACATGGTTACCAACGAGCTGTCGGTCGACGATCCAGTCATAGAGCTTATGCTAGCGAACTGTCGAAGGTTGCGTTCGGCATCTCATGTCTTGGTGGACGAGCAAGGTGCTGGGCGTATCACGTATGCTACCTGCTTCGACTCGTATGCGGTGATTAAGGTAGAGCTCAGACAAGCGTTTGAGCCCCCTAAGAACGAGTCCCGGTCGAGGGCTGAATTCCTCGACCTGCAGCAAGGTAAGCATGACGTTCATGCTTACGCCCAACGTGCGCGGTACTTGGTCTCGAACATCGTGACCACCCGATGGACGAGGCGACCAAGGTCGTCACGTTCATGAAGGGCTTGAGGGATGGTCCCGTCAAGACCTACCTCTTCCGAGAGTACCCAAGTACTCTCGAAGCTGCGATCACCCTTGCCATGCAAGAGGAATTTATCCTACGGCAGGTTAAATTGCATGTGAACGTGCCGAGGATAGCATGTCCGGTGATAAGGACCGGAGGTCGGGAACCTATGGACCTCTCGAATGCTACGGCGGCTGACCACGAGTAGCGGAACAACAGCAGCGTGAGCTGTGTCCGATGCGGATACACTGGACACTTTGCACGTTAGTGCACAGCGACTGTGCACAAGGCTGGGGGGCGACGTGGCGGTGCCGGGCATCGCCACGATCAATTAAAAAAACGCGCGGAACCAGTAGGCACGGGTGCCCGACTGTAGTGCTCTACAACTGACACGCGATACTGAAAACGGCAGCCCCCAGTGAGAAAGAGACACAAGATGTCAAGTCAAATTTTGTCATCCTGAAGGAATGGTCGAAGAGAGAAGCTCTCTTTCGTACGTTGGTAGACTTGGATGTGTCGAGCAACTTTGTTCGGCAGCGGAATCTATCGAAGGTAAACTTCGAGGGGGTAGATACACCTCACAGTGTATTGGACAATTCACGTAATTGGAAGTTTTAAACAGGAAATGGCTAAAAAAATATGGACGATAATTTGATCAAGTAAAAATTGCAGGCAAAAACATATATGCTGGAAGAGGTCAAATCGGCTAATACCAAAGAAAGGGTTGGGGAAAGGTAGATGTGCAGCACTGATCTGATTGTAAGCAGACGCTTGGATGAGTGGCCGAGGACGCCGACTCGACGCACTGGTGCTCATTCTAGAATTTGCCAGAATGACGGTAATTCGATCCAGCACGGAGACAAGAGAGCCAGTGTTTACATGCGCGATGGACGTGCGCGCCATCGACTTCAAACATCTCTGGCAGCAGCTATTGTCCCGAGTCCGGGTGGGACGTCGGCGGACCAGCGGTTGGCCGGGTGCTGGGTGCAAGCTCTGGGAGAGCTCCCAGGTACTCGTGGCAATGACTGTTCAAGATATGGCTACATATAGAGTGGCCCACATGGCCTAGCGATCGAAGCCAGATGACGACGCACCTCTCGTTTGATGACCCGAGGTGGGGTCGTCCGAAGACGGAGATACGCCAGGAGGGACGACGTACGCCTTTCGCAGGACTGCTAACCGTGTCCCCGGCGAGGCATCGTCAAGCGCAGAAGGTACTCTCGCGGAAATAAGTCGCTGCAAGTTCCAAGACGATGGAGTGTCACGCTCGAGGATTGAAGGCGTACTTGAGTGTGTCTGGTGGTTATTTTGGAAGGGGTGTCATGCATATGAGGCGTGTGCGGCACGTTGCTGACATTTGCAGTTGTGGTTTCAGTCGTATTTCTTCCCGGAGTCTACCAAGCCAAGAGAAACAAACACTAGCTATGGGACTCTTCATTTTTCATCTGTGTTTGATCTCTAGCTTTGCACCCACCTCGCTGGCATCTACACGAGCATGCTCTACTAAAAGACCCCGCAGCTACGCGTCCCCAACCCGGCTTTTGGAGGGAGTGCGACACTACATACGCGGGGATGGACACCGAAGAGGCCTTCCGGACTCACGAACGACTGGATCTATACGTCGCCGACAGAGAAGCCGTTCGTTGGTACGTAACGCGTGTGCGAATATCAGCTACATGTATCTAGTTGAAATGATGTTTGTAGGTGAGGATGCAGTGGCGACGTTTGCAATCGAGTCGGGGTTTATTGTCGGCGAGAGTGGCGAAAGTAAGGAATCGGTGGGTGGTGATGAAGTTTTGCCGGCGTGCGAGCCCGTGACCGCGTTCCAGACCGTCGCTTTGTCAGTCAAAACGATAACGGAGATGTTCGGCTCGGACAGAGTCTCTCAGCAGGACGCGGATGCCAGGAGGAGCAGTCTGACCACGGGTTGGTCGTGGGTGCGTTCCAGCGTCTCTTGTGGGATGCCGAGCCCAAAACGCTGCTGGTGGCGACTCGAGCGACGGCACAAGGGTGGACGGTGGTGAAAGTGTGGAGGACGTTGAGAATGTGGAGGGCAATGCCGACGCCCGTGTCACTGTGGCAGCAAACGGCGTGAACGTCATGGTGGATAAAAACTGGCATATAAGTTTGGGACAGTCGATTCTCGAAGCAGTCACAGTAGCGACACTAGTGGACATGAATTTATCGAGCGGTGCTAGTACACGGGTGCCCGACGAGAACGTTGTTCACATGGACAGCGCATTCGTGGAGTCATTGGGTAGACAGCAAACACAGAAGACGGTCGACAAGGACGCGCTTCGCAGACCCGCTTGGTGTGCGCAGTCGTCTTCATTTGAGCCGTATAGTGGAGGGTACCAACAACGGACGCCGTTACACCGACGCGTGAGATCCAAGCCATTGCTGTTTCTCCCATGATGCCGTTGTTCTGCTTCCTGCCAAAGTCTTTGTGGGTCGGCATTACCAAGGAGACAAACCCCTACAAGAAGCAGAGCCAAACGAATTCGAGCAAAACACAGAAAGCGTCACCCGGCGTCTCCGGTGACTGTCAAGCAGATTCAAAGACGATTACTTGCAGAATCGGCGTACCAGCCACAGGAGATCTTACACGTCATCGGTCTCCTAGTAGCTAGAATGTTCACCCGATCCCACGTCGGTTTTTCCGTCACTGGTCGATGGCCAAAGACGTTACGATACCTGCCGGTAACTTCGGCAAGTTCAGGGCTAAGAATCGATGCACGTCCATCCTTCGTGACTTTCCCGTTGTCAACAACGAGCCCCCGCGTATTCGACACAAGATGTGGAAGCGACTATCAATTATGGTATAAGGACTACTACAGTGGATCCACCGCATCATAGAGCGTTAGGGTCTAACGCCCCGACCCAGAGGGTGCGGCATATAGCGTCCCTCCGGGGGGGAAACGTTAGTGGAAATGTTGGTGACGACCAGATGAAGGGATCGTAACGCGGATCCAAAGTGAATGGCTAAGCCCAATAAGACAAAATTAAGGACAAAAAGCTGATGGTAATACTTGACCTCAATTTCGCCAGGTGCCCGAGTGGACAGAAATGAACAGGTAGCCCTTCACTACTCTATTAGCTTTATCCAACCGTGTTGTTAGCTCGTTTCGAAAGCTACGCGTTACGCAGGAGTTTGCCGTGTCGCAACGTGTTTGAAATATCCACCCAGAAACAGGTGTGTCCTTAACTTGAGCTATCTAATTCAATAGTATATTCAGGAATTTGGAATCTGGAAGGGGTGCACCAACCCTCTTCCATATATTTTTTCTTTTGAACTTTACAAAGGTCAGTTTTGGACTTTTGAACTTGCTGCGGGAATCGCTCCGTTATGTCCTCATTTTAAGGACAAGTTTTTATTAGTTTAAATTCCAGGGACAATTCCCGTGAAAATGCTGTCCCCAAATTATCGAAAAATAGGAATGAAGCCCGACAATTTGTATTTATAACATAGCCTCCCCAATTCCATCGTCTATAGTAGTTTCGAGTACTTGATCAGGTAAGCCGTGAGCACGGCGAGAACCTTGCGACTAAAGTTAAACCGACGTTCCATCAGGCCCGAGCACGAGCTGTACAGCAGCTCTTGGAGGCGAGCAACTTGCTCCTGCGTGCCATAGTCCAAGGTCTCGACGTCCTCTACAACCGGCTTCTCGTTTACGCCCCACCCGCTCAGCACGTGCGCGACCTTGCGATCCTCTTCCGGCGTGTTGAACACGTTCGCGAATGCCTTGTTAACGTTTGTCATATCCCAGGCACCCCTGTCGAAGATACACTGCGCTGCCAGCTTCTCTTCCCCCTTCGCGTGCTGGGCGCCGCCGCGGCGGAAGCAGTGCGAGGTCAGGTCTTCAGTCGCTTCGGCCGGAATAACGACGCGTTTCAAGAGACGGTTAACGTTCACTTGTACGCCAGCTTCGCCTCGCGTGGGCTCCTTCGACCGAGATATCACGTGCAAGATTGCTGGCGACGACGGGGTTGGACCTGGGGCAGGTGGCGAAGCAGCAGCTGCAGTGTCCGTCGGGCTTACTCCGGAAGTCGTGGACACAGTCACTGACGAGCTTGGAGCAGCCAGTGCGACGTTCAGCGTGCCAAGGTCCGCCTCCATCAAGTCGGCTAAAGGTGTCCGGGGGTCAGGAACACTGTCTTGGACGGGTACGAGCTCCGGGAGTTGTCTGAGTAAGGAGCCGCACGGAGCATCCTGCGTCGCCAACGTCACCGCCAACGCGTGTAGCGGGAAGGTAAGGAAATTATTCTTGTCTGGCACGAGCGTGAGCTCCTACTCCTCGACCGTTTTGACGCGTAGCAGGCACAGGTAAAACGCACCGTCGGCTGACACTGACACGTGCTGCTTCTGGATGTATCCTAGGTACGACGATCGGCCGAAGGAATGCCACATCAAGCATGCGAGTGCAGCGTCCTGATAGTCGGCGTTCACGCGAGCGTTGCTGTAGACATACTGGGTTAGGGTACGTAAGTCCTGCTTTATATACGGGGTGCATAATTAGTGAACCCTCCCTTCTCCCTTTTCAGACAGTGTCTATCTAGTGTTTTACTTTACTTCAGAAGCAGTGGCTCCGTAGGCACCCGTAAGTGGGGATACAGATCAAATAACCAAAGATTCACGTTTCTGTAGTAGGGTACGGCTGTGTTGCGCGCAAGCTTACCTTTCTTAACTTCATGAGTGGCTAGATAGAATACAAACCGGTCCATTATCGCGGCAAACCGCTTGCCGGTTTTGTCAGCTACAATACTAGCCTGAGCGTACTCAAGGGAGACTTGCTCACCTTCAAGCATACGTTTGAAGGCGCTTACCGCGGTGGTACGCGCTTTCTGCCTGTTCGCCGGAACGAACTCTGTCAGGCTCATATAAGCGTCGTCTGCTTTTCTGCAATGGCAACTATGCTAGCCAACAGCACTTCTGTCCATGTCTATACTAGGAAGAAGCCTATAGTACGGAATCGTCAAAATCTGCCCGAAATATTTTCACGACTTGGCCTTTGTATCCGAATATTCATATTTTCGTCAGGATTTCGACAAATATTTGTCGGAAATTGTCGGAACCGCTTACCTAGCCCTAATTGACGTTATTAGTTGAAATAATCGCTTTTAAGAGATATGATAGGCTGATACTCCTAAGAAAATGACACGGCAACAATCCTTCATAACTATTTGGCGGAAAAATCACTATATTCATCCATAGAGTGTTAAGTGCCTTGTGCAAATTTGTGGGGCAACAACGAGGTAAAACGTGCACGTCAGACGGTCCACCAAATTAAACAGGGTCAACAAGCAGTGGCACTCCAGTATAGCGACCATGTGCTTGACGTGTTGGGCGTAATATTTACCCGCCGAGCAAATGAAGAATGACGCGCCATTTGCATACGTTGAGCAGCGTTCTTGATCGTTCGGAATACCTGTTCAGACCGAGCGGGCAAATCACGTATTATTTTCTATAGGGTTTCTATAACGGGGTTGGCTACACGTAATAACTTGGTTACATGGAGGGTTCTCGAACGTTGGTGTAAGACACACCAATTGTTACACTTTGCAGACCACTGGTCTGTATGCATTTAGGCTTCCTATTGGTAGATAGGCATTTCTTTCTACCAATTAGATTAGCAGGGTTCTGACAGCCATCGGATGGCAGAATACCTTTCATATAGAATATCGGGTTTACGAGGAAAGTCAGTCCAGACATAAATCATAAATAACAGTTCTCATTTTAACCCAAACTTATCTTATTTTAATAGATCTATAATTTCGGACGAAAGTATCGTAAATCTAATTTTAAGTAAACTACGCTTCCTCGTACACGTGCGCAAACGTGTAAGCCGAAGTAGTAGGCGCAGAGTTGGCCCATTCCAGTTTCCCACATTGAATTCAGCAATTCTCATATTGATCGGAAAATGGTGCAACACCAACATGTAGATTACAGTAGTAAACATTAGGGTAGCTAGCAATATCGTAGTGCGTAGGGATGGGGCATCGGAGGACGCGATCCTGCCACGAGGATGGTGCACAGGGGCGAAGCAGACGCTGGAGATGTGTACGGGAAACGTTTTGGGAATAACCCATCATCTTAGTTTGACACTTTGTGCGGGTACAGCGGTGGTCTTGATTTCACCGACGTCGCGATCATTTTTTTGATGCGAGAACTCCAGCATATCTAAACATTGGGACTTAGATTTTGCTCACTTAAAAATAAAAAAATCAGAATCATTTTTTTGTGTTGGATTTCAGCGCTACTGGAATCAACATTGGAGCGATTCCCGAAACAAGGTTAGGAGTCCAAAATGCCCTTTCTCAAGTTCAAAAGAATAAATCTGGAAGAGGGGTGGGACCCCCCCCCCCTTCCAAACTCCCAGTCAACAGTTTGGGATCATAAAAAAGGCCAGAAGACTAGAATTCAAACGGGCTCACACGGCTGCGGGAATGACTCCAGTCATAGCTTCGTGACCGTGTCATTTACGTCCTCATCACTTTCAGGAGGAACATTTCAAATATTATGTGTATAGACGGATTTAATTTTCCGACTTGCATTTGTTCGACATCCATCCTTGGAAGTTGTTTACCCATCGACTCGTACAATTTCCCAGGATGGATGTCGAAAATGACACTAATCGTTGATTAGTTTCATTGAGTTTTCTCATCGACTCGTACAACTTCCCAGGATGAATGTCGAACAAATGCAAGTTGAAGAAATTGTTCACCATTTTTTATGTTCAAGGCTTCAATCCGATAACCGGGTATTAACTCCTATCCTCTAAGTTTGAGTCTTTGGTGGTTGAACGTTTGGAAAAAGTCGCATTCCAATTCAGCGGATCCGTCGCCAGCATGATATGAAGAAGAGGTGCAAACGCTTGAAAGCAGTTCTCTGGCGTCTTTAATGTCTTCGTCATGGCCTCCAAATGGGCAGGTAATTCTGCGTTGTCTGCACTCGTTTCTTCTTGTTCTGCAGTACTTTCTCGTTTGCGAGCTACAGCCTCCGATGCGAGCGTAGAATCCGTATTTACAGCTTCTCCTCCTTCCCTCTCCGCCGATTCATCGCCACTAGTATTGATCACTGGTTGGTGCTTACAAATCTCTTGAACGGTATGTAGCAACGCTGCTCCCCAATGTTCTTCCATCTCGTGTTCAGAGCACGCCACAACGTGCTTCTCTTTAATATGTTTGTGCGAATGAGAGCAAACATCCAGTGCTAACCGAGAAAACGAATGTTGTGTAAGCACCTGGATAAACGATTCGGAACGAAGCGAGAACAAGTCACACGCCCGTACCGTTGTGACAGTATACGCGCTAATAGAAAACCCTAGCAACCCACGCTCTCCGAAGTAACTTCCAGCGCCAAGTCCAACCGGATGATCCAGTAGCGAGTTACTCTGCATGTTTAAATGCCCTTTTGTGACGAAATACATGGCTCGGACGATACTGCCTTCCGTGACGACGTTCTCGTCTCGAGGATATCCTTCGAATCGCAGTTGTTCAGCCAATGAGAGAGTAAAGGCTTCTATAGCGCTCTTACCGTCCCAACAGATCGGAGTGAAGACCTTCATTACAAACCAATCAAGTGGCTCCTTGGACGCATGGAGTACACAAGCGGCGCGAATAGGGCGTGGCATTTCTTCCAGAAGTTCGTCATAGTTGACTCCAGCGTGAGACGACCACAGCGACGTCATGAAGGCGTACGTTCTCGTCTTAAGACGGTCACTGACGCGCAGTCGAGCTAAGTAGAGCTCGACTGCAATGTGATTCTTGCGAAAATCCACTTCCAGACCAATGTACGAGATAAAAAGACTCGCCAGTTCTCCGATGACGAAGGACATGGTGATGAGGCCTATGAAGGACATTGTAATCTGGAACGTGTACAGCACTGCGGTCTCTGGTTTAATATTGCGAGCTTTCTTCACAAATGCTGTCGTAGCGAAGAATAATCCACGCAGAAAACGTTTAGATAGTTGTGACGAGGATGGATTTTTTGGATCCGAGATCTCTAGCTCTTGTGACGGTAGCCAAGACTCCCATTCTGTACCGAAACCTACCTCTGTAGCCACGGCCAGATAGCTGCAAGCAACCCAGTGGATAACTAGTAAATACATTATCCACACGTGCCAGAAGCGGGTGAGTTCGTTTGCTACACTCCGACGATTTATCTCGTCCAAATATCCCATGACGTTGACAATTTTGACACATCGTAGAAGCTTCATCCACGGTCGACAGTTGAAAACGAACAAGACGCCGTAGAAGGGGATTGCAGCAATGACGTCGAATAACATCCGCTGTTTCTTGTACACACTTCGTAGATTTTGTTCGTAAAGCTCCAAAGATGTTGGAGATTCCTCAACATGCCAACTGAACCAAATATCCAGGATAAAAGCCACTTCACAGAGTAACCCTACTGCATTTGCAGTGGTCGCAACGAGCGTAACTCGGTTCATGGCATCCATGGATAGTTGGTAAGGTATCATGACTGCAACGTACATGGTGCAGAATACCATAAACCGTAGCCAGATTAGATGAAATCTAGTCTGTACTGGCACTCCGTGGATAATCCCATCCACAACATCCGCGAGCGGATTATGCACGAACCGCTTCACAAGAGTTGTCAAAGTTGTGCTGATGAGATTAAATCGTTCACTGTTACTGCGCTTCAAGCGCGCGTGATCAAGGTCTTCTTTCAAGCGCTCGGCTCGTTCATTCATAATATCTGCACGGGACAGCATCATTCCAGTAATTGTAGCCATACCACGTCGTTGTTCTTCAGCGGAAAGCTGCAATAATCGCTCTTGTTCCCGACGGATATTTGCTATTCGCAGCACTTTTTGCTTCCATTTCGGATATCTGGCGAACACGAGCTCCATGGACCCTCGGGATAATCGATACAAGATGCAGGAGGTTTGAGCCTGAACACACGCGTTACGTTTTCCATTAGTGAATAATCCGTTTTCTCCAAAGTATCGTCCGGCGGATATTTCGTTCACTTTAACCAGTTGATCTTGGCGTTCGCAGTTCGAATTTTCTTTTTTTAGTGGATTAACCCGGTTTAACGTTCCAGATCCACCAGTTCGGAGAAGCGTCCCCGGTCCTGGTTTGTTAAGAGTTCCAGATCCAGTACCAGGTTTCAGAAGCTTGCCTAAAGCTCCAGATCCACCACTAGGTTTCGTAACTAGTTTTCTGATGACAGATTTAAACGTACTGCAGTGGCGATTCGCTATCCGCGAGGGTACAAGGATGTCGAGTACGCCAGCGAAGACAAAGAACATATCGCTTCCCGTTTCGTCAAAATTGCAAATAAGTTCGCCACGAGAAATTAAAACCTGAGTGAACTGAGAGACCAGCATTCGCGTAATTGAGCCCTCCATTCCTCTTAAAAACTCCACTTTCTCGATCATCGGCTTTAAGTGCACAAGGCGGATATCCGTAAGCAGCGACGGCGGTAGACAACGCACTAAAAGACCTTCTTGCGTGATGGAGTGATAGCGTTTGAATAGTAGAAACGTTTTAACTCGTTGTTGAAGATCCTCAGGCATCTGGAAATGGTCCAACATTTTCTGTACGGATCGCATTTCGGCGTTAAATTCTCTGGTTTCTGAACTATTGAGCTCAATAATATCCGTAAAGTTACCAATCACGTAAGCGATTAGGAAGAAGCCCGTAGTCATGGTTAAAGCGCTGAATAAACACTGTGCAGTGCTTTTTGGGAACTCTGGCTCGCTCGAAGCCGACATGAGCCCAAAAGACCAATACAGTGATGCCATGTACTGAAGAATATGAGAACCATGCTCGAGATGCTCGGATGGAAGCCAATGATTCTCTCCAAACGCTGGTCTCCTTAAATCGTCACTGACAAAGCTAGGAACTGCCACTCTGGACGCAAAATTGAACCAAAGGCAGCCTAAAAAGTGCGATAATATGAATGTGTAGTACAGCAGCTTGAATAATCGCAGCTCAGTCGTGTGTTTCAGATATTTCGTCTCCAAGGGGTGGAATTGCTTCGGAACTTTAAACAGCCGAAGCAGTTTATTGACGTTGAGAAGACCCCATCGTTTATCGAAAGGTAACGCCAAGTTGACGATAAAAAGCGGGATTAGCGCTATAATATCCAACACCAAAGTTCCGGATCGTAGATACTTTCGCTTGATACGCACGGGGTCCATGATTTTATTGCCAAATTCATAATATCCAAGTCGAGAACGGATTTGAATATCCAAGACGAACGAAAGTTCCAGAAAGATCAGCAAAGCGTCAGCGACTTTGTGCCTACCTCCCATGAGATAGCAAGATTGAAGCATCACCAGAGCCCATTGAACTGTCATCACTACGAAGACCCACGTCTCCCATGCCAAGACAAACTGAGAATCCGGATCATGCACATCGATTAAAGATTCTTTAACCACAGAGATCAGGTTGTGTAGCATCCGCGACGACATTCCACTTACTGTTACAGTAGATTTTTTCGCGCGCATGGTTGCAAGTTTGTTGCCTTGTAGTCGTTGTTCCAGTGCGAGAAATTCCTCCTTAAGTGTGGGAAAAAGCGCCTCCATTGCCTGCAATTGATCTCGAGATACCAACAGTAAAATACAGCCACTGTTGGCACTCACATGCTCGGTATATCCCTCTCCTCTCTCTTGTTGCGTCAATACAGCTGTACCAAAGAAAGATCCTCTTGGAATTTCACGAGATGTTTCTCCCTTTTCCACCATGTACACTTCTCCTTCAAGTAGGAAGAACATCCCAACGACAGAGTCGCCATGGCGGTATACAATTTCGCCTTGTCCGTACAAGATAAACTTGGCATTTTCCACCATAATTTCTTCCAGTTTATCCTGAACCGACCGCACGTTTTGCAGTAATGAGAGAGTTTGTAGTACCGGCAAGCAGATACTTTTCAGTAAATTGAGTCGAATAGTTCGTGGAAGATCTGCTAGAAGTTCACCAATTACAGCACCGCGATGTGAAGACCACCAATAATCCAAGAAAGATTTAACACGATGGTGGATAGCTAACGGGGCATTCTGACGGCGTAGGAAGAGCTGGATCCGAGTACTTGTAGCGAAGAATTCCTTCTGTTCGAAGGCGGAAGCTGTAAAGCGTTTCTGGACATTATCCACCACAATTGCCGTGATCAAAAATCCGCTCAGCATTAGGATTAATGCTGCGATTAATTGCACGTCGGTTGTAGGCTCCACACTTTTCCCCGGCGATGCGAGTACGCCAACGGCGTAGTACAAAGAACGCGAGTATTCTAAGAACGTAATGGCTTGCAGCTCGTGAAAATCCGAGTTTTCTTCGAATATCGAGCCATTGCAGTCTTCCAGATGAGTCCAATTGAATCTACTCAAACATAGATTAATGGGGGATATCCACGCTTCTTCCTCGTGTGGGTTAAATCCCTCGAAGTACGAGATACCGAAGTGGATACACGTGACGATGTGGATTATCATGAACAGCAGCATTCCAAGCAGAAGCAGTTGTCGTCTGCTGGTGCAAGGGATAAAATACGACAGCTCGGTCAGATGTCTTCTCAGATGGAATATCCGCAATATCCGAGGAAGTCGCATGATACCATACTTTGTCATTTGCAGATATTCGTACGGAAGTGCACACAGCAGATCGAGGACGAAATGGCTCTTAAGATAACGCTGAGCGCTACGTTTTGGGTCCATTATAGTCTCCGAATCCACCGTGAAGGATAAGCTGAAATTCAACAATATATCCAGCAATAATCCGATATTTGAGATAGTATCCACGACCTGAATGAACCACCCCGGTCGTTGCCACAGAGGAAAAGTCACTTGAACCGGAATCATGAGCCAGCAATAATACAGATTAAACAGCAGTAACAGCAGCCACCACATTCTCATCGAAGAATGATGATCGATGCATTTCCGAAGCAGAATTAGCCGCCACAATCCAGAATAATCTGGTAAAAGCGCTGCCTTGGGGCCATGACGATCGTACGGATTCAGCGCTTTTATCTGCGAATCTGGACCATTATTTGCTCTCCTAGAAAGAAACATATTCTCGTTCATTGCTCCATTTGGCTCATTTTCGACAGATTCCGGAGTGACCGAACTTCTTCTTCCAATCCACGACAAAATGCTCCTTCGAGACGAAAAAACTGCTGCCGTTCTGCTTCGTTTGGATAAAACTTTCACAAAAGCCGAAGCAACCGATGCACGTCGAATTCCTCTAGTTTTTACACCTGATCCGGAAGAATTAGAAGAGGACGATGCTTTGTTCTGACTCAGTTGATTAAGTAAGTTTTGAACGTGGCACTCAATAAGAGAAGCGCACTCTGGATAACCCTGTAGCACCCGTTCACAGTGAAATCTCGACAATTTGTATAAAATCACATAAGTCGTCGAAATCACGGTGGCTGTACGTGGCATGGAGGAAAAGACCGACAGTTCTCCGAAACACGAGCCTTTGCGGATCTCCCGTACCATTACCGAGTTGATAACAATAGCGAGAACTCCCGAGTGCACCACGTACATGGCGTCTCCATCATCGCCTGTGGAAAATAATACTGTTTGGGCAGGAAACGCCACCATTTCCAACAGACTTGTCATGGCCACAATAAACTGATCATTACAACCTTCGAAAATCGATATATCCGCGATAGTAGCCTTCAAAAGCTCTACTTGAATATCGTTAGCGATCGAAGGACACAAAAGTTTCGACGTCTCGCGATCGTGGGATTCCGTATCGGTGTAATAGCGCTGTAAAACAAAAATATAATTAATTGCTATGAAATAATAAAACATAATTGGAAATACACGTACCTTTAGATATTCGATCGCCTGGGTTTGTTGGCTTTTCGGGACTCGATGGAAGGACAAAACATGCACAAGTTGATTAATTCGCGCCTCCATAGCCTCCGTTTGACCACTTTCACACTTGGAAATGACAAAAATCGTCGCGCAGAGAGTAGTAAACATGGAAAATCCACACAAAGCCACTAGAATCGTGAATAGAAACTCGATACTGTGATGTGGCAGCTCTCCCTCGAACAATCCCGTCATTATCCCGACACTCCAGAACATTGACGCCAAATACTGACTATGTAGAGAATGACTAGGATCAGAGCTCTCGATAATCTCGTAATGGTGAAAATTGAACCGGATGCAAGCTTGAACGTGGGCCAAATACACGGTAGACGCCAGCACCTTAAGCAGCTTTAAAGCTACGAAATATTTGGCGAAAAACTCGTCCAGACTCGACACAAAATGTGGAATTCTGGACCACCGGAGCAACTTTAACAATAGCAATTTTGCTACTAATTTTGGGTAAATTACCACGAAAACTTGGTATGGTAAAATCGCGATAATGTCGAGGGCAAACTGGAACGATCGGATGTAGCTACGAACCGTGAGTTTCTTGTCTCGGATGAGGTTCCCGTCCGAATAGTATCCAGTATGCGCTTGAACGTACAAATCCACTGCGAAAACGCCCTCACACGCTATAAAAACTGTGAAAAGTGTCGACACAGTTTCGACAGCCTCAGGCTGGAACGCCAGGAAGTACGGGACTAAAAATGCCTCGACCAAAAGACTCAGCAAGAGCAAATACTCCCACACCTTGACAGCTCTCGCGTTCGGGTCGAAAGCGTTCTGATAGTCTTCTTCCAAGACATTCGCTACGCGAGTGTGGAGACTGAAGGGACTGTGCACACGACCGATGGATTTTCGACTCAGGGACAATCTCCACGAATGCTTCTCGCTCACCTTGCTCGACTTGCTCGTTGGGACCATCTGCGCTGGGTCAATTATTGCTCAAGAAGTGGGAATAGCTTAGTAACCCGCTTAACTGCGGTCGTCAAGCACAAAAATAATTTTTGTCGTCGTAACGACTGCGAAGCTGCTCAACCAATCAGGCTCTGTATATTTTCAACAACAAAAAATAGTACAGGAAACCTGTAATGAGTCAGCATCGTTGTCAGAGTTGTTTCTTTAAAAACATTTACATGTATTCAAAAAGAAGACCAATTATCATCTGCTGCATTTTCAGCGTTTTTCGAGTGGTTAAAGTGTCGATTGTTTGCTCGAAATTACATGGAGATGACTCGTAGTCCAGTGCCAATAAGCACCAGCGCCGTGCCGAGTGCGAGAGTACGCAGATTTTTCTCTCCTTGGATTTCCTTGAAATATCCCGCAGACCACAGCATCGACACCATAGCAGGGCCGATGGAGCAGATCGGGAAAATCTGATCGAACCCCAAGGCGCCGATAGCGTAGAGCTGGCCACACAAGCCAATTCCCCACAATACACCGCAGATATAGGCTGGACGCATGACACTCCGAGGCATCGAGCGTTTGAGTACAAATCGATGGAACAGCGAGTACAGCAAGAAGACGATGGTGCTGGTTAAGTAGACGCCCAAACACTGCGAGAAGACGAAGTTCAGCGGGTTACATGTCTCCACAATGGGACTGCTGAGTGCAGGATCCGACGGACGGCAGCGATCCTTCCAGTTGACGAACGGTACGAGGCAACAGCTCAAAAAAGCCCCCACTAATAGTGCGACTGTCATTCCGAAAATCTTCCGGGTTTTTTCGGCTTCCGCGTCGCCAAGCTCCACGTGTTCACCCAACTCGTTTGGCATCATATAAGGCCCAAAATTCGGCAATTCCGGGTGCACGAGTGATTCTTGGAGCGATTCACGTCGAATCAACGCAATATTGGTCAATTCTGCGTCATCTGCAAATTGTGGTAGTAAAGGGGAACTTTCACCCACGGAACTGCTGAGACTGTCGTTGCTTCCGCCGTTTTCTTCAATTCCGTCCCGTTCGGTCTTGGTTTTCTTGGCTCTCTTGGATTTTGGGGCTTTTAGTGTCGGTTTGATGGTTCCGTACACAGCGATTGAGGCGAGCATGAATACTATCCCCAATAAACTGATCCAGGGCATGTTTGGGATCGTGGGTGATACACCAAACAGTCCGAGACGCGAAACGCAATAACCCAACGTGATGTTGGTGGCGTTCCAGAGCATAAAACCCACCCCGAGGCCAAGGGTGTTGACCACAGTTGGGATCAATAAGTTGGCGATGGCGAATAAGGCACCACCCAGTAAACCTTCAGGAAACGTAAACATCCCCGACTGGGAGAATTGGGACCAATTGTTGCTGAGTAAACCCCAGGCGATGCCCACCATCAAGATCCCAGAACACTACAACATACCAAGGATTAGTGTTAACCCCATTAGCATGACCACAGTTTAGCAAGAATGGCTACAGTACCATAAACCACTGGAAAAGGATCCCATCTGTGATAAAGTTCAGATTGCGTACACCACACGAATGTTAGGATTTCCCCCCAAAATAGTTCTATCTATAGCATGTACGTACCGTAGGTGGCGTAGGCCTTGGCGGGCACGTAGCAAGTGCCGAAGAAGAAGACGGCCACGATGGCGGCGGTGTAGCCCAGCACCACTTCCTCGCTCATAGCTGGGAGGCTTCACGGGGCGAGGGGAGGTTTTGTTAAATGAGGGACAGGAGGGATCCAATGCTGGGTGTCGTACGAGTGCGACAGAACTTGAAGTGGGACCAAAACGAATTCTGATTGGCCGGAAAGGATCAGCTTGTATCAGATGTTATCAGAATCTGTCGGTAGTTGGTATCCTACACATAATTAGTTAAAAACACAGAAATGCTGTGTATCCAACGTGGATTGGGAAAGGTCGCTATGATTATCCGAGTCATTCATCCACTAGACGATCATGGCAACAACCCTGTCTTACACGTTCCTGGTGCTAGCCACGTTCCTCTACGGGACAAAATCCACCGAAATCGACGTGAACGGCATTGCAATTGACAATATCCAAGCTGCAAGTGGCAGTCTCGACGATGTCGAATTCCTAATCCAGGAAGAGGCTCGGGTGGTCAACACGTTGATTGAGCTGGACAAGCAGCTCAACGCAGCAATGGGCCAAGTATCCAGCAGCGCCAGTGGTGCTCTGGAGGTTGACGTGGTCGTCGGACAATTGGACGGGCCCTACAGTGGATCGAAACTTTGGATCGCTGATGAAATCATTGTCGAAATCCCAAATACCAGACTTTCGGAGGAGGAAAAAATCAAGATCCAAGAGAAGATTGAGAGCGGCGTGGCAGATACTTTGGATGCAATGATTATCGACGCGAAGGTGGAGAAAGAAGTTGGAGAATCGTTCGATGATAAGGTCGAACGGTTGTTTGAAGAAGAAGCAGAGGCGGAGAAGGAGCTGGATCAGATGAAACAGGAACTGGAAAAGACGCTGGATGAGCTGCCGAATGAAGGTCCAGCAGCAGAAATTGACATCGTGGTGAGCGAGACAGACGGAGAGAACGAGGTCGTTGAGGATGAGATTGTTGTGGTCATTCCAGCGTCAACAGGTAGTGGGCCAAGACTTACGGAGGATAAGAAGGAGGAACTGGAAGAAGGGATAGTGAACGAAGCTGCGAATGCCTTGGGGACGATCATCCTGGACGAGTTTATAGACGATAAAGTGTCAGAAACTACAGAGGTGGGTTTGCACGCCCCACGCCTTGAAGAAGATTCTCTTCGTGAGAATACAGTGGTAGAACGTACGTCAGCTCCGTTTGCAGAGAAGGCTATACACGCTGCGTGGAACGTTGAGCCAGAAGCGAAGCCTGCTCTTCGTGGAGCTGCTACAACTACGGCCCATACTGGTTTCGAGCATCCGTTGTTCGTGCCTCATCACTGGCAAACTTACGAGGATCAGCTGTGGACTATGAAGCTGACCATGCTCACGTCAATGTCATCTTTGACCCTACTGCTGATTGTGGGCGTCTGGACGGGAGTTCGTCGCTCACGCCATCGCGCCGTCCTGGACGACAGCCACTTCCGCTGGGCCGAGGCAATCGAGTACATGGATGCCTTTCCGGACGATTCCTAGGATAATTTCTCGGTCTTATGACCTGATATATATCAGAATAGTTGAAGTTTTTCAGGAGTGATGATCACTTCAACTTATCTCCAAAATTATCCGTCATTGTCGGGATGCGCGCGCGCACTTACTGATTATCTGTTGCATCATGGGCAGTCGCCGTGTGTTTCCCCTATCGGTGGACGCTTCTTCGTCCTCTGCGGGCGCTCGCTCTCAGCCTCCACCTCCCAAGAGTCCAGCGCATCGTCCGCCCACTGGCCATGGCTCTATCGATCTCGCAAGGCCTCCGACAGGGGGTTCTGTGGGCTATCAGGGCTTTGATCGACTCATGATGATGCGTCAAGTCAACGCTGCAGTGCCTCAGCAAGTCCTAAGCGGTGGGGACGAAGCTTCAGCTGCTGTGAATCACCGCCAGAGAATGGCAGCAGAGCAACAGCGACGTATGGAGCTGACGATGATGGCGAAGGAGGACTATACGGGGACAGTAGAAGGACAGGAAAGACTGCAGCGACAAGAGGAAAGATCTCGTATGAGAGAAGAAGAACTGCTGGTCATCAGGATTGTAGAAGCGGAGAAAGAGGCTGCGCGGAAGCTGCAACGCGAGAAGGAGCTGGAAGAAGAGAAGAAGATCAAGGAGCAGTATTTGGCCAAGATCCGAGCTCAGCGGGAGCAACAAGAGAAAGAAGCAAAGGAGAAAGAGGCCGCGAGGAAAGCGGAGATGGAACGGAAGATGAAAGCGCTCAAAGAAGCGGCAGACGCTAAAGCTCGAGCGGAGTTCGCTGAGAAGCAACATGCGATCGAAGAAGAGGCCAGAATGGCGCGTGAAAAGCACCAAATTGAGCTTGAAATTGTCCAGATGCAGGTAGAAGACGTGCTAGGTCATGGCATGCAGCAGGAAATGTTCGCTGAACGAGAGAGACAGCGACAGATTGCAGCAGAGCAGGAGGAATGGCGCTTGTTTCAAGAACGTGAGCAAGAGAAACAGCGCGAGGCCACTCAGTTGCGACGAGCTGCTATGGCGCAGCAGTACGAGCAGGACAAACAGCGACGTATTCAGATTCACAAGCTGCAGAAGGAACGCGCCGCCCAGATAGCTGAACGCAAGGAGCTGCAAAATCAAGTTCAAGCTCAAAAAGACGAGATTAACCCAGAAAGTGGAGACGAAGCTAAGCCCACAACACAGCACAGTGAAGACAATATACCCGTCGCTTGGTCTTCAAACGGGGTCAATGATGAGAAGAAGGATGCTGAGAACGAACCGAAGGAAGAGAATTCGTCTCTAAAGGACGAATCAAGTGTCGTAGATACACTCATAGAAGTAGCCGGCAGTGATGATATAGACCAAGCAAAGCTGAGCACACCATTGGAGAAGCAAGAGGATCAAGCTGTACGTATTCAACCGGATTTATCGGCTGAGAAAAGCGAAGATAGCTCGAAAGATCTAATTTCTGTCGAAACGCAGGAAGAAACCACGTCAAAACCCGGTCAAGACGACGTTAAGATTTCCAAAACAGAAATCTCTACAGAAGAAAGCGATACTACAAATGTAAAGAATCCGGATCATGTCACTTCGGGTGCTGCCGAAGGGCCTGCATCAGAGATAACCCCGGAGTCGACGGGTGAAAACGAAAAAGAGGCGGATGTTCCACAGATCTGGAGCATTTCTACCGCTCAAGAGCAGGGTTTTGTACCATTTGCGCAGGTTTTAAGCGTCACGGACCACTCACCAGCAATGCAAGCAACACTAAAGAGTGGCGATCTTCTTGTTGAGTTCGGAGGGATTGTCAGTAGCACACCGAAGTGCTTAATGGCGATGGCTGAGTGCGTACAGAAGAACGTGAATACTCCGATCCCCGTTGTTCTATTGCGCTCTGTGGAGACTCCAGATGAACATTTTGAAGAGTTACGAGTATCATTGTGTCCACGAAAGTGGGGAGGCAAAGGATTACTTGGCTGTCAGCTCAGTCCTTTCAAATGGCCTGAAAAAATCTTTGATCCGGTTGAACCGCAAAAATCTGAGCGGGATATCTCCATAACATCCACAGCAGATTTATCCAGTAGTGACGAAGGTGCAAGTGCGTTGGTCGTATACGATATTATACCTGCATCTGTTGCAGATCAAGCAGGTCTTCTGAATGGTGACATTTTAGCCGGATGTGAAGGTTTGGAAATATCCGTGAGTGTGGATAATCTGAAAGACGTTGTTTGTCATATCCAAGCACAACGAGCTGCTGGTTTACCTGTCAACATTGATATTAACCGGTGGATTGAGGAAGATCAGTGTTATCGATCGCTTCGTATCGAGTTACCAGCATCGGATGGTTCTCTCGGGTTCGCACTCACTTCATTTGCAGAATACTACAATTACTATTCCAGCACTATAGCTACAGTATCAGCATGCGAAGAGTGTTATTTCACAACATTAACTACTGCACTACACGCAGCAGCTCTCAGTGGGCACGTCAGTTGCTTGGAAGCTCTTCTCAACTCGCTTCAAAACGGAGATGGAGGCGGATATTCAGCCAGCGACTACTTAGATTGGAGAGATGAAGACGGTCGGACGCCATTATTCTACGCGTGTTATGCTGGTCAGCTTGAGTGTGTGAAATATCTGCTAAAATCCGTCGTTAGCGCCGGTGGTGACTTGTATGGAGACACAGTACTTCACGCTGCCACGACCAGCGGGAATACTGCTGGAATTACACTCTTACTGCAGAGCGGATGTGTCAAGGTAGACGATAGAAACCACACGCGGTTGACTTGCGCTCACGTAGCGCCAAACGTCGAGACCCTAACGTTTCTTGGCGAACAGTGCGAAGCTGACTTGTTGGCTACGGATACTGAAGAGCGAATGCCACTGGCTTATGCTTGTCTTCGTAATGACGTTGAGAGTATTCACTATTTATGCAAAAAACACCCAGACTTCGTGGACTATGCGGATGTACGTGGTAACACCCCACTGCATGTAGCAGCGTGGCTGGGACTCCAGGAGGCTGTTGAAGTGCTTATCACGTATTTACCGTCTATCGCATTGTATATCACGAACGAGGACGGCCAAAATGCTGCGGAATTGGCTCGCTCGAATGGAAACGAAGACGTTGCAGCGTTCCTGGACAGTGTCATGGCTGCGGCGGAGACACGAACGAATCGTAATTTAGAGGTCTGGACCACCGCGTTAAAAGGACTGTAAAAGTACTCCAGTTTGAAGCTAAATCCACTCAGTATACATTAGGAGACCGCGACAAAGGACCAGATGCAATGCCGCTCTAACAGGTAGGAGCCCCCTGTCATGTGTATCGCACGGTATCTTGCCACGGTGCCTGTCTTATCACCCAAGACCGCGCACGACTGTCCGTGTTGTACTTCTCCACGATCACGTAAGGTATGATTGATATACCTGTAGGTTAGCGTAACTCTGCACGTCGGAAGGCTCTTCAACTTGAGATGGCTATACAATTCGGTGGTGCATGTGCACACTTGACGCCCCGAACAAACTAACGACACAGAACGTTCGCACTTAGTGGAAACAATCAAGTTTGACATTCGCGTCACTTTGCAACCAAGCAGTCATGACGGAGCAACCTTCCGCATCGCCGCTTGCTGCCAGCGACTCGGACGACGGCTTCCAGGATGTCCTAAGTGAGGATGAAGAGTACGAAACACTGCTGAACCAGGAGAGCGTGGCACTCGAGCGCCGCATGAAGACTGTAAGGCGGTAGAAGGCTTCCCAGACAGCCATCACATTGGTTCTCCTATGTTTAATATCTCATCGCGCTTTTCATAATTTATACTCAACCGCCAGATGGGCATCCGCGACGGGCTGGAGCTCGGCAAGGAGGACACGCTGCAGCAAGGCTTCGATCAGGGCTTTGCACAGGGAGCAGCACAGAGTTTCCGCTTCGCGCGGCTACGTGGGGCACTAGGGACGGCATCAGCTTGCGGACTCTTGGCGTCGGACGTGATGACACAAGTAAAAGCCTGCATGTCGCAGTTGAGGACACTGGAGATGGACACTAGTGTCCACAAGGACGGAGAAAAGAACACTTCATCTGAAGAAACAGTGCAGCAGGCTGAGGACATTCTGAAAAGCGTCGGGGTGGACCTGTCGACGTCCTCCAAGCAGTAGAACAGAGGCTGACGGACCAATACAAGCCTCAAGAGTGTCCACATTAGACGAACCGCTGAACTGTTGAAGCTGCTGCTCTGTCGTGTCCAGGGTCAAAAGTCTCTAGTCGAGCGTCACGTCCACAGTCGGAGCTGCGACGTCCAGTCGAGGCAGAGACTTCATCCGCAGTGGGGCTGTGTGAGGACGTGCAGCACGGACAGCAGCAGCGCCGTTTCCTGCGCCGGAGAGGCTGCTGACGGACGGGATCTCTACTTGGTGTTTGCCCACCAGAGCCACTCTCTCCAAGCACGAGTTGTCGACGTCTAACAGGCCGTCGCCGTTGATCTCTTCAGTTTTATCAGAGGAGACGGACTGGACGGAGAGATTAATCAGCGAGTTAATACTGGCGCTCATGCAGGTATGCGAGTTTGTCTTGGGGATGCGGAACCCACCACGGTACACGAACTCGCCTGTGCCTGGTGCATTGTGCACCGAGTCTTCGCCACTTTTTGGCCGGATCCAAGAAGAACCCGACCGACCACGGACCGCAGTCTTCGTGTCAATGCGGTTACGTATCGCAGCGGAACTAGGCCGAGATTTGGGCAACGTGCCGGTAGCCGTTTTTACGGGTTGGAGCTGGGAGCTGTTAGCTGTTAGCTCTTCATGCTGAGCGCGATGGCGCATTAGTATGTCTGTCATATTGAGGCCTATGAGTCGTATCGTCGGACCAGTTATCCCGTGTCTACAAATATCCGTTAAGCTATTCATCCGACCTCTGCGTCTAGCCAAGTCTCTTCGTTCTCTCGACCGGCTGAGCTGGTGCATGTTGTCGATATAAGTAAGTGGTGAAATTGCTCACCTTTAGGTTACAGCACGTGGTACTGAAGGCGTTAACACCGGGAAAAAAACGTTCACATTATTGAAGACCCAAAAAAAGCCTTGCATAAGACTAAACTGGGGGCCACCTCCAGGATGTGAGGATTTCTCCCGTGAGACGGATTGCTTCCTGTTGGTGCTCTTAGCTTTCAAAACGCCTTGAGTATCGCGGAGGTGTCGCTCAAGCAGTTTCCGGAGCTGGTCATCCTCGATCGGTCGCTTCATACGCCTGAGTCTTGTGCCGCGTAATGACGATAAAACTGGTGGTAATCATGCTGGCGATTCAAAGGTATTTCATCGTTGATTTACTTGGCCTCGCGTGGCGGAAGGGATATGTATGAAGTCGATACGGCTTCTCTTCGGCGGCGCGCAGAAGGAGGCGGACTCCAGTGTATAAATGAGCTTTTTAACTGTTCGATTGAAAAGTCTCCGTTGTTCCACATCATCCAGTCTCCAAGCTCGCCTCGTGAACAATTTGCCCGCGCAAGCATTCCCCTGGATAGCCAGGCATGGCTTCATCTTATCAACTCGTCAGATCACCCTAAACGGTTTAGTGGCTTAGTAAACCACCACCAATACCGATACGTGTTGACAATCGACCGTGAAACCTTCGCTAGATCCGTTCTCTCGCTCGTTGTAAAGTTCGTGCTGGAAGAAGGCTGCGTTAGAATTGCTGTGGCGAGGTGACCATGTATCATGCGCTATCATAGCGCGTAGTAGTATTCGCTAGCGAGTAACGTTAGCTCATCTTTGTGAGGAAACGAGGGACCCTGGAGAGTACTTAGGGTCCTTACTGCTGCTTGAAAGTTGAAATCTTGACGTGTGGCCGTCGAAGAAACAGTCGCTTCTGTTTGTTGGGCGGAAGCGCTTGAACGATGTGATTCTTACCTGCGGTATTTTTTTTCTTCTGGGGCACGAGCTTAATATATCGCCTTCTGGTATTAATACTATAATACCAGTACTACATGTATTAATTCCTGTGGTAGGTCCCCCTAGTGTCCCGGAACCTAAAAACCAAGAACCAATACATGTAAAACTACAGCGGTGCTGCTCACCCAAAGCCTATCAAATCGTGCCAATCCCATCCTCATGGCTACGCAACCAGCCCCGTCCAAGCTGCGACGAGCTCTTCGTACAGTGCCAGTAAAAGCGAATGGCTCTCCTGCCTGGCGAACACTCCAATGAGCTCCAACAATGCCAGTGATGCCCGTCGATCGAATGGTAGCAGCAAAAGCAGAGAAACGGTGTCCACCACTTGACCCGACGACAGCATGACCCCAATCACCTCGTGGTTCATCTGCAGTCGCGGATGGGGCAACGAGTACACGATCGCCAAGAACTCCATACAGAACTGGGTGGCCTCGTTGAAACGAGTCTCCGCACACTCCGACAGCCACAAGCTCAGACAAGTTTGAACCTCAACGGAGAGGGCCATGATCGACCTCTGGTCTGCCACCGTCTCGAGGAACGGACTGCTACCCAGCAGCTTGGCACCGACACGGACCATCAGCCGTGTCTTTGCATTGCGGTTATCAAGCGAGTCCGACCTTGACGTGGCGGCCAGGAACAGCGCCGTCCTACCGGCCGAGTTGACACTGTTCCACAGTGCAAGTATCTCTCCTTCCGGTTCATCACGTCGATAGAAGCGCAACAAGCAGTGCAGCTCCTCTGGCGTTGAATACCGCGCAGCGTAGTGAAGACACGATTCGCCTGACGCCGTGTGCACAGCTAACACGCGAGCCTGTTCGTCTAAAGACCGCAACAGTTTGGCCACTGCAACTTTCCTCGTGAGCAGCGCTCGGTGCATGGGCGTCTCACCGCGAACGTTTTGATGCAGTGTGGTGGTGTATTCTTCTTCCACCAGGAACTTGACAATAGGCCGCACACCTTCATCCACTGCAGTCATGAGTACAGATCCAGCAAACTCTTCTCCCTCGCCTGTCACCACCCACACGTGATGATTGAGGATGATCTGCAGAACGTTAACGTCGTGGCCGCGTATGACGAGCTGGAGTGGCGTGACACCGTCGTTCGCTGGGAGATGTACGTTCGCGCCGTGTTGAAGGAGCAGGTCGGCTACCAAGAGACTCGTCGGTTGTATGCAGTGATGCAGTGGCGACATTCCTTCCTGTCGATTAAAGAAGCGTTAGGTCTCATTTGTTGAAGCGAGACCTTAACTAAAACGTACTTCATCTTGTGCGTCGACGCTGGCCCCGCTAGAGAGAAGTAGGCGTGCAACCTCGTACGTATCGTCCGTTGTGGCATGATGCAGTGCTGTCTTCCCACGCTGGCACTTCTTGTCGACGTTAGCGTTGAAATCAAGGAAGAGCTGGATGAGAGACACGGTACATCGTGTCCGCTTCTCATCTTCCTCTCGGCACTACAAATGTGGAGAAAGTAACACGTCAGAACGGCTGCAGCGAGTGTATACTACGTGTCCGCTTCACTCACGTCCATGACCAGGTTCCGCTGGATTGCTATGCGGTCGCGAAAGATACAGCGCGTCACTTGTAAGTTATGGTGCATGATGGTCAGCATAATTGCCGTCATGCCACTTTTATCTGGTGTATCCGGGTCCTGACCCTCTTCGAGAAGATACCTGACTATCTTGTCGTCCCGGTGCCACGTCGCTGTGTGTAGTGCCGACGCCCCGATGGTGCTCAAGTGGAAACCGTCCCAAGTACAGAAGCCGGCAGGCAGAGAAGATTGAGAAGCATCGGAACCGTTCGTCACTGTGTCTTCGTCGACGTTCTGTTTAAACAGCAGAGATTCATTCGACTCAACAGACATGCGGGGGCGGAAGAATAGATAGAATAGTTGCGTTACCCGGTTGAGATTAAGCCATTGAGGATGCAGTTTTCGCAGCTTCTTCATCTGGTCGACGTCGCCGTTTCTTGCTGCCTCCAGCCAAGCTTTTTCGACGCGCGGTAGCTGGTCCATAGGGACGGTTGTTTCGCGACTTAAAAAACCGCTTTCGATGCTTGTAGCGACTGCAAGAGGACGTCACGTTTTCTAGGAATGACCGATTCGGATAAATGGTAAACGAGGAGCGTAGTTGTCGAAATAATATAACAGCTTTGCGGGCTCGATACCGACTGCACGGTGCGATCTGGTACGGGCTAAATCGAGTGCCCAACCCGGAGATGAGGCATTGACAAAACATGAGCCTTCGTCTCGAAAGTTTGAAGGACTCTGCAGACGAGTCGAGAAATGATCGCTGAAGGACAACCAGACTGGTTACTCGTAGCCCTGTCGGCCGGACGTTTGTGGATAGCCCTCGCTTCACGGCAAGGCTGACTCGTTGCAGTCTTTCAGGCACTGCTTGATGGGCGTCTGGCTTTTTAAAAAACGCGGTGCAACTACACATTGTACTGCCAACAGAGAGTATTCTAGGACCGAAAATACGATACTAACAGGTTAAGTGGTGTCGTGAAACCCGACTAGTGTATAATCGTCCAGTATATTGGGTCTTTTTGGGGGTCAAGGTCAATTGAGAACTAAGAAACAAACTACAAGAACAACACCATGTCGAGAGCTAAGAAAACATTATACATTAGGTTGCAGAGGTAAAAACAGTTCAGCGAATAAACTATCACAGGCTAATGATTGTTAAGAATATGTGATATTAGAAGTTCTCGTTGAACATGTAAACAAAAGGTCGGTCTATAGTTCGAGAGACAGGTCCACTGGATGCATTGCGTTTTTCTGCAGAGATGCAGCGCTAATGCTACTTTACAGCAGTGCATCTGAAGGACTCTAAAAGAATAACACGACTAAATCGAGGGTCATGAATGCATAACAAAGCTGTAGGGGGGGATACAAGAACCCCAAATAACGGACACCTTCATTTGCAGGCATGGGATTGATCGTACTTAAACTTTAAACCAGCACCTATTTTAATAGGTGCTATTAAAATAGCTGCATGTACTTGCTTCAGGGTTGAAATCTGTACTAAACCGTTGAAACTCCTGGCGTCCATCAAAAGGATTTTCCTATGTCTACTGTGTTCTGATTTTCTCTAGGATTCCTAGTAAGAAAGATGTGTGGCTGGGCAAATCGTAGCAAAGAAAAACTTCTGGATTTTCCCCGCTATAGCAGGCTTCTATTATTAATAGCAGCCAAAACAATATTTTTTTAGCAACAGATGAACCACTTACTTTTGTACTAAATAAAGAAATAAAAATGTCAATAGGTAGCGCCTTTTGTTTACACAACCTACGCAACAATTGTAAACAGATTCTTAGTACTGTAAGTACACAAATTTTAAAATGGAAGAAAAGCGTGGCCATAATCTGTTTGGTGTGGTGATGCTGTGTACTAGTAGCCCTCATAGTACAAGCACTATACTAGTAATACTTTGCTTTTTTGTTGTTGCAAATCCCAATCGTGAGTGCAAGATCCCTTTCACTATGAATGCCAGCCAAGAACAATGGACGGCTTCCCAACTTTTCCCAACACAAAAAGATGCCATTCGCGACACGACGCCAGCAACATCAACACCTCGCCTTTCCGGTCTCATTTGCATCGTCGGGAATCCGAGTGCGTATTCAATCTTTTTTAGAAAATTGAATACGCGCTCGAATTCCAGACGAGTACAGTATCTGGCTTAACAGCCAGATACTGTACTAAAAGCAACTGAGAGTGATCGTGACGCCACCAGCATCCAACACTATTTGTCGACTGATTTAGCTTTCTAACGTGAAGCTGGAATTCATGTAGCAAAGACAAGCTGATACTAGCAACCTGAGGATGTAAAATAAAAGGTGGGGAACAGACAAAATACGTCCGTATAATTGAATTACCGTAATGTCAAGAGGACCCGTTATATTATGTTGTTTCCACCATTTGAAAAAGCAAGAGGCTATTCAAGCAGAATGGAACTTCTCTATCCTAAATCACAATTAAGCTAATAGAGCAGCGACACCTCTACAATCCTTGTGTGTGCATTCAATCGCTGCTGCAACTACCCTCATTTCTTTATTGTGATCGGCACTCCGAATGTCTAATCGGTTTGTAAATCGGTTGCAATTATGGCTTATTTAGACTTCAAATCCTTATTTATCTTATCTGGTCTCCTATTTAGATTCCCAGTCTCTATTTTAGACTCAAATATATAAAGGTGATTAGCAAACAGAACCGTATGCTTTACTGGACTCGGAACCGATTTGTAAGTAAATAAGCCAGAATGTCACTTTCAAACTCGACATTACGAGCTTATTCGGCTATATAAATCTAGCGAACTAGCCGTGCGTCTAGGCCTCCATTATGGCTAGGTGAATAGTAAGTGACCGCCAGGAACTATGAGGCATCTGGTAGTTAGTTACCTATATGAGAAGCTCGATAGAAGGTTTAGATGACAGACAAGTCCGCAAATAGTGCCTATTTCACTCGGTAGACACATGAAACTCTTTGGGCTCTGTATCTAATTTATGCGAGGTGGCATATTCTAGTGAGATTGGCCACTCCCATTAATGAACAGAAATTGCGCCATAGCCAAGTGTTTTGCGCAATGCACGATTAAGCAGTTTTTTCGGAAGCCAAGAGGTTAACACTTTAGCCCTTTATTGCTATTCCTGGGCTCGGAGCGCTATGTTTGACGCGCAGCTAGCAGCTCACCAGCAATACAAAGCTGCTGACTGACACAAATTCCCTTTGCTGGTAGTATGTTCCAACCCAACGTCCTACGTGGGAGGCGAGCTTCAGCTGCATCTAGCGCCAGGATTACGGCTGGCGAGAACGACTTTGTCAAAGTCCTATCCGTCGACTTGTCACCTTTGGAGCTGCGCTTTAAGAATGTTTTCTCTCGATTGGCAGCTATCGAGAAACACTTGGACCTGAAGCAGCATCTGACTGAGCAGCAAATAGACGATAGTAATAAGACCACCAAGCAAGAACAGGGAGCTTCAGTTACTGCGGCTCAACCTCCCGAGTCCGAGGATGAAGCTGATGAATCCAAGCCAGAAATCCAGACGAATCCAGAGACCCCAGAGCCGACGCAGAAAATCTACACGGACGGAGTGACACTGGCTCAGGAGATCGAGTCGCTGCGAGCTGCTCAGCTTCGACTCAAAATTGAGCACGAGCTGGCAAACTCGACGCTGCAACTCGAGATGGCAACGCTAAGAACCGACTTGGAGCAAGGAACGGCGACGGATCTGCAGGAATTTCGAGAACAAGTGGCTTCGGCTTCCGTCGCGGCAACCAAGGCGCTTCAGTCGGAGTGCCAACGACTGGCGCAGACCATGAACGTGACGCTTGCCGAGCGTCAAGTGGCGGAAAACCGCTGGAAAGCCTCGTTCGAGGACACGATCGCCGCGCGGATCCAGGACATTTGGTCCGGACTGCACTCGACGTCCCGGAAGCTGCAGGAAAGTCTGCAGTTCTTGCAGACGGAGATGGTCGGGCAGGAGGAATCCTCAAGGGAGATCAACGCGTTCGTAGAGTGTATGCAGACGTCGAGTGCGCGGCTGGAAAGAGACTGCAACAAGCACGCGACAATGTTAGCAGAGCAGGAAAAAAGCTTGGAACATCTCCACGGAATGTGCGCTCAGAACTCCGTCCGTCTACACGAGCAGGACAGTAAGCTCACGGACCAAGTGGGGCCGATCTACCAGCAGATGGAGAGCGCCGAAGCCCGCGTGCTCAAGCACCTCCAAGCGTACGACGCGTTCGTGGCCGCCACGGACAAGACATTCACGGCATTGGAGTCGGACGTCACGGCTTGCAACGCATCTCTTTCGGCTCACGAGTCCAGTCTGAATACGCTCGACAGTCTCGTCCAGCGACACAGTGAAGATCTCGTTCGAGTGGACGAGCGCATGGCCACAAGTGACGCGAGAATCGGCAGCATTGACGGGCGAGTGGCTCTCACCGACAAGAAACTCACCAGCACAATAGCTGTCATTGAGGAGCACTACCAGGAGCGACAGCAGCTCGTGGCCGCCATTCAGTCCGGTCTCAACCAAGCAGCACTGGAACGAACAGCCGTCAAGCACAACGTGTCCGACCTGGGCTTCGTCGTCCAAGAAGTGCAGCACAAACTGCTCGAGGTCGGCAAGACTGCATACACCACCGAGCTAGCACTTGGCCGCACAGCCGCGGAACTGCCAAAACTGCACGCGCGGGCGACGTCCAACTCGTCGAATATCGCCAAGAACCGGCAGAGTATCCGCGACGTCACGGTCATGATCAAAGACGACCGAAAGACGGCGAGTACGCTGCGCAGCGAGTTCGACAGGGAAGTCCACCACAGCGTCACGCGCTTCACCGCCGCTGAAGACCGCGACGCACAAGCGCAGGAAGCCGTGGCCAACGCTGCGATGGCGGCAGACGACGTCAAGGCCCAACTCGAAGCGCGTATCCAGAAGAACGGGAACCTCATTCATCAACTCAACACGATGGTCGACAGCTTGGCCATCACGGAGACCACCGAAGACATGGAGGACAAGATGAACTCGTTCGCTTTGGCGTGTGCCCAACTGGGACTGAAACTGGAATTCTTCGGCAAGAAGGCGAGATCCGTGGACGGTTGTTGCGTCATGAAGGACGACGTCAAGGCCAGCTTGGCCACTTTACTCACGAAAGTCATTCGGTTCCTCGGCTCCGGCGTGTCGATCGACCAGAACAAGTATTTGTTGACAGCCAGGAGATCGCAGTCTGTGGACCCGATCACGGGCCAGATCACGATAGAGATCCCACCGCAGCACGTGCTCGAGAGCTTCCGAGTTGCCAAGGCCGCAGCCTTCACAGCCAAGACACGTAAAGCCATGGATCAATTGCAACCGGTACTCAAGACCAATCGAACGTCAATGGACTTCCGCGACGCCTTTGAGCGTAAATTACGCTTCGTTCTCGAGTTCGGACTCGCTAACCTGTTCCCCAACATGGGGAAGCCAAAGAACCCGTTGAATCGAAGAGGAGGAGAGTTCGGAACGTGCATTGCGTGCGACCGCCCCATGGACACTGACGAGCCTCAAACTGATCCGGAAGAGTCCGAGATACCAGTGCGTCATCGCGCACAGCACGAAGTGGTAGCAGCATCCAGCTCCCAGGCCGTAGAAACGTCATCCGAGCAACGTAATGCGTCGCCCAAATCTCGGCCTAGTTCCGCTGCGATACGTAACCGCATTGACACGAAGACTGCGGTCCGTGGTCGGTCGGGTTCTTCTTGGATCCGGCCAAAAAGTGGCGAAGACTCGGTGCACAATGCACCAGGCACAGGCGAGTTCGTGTACCGTGGTGGGTTCCGCATCCCCAAGACAAACTCGCATACCTGCATGAGCGCCAGTATTAACTCGCTGATTAATCTCTCCGTCCAGTCCGTCTCCTCTGATAAAACTGAAGAGATCAACGGCGACGGCCTGTTAGACGTCGACAACTCGTGCTTGGAGAGAGTGGCTCTGGTGGGCAAACACCAAGTAGAGATCCCGTCCGTCAGCAGCCTCTCCGGCGCAGGAAACGGCGCTGCTGCTGTCCGTGCTGCACGTCCTCACACAGCCCCACTGCGGATGAAGTCTCTGCCTCGACTGGACGTCGCAGCTCCGACTGTGGACGTGACGCTCGACTAGAGACTTTTGACCCTGGACACGACAGAGCAGCAGCTTCAACAGTTCAGCGGTTCGTCTAATGTGGACACTCTTGAGGCTTGTATTGGTCCGTCAGCCTCTGTTCTACTGCTTGGAGGACGTCGACAGGTCCACCCCGACGCTTTTCAGAATGTCCTCAGCCTGCTGCACTGTTTCTTCAGATGAAGTGTTCTTTTCTCCGTCCTTGTGGACACTAGTGTCCATCTCCAGTGTCCTCAACTGCGACATGCAGGCTTTTACTTGTGTCATCACGTCCGACGCCAAGAGTCCGCAAGCTGATGCCGTCCCTAGTGCCCCACGTAGCCGCGCGAAGCGGAAACTCTGTGCTGCTCCCTGTGCAAAGCCCTGATCGAAGCCTTGCTGCAGCGTGTCCTCCTTGCCGAGCTCCAGCCCGTCGCGGATGCCCATCTGGCGGTTGAGTATAAATTATGAAAAGCGCGATGAGATATTAAACATAGGAGAACCAATGTGATGGCTGTCTGGGAAGCCTTCTACCGCCTTACAGTCTTCATGCGGCGCTCGAGTGCCACGCTCTCCTGGTTCAGCAGTGTTTCGTACTCTTCATCCTCACTTAGGACATCCTGGAAGCCGTCGTCCGAGTCGCTGGCAGCAAGCGGCGATGCGGAAGGTTGCTCCGTCATGACTGCTTGGTTGCAAAGTGACGCGAATGTCAAACTTGATTGTTTCCACTAAGTGCGAACGTTCTGTGTCGTTAGTTTGTTCGGGGCGTCAAGTGTGCACATGCACCACCGAATTGTATAGCCATCTCAAGTTGAAGAGCCTTCCGACGTGCAGAGTTACGCTAACCTACAGGTATATCAATCATACCTTACGTGATCGTGGAGAAGTACAACACGGACAGTCGTGCGCGGTCTTGGGTGATAAGACAGGCACCGTGGCAAGATACCGTGCGATACACATGACAGGGGGCTCCTACCTGTTAGAGCGGCATTGCATCTGGTCCTTTGTCGCGGTCTCCTAATGTATACTGAGTGGATTTAGCTTCAAACTGGAGTACTTTTACAGTCCTTTTAACGCGGTGGTCCAGACCTCTAAATTACGATTCGTTCGTGTCTCCGCCGCAGCCATGACACTGTCCAGGAACGCTGCAACGTCTTCGTTTCCATTCGAGCGAGCCAATTCCGCAGCATTTTGGCCGTCCTCGTTCGTGATATACAATGCGATAGACGGTAAATACGTGATAAGCACTTCAACAGCCTCCTGGAGTCCCAGCCACGCTGCTACATGCAGTGGGGTGTTACCACGTACATCCGCATAGTCCACGAAGTCTGGGTGTTTTTTGCATAAATAGTGAATACTCTCAACGTCATTACGAAGACAAGCATAAGCCAGTGGCATTCGCTCTTCAGTATCCGTAGCCAACAAGTCAGCTTCGCACTGTTCGCCAAGAAACGTTAGGGTCTCGACGTTTGGCGCTACGTGAGCGCAAGTCAACCGCGTGTGGTTTCTATCGTCTACCTTGACACATCCGCTCTGCAGTAAGAGTGTAATTCCAGCAGTATTCCCGCTGGTCGTGGCAGCGTGAAGTACTGTGTCTCCATACAAGTCACCACCGGCGCTAACGACGGATTTTAGCAGATATTTCACACACTCAAGCTGACCAGCATAACACGCGTAGAATAATGGCGTTCGACCGTCTTCATCTCTCCAATCTAAGCAGTCGCAGGCTGAATATCCCCCTTCCATCTCCGTTTTGAAAAGGGCTGAAAATGTAAAATGTTGTAAAAAGTAAAAAATAAAAAACGAACCTTGTCACCTCTTCAGATCGATGTCGAGAAGAAAAAAACTTTGTTTGGATCGGCTTAGCATCCATCGGCAATCAAGATGGTAACGTTCTTATCGTATGCTGGAAAACGGACGGGTGATCATGGTGGAGATAAACGACGACTTAAGTACCAGCCACCTGCAACAGTAAATCAAAATATGCTCCCGGACCGAAAAATGCAATTTCTAGATTAATGCTTTTTCGAGACGTCGAGAAATTAATAATTCAATTATAGTGGCATCCCAGACACAGAAGCCTGGCACTGGAAAACAGCGAGTTTTCAGCTCTAAAGCTCAGCTATTATAGTGTGAGCTGATTAAACCGTAAATTGTAAAGTTGAGCACTCGAATAGTCTGCCCAAAAGCAAACGGACCTGTCCTTTATCAATAAATAACATTCCTTACTATTCGCTTATTGCAGTACTACGATTGAGCGAATACGATGCTCAAAACAGCCAAAATTGGCTACTTAATTGTTTTCGCCAGAAAAACTGTTCAGATAAGCTTTAAATGGCAGCGAATAAACCTAAGTCATCATCACGACTTTGCCTACAGTTCATTATTTTAATTCTGTCAGGCTTGGAATTAATCATTAAATTGAGAAATTCGAATGTATTTTTATGAGTATTATTTTTTAGGGAGCAAGTTGCTCAGTATGACTCTCACGAGCTCACGGTTCACCGAGCCTGGACAGGCCAGCGGTGGCTAAACACGGAAGCTGCTGACTTCAACGCGCAGAAGCAATAGATCATGTGCTCCACCAACACCATCATGCACCGGGATGGTCTGATGGGAGAGCAGTTGGATACGCTTTCCCGAGCCAACACGAAGTCGGTATAGGTGACATCCATGTCCTCGTCACAGGGGAGGATGATGGTAGCAGGTCCATTATACTCATACTTTTTTCTCTCCATAAAGATAAACTTTGTCAATGTCAAGAATGACAAAACGCCTGCTTGGCGCTGACGGACGCGAACACACCGCAAGGTATGATGAGCCTAGGTTCGTATTTAATATTGGTGTCTTTGTTAGCAGAATGCCATCAGCAAATGTTACATTTCTGCTGGTGGATGCTATTTTCTAAGAATGTGAGTTTTTTAAAAGTGTTTTCCTTGTTATGGTGAACCAGGGACAAGTGGGAAGCGCCACCAAGCTTCCTGACTGGTGCTCGACTGCGTTTGCTTCATCACTGCGGTGGTGATCTACCGCCACCCCCTCGTCCAGATCAAGAAGAACAACTAGCTGATCATCGACCTCTAACATGCTGGGGTTTGTGCCTTTGACTATTTTCGATCAAGAACTGAGAAAGCCGCTTGCTGGACCTTTACAAGATCCCCCCACCCCAAAAAAAATAAAAAATAAATAAATAAATATATCAGGAGCGATACTTATGCGCGCAGTGATGTTGGGCACTACCTGTTAAATTGTTGGGTCCCAAAACCTCGAAAGGCTATCATCAAAATTGTGTTTCTACCCTCAATGTCCCACACCACACGGCAAAGTAGATCATAATATTATCTAGACCCTAGTGGCTAACCGAACCCACAACAAGGTTTGCAGAACTCCAAGGCCATTGCCCTGACATGTAGGTTAGACTAGAACATACCGTTTCAGGTTGTCAATATTGACTTCAGCTGAAACCACGAACAAAACCGGTCTGCATCTACAGGCCGGAGCAAAAGGCAAAACACTGCGCCCAATGGCCACTAGGTTTAATCTACGTGAGCCGAGAGGATTGCGGCGTCGGTAGTGGTTTTCGCTCTAAGCTTCCTCCGAAGGATCTACTTCTTCAATATCGATAGAGAATTGTTCCACACGTCAGAACACCTCAATCGTAGATTCACCAGGTTGATAAATCTTTATAGCTCAGGCCATTTGTTCATGAACATTACTTTATGACCCGTAAATGTATGATATTTGTGCTCAAGTTTTGAAGAGTGAAAATGATTTTTTTTTTATGGGACACGGTTGTCACTTAGGAATACCTTAAGTTCCCATGCAGATCATTTAATACTTCATGACTCTGTTCGTGATGTACGTCGAGTAATCTCCCCAAATGGCCTTCTCCCGAGCATTCTTATGAATTGTGTTCCGATCCGCTTTCAACACATTCGTAAAAGCATTATCTGCTGTTCTGTACTTGTCGATGGTATACCACTTGTTGAACAGTGCTGTTTCTAACTTCTTGGCAGCACCGCTTGAGCTCCATGAGTGTTTCCCCAGTAGGATCATTACCACCACCTCTTTCTCGCCGAAGACATTCGTGAGTGCTGTCAGCATCGCGCCCTCTGGGTCCTGCTTGTTCAACTTGGCGGCGTGCTCAGACCAAACCTTGAAGTTGCTGCTTGATAAAAACTTAACCACCATTTTCGTCTCTATAAAGCTATTCTTGCCAATCGACATTATGCTGAGATCTAGCGCCTTGAATGCATTACCAAGATCGTCGTCGGCCTTGAGCAATGCCTTGAGCTCCTTAGTCTTGCTTGACGTAAATGCTTTTGAGATCTTTTCAAAACCGGGGATATTCACCGGCATACCCCTTTCTTCCTCGTCGGTTAAAGTACAGATGTGTAGTTTCTGCCGTAGTTTTTGGGCTGGCACATCCCAAGGTTTATCCAGCAATGCCATTATTGCTGGATTTACCGGTACTATTAATAGCCGAGCGCCACCACCCGGCGGTAGGTTAGGTTTGTTCGCCTCCACTTGGCTTTAACACGGCGGGCTTGTCCCTTACAGTAGGATAAGTCCTTTTGGTTCGGCGACCCCTGCCCTCATACCAACGTAATATTTGGCCGAGCCAATGAAACTTTAGCAATGAGCAGAAGTTAATGAATTTGGCTAATACATGTAAGAGCACGTTATGGTTAGGTGTATTGCATTCCAACTTATTTCCGGAATAGTCCGGAATCTTCGTGACTTCACGAAAAAAGAGGCATTACAAAACCCAATACATAAGGAGTACTAACTCGATAAGTGCAGTTTGTGCCGGACGAAACGCCGCAAGTTGAAGACACCGGCACTGAAGCCTGCTTTCAAGAAGTAGACTTGTAATGGGCCAACTCTGTGCCCACTACTTCGGCTTACACGTTAGCGCACGTGTACGAGGAAGCGTAGTTGCTTAAACTTAGGTTAACTATACTTTCGTCCGAAAGTATAGATTTACTAAAATAAGAAAAGCTAAAAACCGTTTTGGGTTAAAATGAGAACTGTTATTTATGATTTATGTTTGGACTGGGTTTCCTCCTAAAAATGATATCATATATGAAAGGTATTCTGCCATCCGATGGCTGTCAGAGCCCTGCTAATCTAATTGGTAGAAAGAAATGCCTATCTACCAATAGGAAGCCTAAATGCATACAGACCAGTGGTCTGCAAAGTGTAATCATTGGTGTGTCTTATACCAACGTTCGAGAACCCTCCATGTAACCAAGTGGCTACGTGTAGCCACTTGTGTGTAGCCCCGTTACAAGACTAGCTTAGCGTGGGCTGGACGCCCCAGACGGCCAGAAGCTAGCTGCGATAGTTGATCGATGAAATTGGTTGCTGAAGATGCATTATAAAACACGCATCCTACTCAAAACGGTTATTCATTACAGCCTTCCTTTTTTACGAACCAGAAAATGAGCGACCCGTGCACGCAACTCCTCAAGATGACCTTGCCTGCAGCTTGCTGGACGGCGATGTCCGAGACCTTAGCTTGCCGTGCCGAAATCCCACTGGTTCTCGCAGTAGTAAGCACCATCGGACTCTTGCGGCCCACCGCGGGGCTTGTACGTCATTTGAATTATGGCATAGTCCTTCGGACAGTGATCCGCACGCAACCAGAACCTGGGGTTCTCCTTGCCGTCCGCCATGACCTGACTTGCCCCGTCGCGTGGTCAAGATGAAACTGAAGTTATGCTGTACGAGACGCCCATGCCCGGCAATGAGAGCCTTGCGCTCATCTGTAACGATGATGTCATCGTGGCGGCGCTGAATTTGGTGCGCGAGGCAATCGTGCTGCTGCAGAACAACGGTAGCAGGCTGTCCATCAAAGAGGGCTCGTGGGTGTTAGTCATGGAGGTGCTCATCGGTAACAGCAGGTTCCGTTTCTTCTAGAGACCGCTTTCGAACGGTCGGACACCGAGTCGGACACCACCGCAGCCAAGTAGATGGTTAGCAACATTGCAGTGGTCAACGAGGACACGTATGCCAAAATTCCCGGTAGCTTCGACAACCTGGCGCTGCCCAACGGCCAGATGGAGTGCGTGACGTCTCTGGCACCCACGGCACTAAGGCGCCCTAGAGAGCTGTCCCCATGTGCTCGGAGAACTGTCCGAGAACGTGCACGCGTGGCTGACGATTTGCTGTTGGGGGTGCTTAGTAGCACTGTTGAAGCGTTTGCGGAGCTACAGGCTCTGCTCCACCACCATCGAGCCATCGTAGAACCTCGTGTCCTACACCGCCATTCCCATGTCCACGCAAGAATGAGCACGTGGCCTCGATCTCCGTCGCGTACAGTGCAGTGGAAGTAGGTGAGCTGGTTGATCTCGGGGTAGTTCGCCACCTTCTCCCAGATCGTTTCGAACGAGCGCGTTCACAGACTTGGCGTTCAACACGGTGAGCGCGCCGTTAATCGACAAATATGTCAGACACTCAGCGAGAACGATTTCGACAGAGGGACGCCGAGCAAAAGCGTTATCGCAGAGCACAGCATCGTGAAGAGGAATCCCGAGCCCAGCGGGAACAGGATCGGCTTCAAATTGAAGTGCCATATCTAAGACCAGTCACATTGAGCGGCAACAGGAGCGGGAGCGCAATTCTACGGCTCGCGCAGAGCAACGATCGCAACCGACGCAAGAAGAATGTGAAGCTGAGCGTGAGACTAACACAGAGCAACACGGGATTTGACGATCGTAGCTTACCCAAGAAGAGAGGGAGGTCATACTGGAGGCGGATATGCATAGGCATGCGCAGCGACGTGCGCAACGAACGGGAGACGAGCGACAAGAAGAGCTCGAGAGGGTACGGACTCGGCGCAAATGTGCACGTCACGGACACGCTCTGATTTCCTATGAAGATTTTGATGCGACCATGGCAACGGGTGAGGACGTGGTCGACGGCCGTCACAGACTTCCGCCTACTACGGGTTGTCCACTCTGTAACGCGTGGAAGTGGCCGGATGAGTCCCCGATATCTTGCTGTCTGGACGGTAGGGTCATATTGCTACCTCTACGTCCCGTCCCTCCAAAATAGCTCCAACTATATGGAGACCCTGAATTTTGTCGGCGCATCTGTGGATGCTACCAAACTTTCGCTTTCACGTCTATTGGGACATTCTGTTTCAATCAATCGTTTGAAGACGTCCGTCAAGAAGGCAGTGTGGCAGGTGCACATGGTGTTTCCACGTATTGTATCCAAGGTGCTATGCGACACTATTTAGGCTCTCTACTGCTTCATTTTGACCATCAGACGGGTGAGAGAACCGCTCCGAAGTTTGCTCAGATCTATATTGTGGACCCAGACATGCAACGCCGCGCGGAACGACGTCTGGGTATTTTTGCGGATCTTGATCGTGTTGCATTGTTGGAAATTGAGCAAATGACGACAGAGTGCAACCCGTTAGCCAAGAAGTTCCCCTCCGTTGGAGAGCAAGTTCGCCAACACAACACAGAGAGTATAGTCGATTTGTGTTCCGACTGTACGACAATTCGGCTCAATTTCGAACACATAACCGACCGACAGGGTCTGAGGTTGCAGCGACGCTTATGGAGGACGGTAATTTGACTCAGCCTCGGGATTTACTGCGCCCAACACGGGACCAGGCGGTTACGTCTCTTCGAGCCGGATGCGAAGTACGACCCACTTCAATACCCACTGTTACTTCCGACGGGGAGCTGGGTTGGAATTACACAGACCTGTTTGTGAATGGCGCTCAGTATCGCAAAAACAAAAAAGCAGATATCACTATGCAAGCATGCTGCTTACCGCCTGCACCAGAAGGTGAATGATCAGTCTGCTCTCCACCAAGGCGGACGTCTCTTTCAGCAGTGGTGTATAGATCAGCGCGCAAAATGTGAGCAAGAACAGCTTCGTTGGGTGGCCACGAACCAGAGAATACTTCGAACTGATCAATACGGAGATGTCCAGGACGCTCTGATCAACGAGGACACTGTAACTCTGGAAGAAGGGGAAGTGCTACTATCGGAATACGACTGATTCAACGATACGTTGGTGCACCTGGATCGGAACGAAGACGACAGAGGGGAATCAAGCCACTTCCTCAATCAGGTAGGCAAGCGTATTATTTAACTGGCTTCGCCCATGGACAGCCCGCTATCAATGTACAAGTCCTATCAAGATTCTATGACAAATATTCGAGAATATGGGAGACCTGATGTCTTCATGACCGAAACATGCAATCCCAAGTGAGACGAAGTCGTCGAAGCCATTTCTTTAGAAATTCAAACAGCTACAGACCCACCAGATATCGTGGCGCGTGTGTGGCAAGCGATACTACGCGCTACTCTTCAGAATTTAAACGAGGGTGTTCTTGGCCGAGTTCAAGCGCGCATATATGTGGTCGAGTTTCAAATGCGAGGACTACCGCACGCACACATCTTGATTAACATGGCTGACGAAGACAAACCACGAGCTCGCCAGATCGTTGACAAGATAATTTCTGCTGAAATTCCGGAGAAGGAAAGGAATCCTTAGCTGTACGAGAAGGTCATGTCATGTATGTCGCACGGGTTCTGCGAAGCTGCCAACCCTTCGTGCTCCTTCATCAGGGTTTCCTATATATATGGCAATGTCAATAATTGCCCTTTTTCACCATACAATTATGTATTTCTGGCTGCCGTCTATCTCCGTGCAATAATTTATTTCGGTCCTGCCACTCCGTTCAATTATTTATGTCACTATTCTGAACGGAGATTTCGACCAATCCTCTCTTCTTTAGAATGTTTTATTGCATCCAATCAAAAGTACCGTTCTTTAATCTGCCTCCAGAACCAGCCGTTGTAGTTCTAGTTCTTGCAGACAAACTCTTTTGCTTCCAACCGTCCTCAATTCTCAATTGGCAGCACCAAGCATGGACTCTTTACTATCACCAACGCGTGCACCAACATCCCGCTACACACCGAAGCAGATTTGTGACGTGTTCTTCAAGCCGGTTCTTAACAATAACGAGGATGTATGGGTTACTACCGCTGTCGTTGCGGCTCACAGCGCAAATAAGACGCAAAACGTGGCTATACGAATCTTCTTCGTCACGCCCTAAGCCAACACTCTGACTATGAGGCTACGCTAGACAATTTCCGAGGCGAAAACAATGGAACGGTCTTGTCGTTTGTCGACAAGAAGAGCGCCACCGTGTTCGGGTGGCTCGAGTGGACCATCTGTGCAAATCTGCTACTCTCGTTCTGCGAGAACGAGCTGACTCGACGCTACACATCGCTGGGCACAATATGTGACGACACGCTGGTTCTCTACATCGTCGCTACATGTACAGAGGTGCTGCGCGTAATTAGCGACTATCATCCTTCCGAATTCGGTATCATTTTTGACGGGTGTGCATTAAGCATGAGCATTATCTGGCGGTCTTTGCTGCTTTCGGGCATGATGGCAAGCAAGAGGCTGTGCTCCTGGCAATGGCACCTCTCTTGGGCAAGGAAGCATGCGTCTCCAATCCTCATCACGACGCCGACGCGCACATCGCGTCTTTGAAGACAATTCTGAAGCCAGTAAAGCGTCACATTGAGTGTGTTCGCTTCCTGGTTGGGGACAACTGCTCTGTGAATGGCAGCACCGCTACCAAGCTGGGGATCCCGTTGGTGGGCCGCGCCAGCCACCGACTAAATCTCGCGATGAACTAGTATCTCGGGACGTATGCAGATATTTCCCACAAGATAAACGAGTTGATGAAGTTCCTGCGTGGCCTCAATCAGGCGGCAAACTACGGTAAGTACTATTCTGTACTTATTCTTACAAAGAGATTTATGCTAATAGGAGGTGTGTGTGTGTTCTGCACAGACAGCGAACACCACTTCGACCGGTTACTCGACAGGCAAAACGCGACGGTCCTCCACATTCGCCATGGTAGAGCGATACTTCAAGCTAAGCCCTTTCTAGACTCCGTTGACGACGAGTTGGCGGTGTATATGCCTTCTCCACTTGAGGAGAAGCGACTCCGTGGGGCTCTGGATGATCTAAAAGACTTTGAATCCGTAAGCAAGTAACTGCAGGAGGAAAGTGGGCTAACATTGACATATGTTCGCGCTCTTTTTGACAGTCTGATGGAGAAGGAGCCGTCTCTTGGAAGCTATTTGGCTCCCCGGATCCAACCTTCAAGTTCCCCATCTTCGAGAGGGCATGCGTGCAAGTACAGAAATGAGAGACTCGGCATATGACTCGCGATGCCATCGCGGCCCTGGCCCCATTTGCGTCTCAAGGCACAAGCACATCTCAATCACTCACCTCAAGCAATAGTGCCAAGAAATTGATCTTCGCTGAGCAAGCCCTCAAGAAATGCAGGATGCAAGATCAGCAACAACCAAGGTACGTGTTGTTATGTGACTTCGGGTTTTGTTTATTGCCATAATTATCATTTTGGTTTTGAGCAGGTACAAGCTGGTCCAAATGTGGCTGAACGCTTTTTTAGCCAGGCTGGAATGGTGTTGTCTCCTCTCAGACAAGCGATGGCGCCGACTCAACTGGAGAATATTATTTTTCTAAAGATGAATCGACGCTTTTGGAATATGGCGACGGTGCAAGCGGCGGGTAAGCAGATTCGATATGCATAATGTATTTCAGAGAGCCGACGTACGCAATAATGTATTTCTTGTGTTCTCTACTTGCTTGTTATTATCTATTTCATCGACTCCATGCCATATAATGGCAATTATATTCTAGGAAACACTGTCCTGTATAAAAGACGGTAAGTGTACAAAAGCGTATCCCGAACCGTTGGCGGATGCCACTCACTCCAATAATAACGGGTACCCATAAAGAAACGACGGCGACTTTCGGAAGGCGTTATCATATTCAAGGGCAGAGAATACGACAACGCCACGATCAACCAGTAGGTCGTTCCGTAGAATCCGTAGTTATCCCAAAAGTACAATTGCCACATCAACGTGGAAGTGTGCACGGATATCTCGGCGGTAAATTATCGTGTGTACAGGGTCTGGCATGGCTGCAATTACCATCGAAGAATTTTAAGGGACGAGACATTACGCGTCAAGAGCCAAACGAGATTCTACGTTTCTTGAGCACCAGGTATATTTCCCCAGTCGAAGCTTGCATACGTTTGCTCGATTTCAATATCCAGGGGAAAGCACGCAATCACGCAGCTAACCGTACATCTGGAAGGGGGACAGACCGTGTTTTTTCGAGCGACGGAGAACCCTGAGGTGGTTTTGGACCGTGGTAATCAAATGATGCTGTCTCGATTTTTTTTTATTTGTGTGAAAGTGATGCGCCTGAACACAAGATTGCCAAAACCATGTTATATCAAGACACCCCAAAAGAGTTCTGTTGGAAGGGGCCAAAGGGACAGCCTAAAAACTGGGGTTGGCAAAAGCAGTATCAAGCGGCGATTCACGTGTCTCCCAGAGGTATTGAGCTGTTCTACCATCGTTTATTGCTCTGTCATCGCAGAGGCCCGACATCATTTGATGACGTGAGGACGTTGATCTGTACTACGTATCAAGATGCCGCACTACAGGCTGGCTACTTGGAGGGCGACAACGAATGGATTTCCTGTATGCGCAGATCACGGTGTTTGCGCGCGATGTCCTGGGAAAAGCCGTCAAAGAAGCAATCCCAAAGACCACGAACATTCTCGGGAGCCGCGTACACTAGAATTGTTACAAGGAGTTGGTGTAGCTGATACGGCATTTCGCACTGAGCGCGTGACGAGCGTTACTTCTCAGTGGGGCAGCCGCTACGCCACGACCCTGGAGTCGGAAACGAAGATACAATTATTTGCCCCAACGAGCGCTACATTGTTGGAAATTGCAGGTTGCGGAGGCAACGACCAGACGTTGTAGCGGTTGCTGATGAAAGCAAAGTTTCCCGATGTCGGAGTGAGTTATAGATAGACATAGGTGTTGAGTCGGGAGAACACACGCCTCCATTCATTCCTTAATTTGCCTCGACGAAGCTAACCCGCCACGCCACGACCCTGGAGTCGGAAACGAAGATACAATTATTTGCCCCAACGAGCGCTACATTGTTGGAAATTGCAGGTTGCGGAGGCAACGACCAGACGTTGTAGCGGTTGCTGATGAAAGCAAAGTTTCCCGATGTCGGAGTGAGTTATAGATAGACATAGGTGTTGAGTCGGGAGAACACACGCCTCCATTCATTCCTTAATTTGCCTCGACGAAGCTAACCCGCCACGCCACGACCCTGGAGGCGGAAACGAAGATACAATTATTTGCCCCAACGAGCACTGCATTGTTGGAAACTGCCTAGGGCTCCCAAATCTACGTCCTTTCAACCTTGCACAATGGAATCTGCGCTATCATGTAATCGTGGTACTTCCCAGTGGTCCCAAAAAATACAATAATGAAAACTCGGAGAGGCAATTGAACATGTTGTGCAGTGCTCGACTTCCCTCAATGGGAACATCTCTGTCCGTACTAGTGTTCGCACAAACACTAACTGTATTGTTGACACATGTATGATTAGCACCTTTGACGCGATAAGATGGCAGATCCTTTAGCTGAGAGAACCGGATAATCTTCAAAGGCATTGGACAGCCAGCGTCCCAAGAGTTTGATCTCGAGGCGGTCAGCACCGGAATTCAGAAGTGATGTTGCTCCTCCAATTCGGACGGAGTGCGTGGAAAATCTTCCGGGGTCGAGGCCACATTGAGCTGCTGCCGCTTTGATAGTCGCGGATATTGATTCTGATGTAATTCCGCCAGCGTGTGTCGATAGTGCAGGGTCATCCGGCCATCTCCCGAAAAATGCAGCTCCTTTAAGAACCCATCGCGCTCCTCGCACTGGGCAAATCAGTTTATCTGCCGATTTGTGATGAAAGCGTATTTCTTGTCTCCCAAATTGATTGTTCTTAGCCCCGCTCAGCGTGATACCAACAATGTCAGCTCTCTTTGGTGGTACTTGTCTTTCGTTCTTGTCGAAGAATCTGATCGCCGACAGTCGTAACACGTAATTGTGCAATATTTTCCAATAAAGAGGTATTCTGAGCGCCGAAGTAAGAAGGAATACCCGAGCAGCAGCCCACCCCATAGTAATTGATCGCTTGGTTGAACCAGATTGATTGTTCGAAAAATCACTCCAAGTAATTGCGCGGTCAGAGGTTGCTGCTTGACCACTGGATTAGTGAACCGACGGATACCACGCAGAAGAATCGCATGACTGGGATTCACGCCAGGGTCGTATCCCGCCGTATTGCAATGGTACCAGCGTACAGCACACAATTTCGTGCAAATAGTGGAATACGTGTTGCCCACCTGTTGTCGATTCATTCCGAATTGCCGTAGGTAGACAGCGAAGGCCGCCCAACAGCTCTGCATTTGTATCGACTGCTGCCTCAGACAACCAAGGATTTACTTGCATCATTTCACACCACTTGGTTCATTGATGCCATCCTCACGAATAACTAGTTCCAGAAGACCGCGCTAAAGCCCCTGCTCGCAATAACGCACCCACGGCCGCGAGAGATCGCGCAAGTCGCTCGGGACTGGAATCCGCTGCCATTCAGAAGAAAGCTTCGAAAATAATATTTTTAGAGATGGCGACTGCCACACCCTGCTTCCTGCATCGGCCATTGTGTTGTCGCTCCCAGCAATATGAGCCCCGGTTGAGTAAAATCCATGGTGGACTTCGCATATACCCAAAATCCGTATCAGCATTTGCGCATACTCGTTCCAACTAGCCCGACGGTTATTCCATGATACTGCAGATACATTATCGATCCAAAACCAAACATGGGAATCGGATCTGCTGCCGGTAGGATGCCAGTGATAAAACCATACCAGGGATGCGAAGACCGCTCTCATCAACTCACGTACATTGATACCAAAATTGTTGGTGCCGCTGATGTTGAATTCCTGAATAAGTTTCACTTCGTCACCGCTAAATTCCACCTGAATATATTCTTGACGAGCTGGATACAGTGCCCACAAGCCTTTGTCACTAGCATCCACATGAATATGGATGTCCGGTTCGTGGCGGTTTGTAAAACGAGCAAGCGGGATGGAGTTTAGTTGTCCGATATCGAGAATGAGCTCGAACCAGCGTAAGTCATCTTTCACGGAACTGGTGATGGTAAGAGCACCATATCGAGAAGTACTTCGTTCCAAGTCGGCAACAAGCTAGAAAAGGGTGCTGCTGCTCTTATGCACGTGACGATGTGCTGCAAGGTTCTCATTAATTTTCGAAACTGAGTTCGTGTAACACAGGACTTTTCAGCGATGTCTTGAATTCGCCGTCGTTCTTTTTCTACCTTTCTCACAGGTATAGACACAGTTAACAACTGAAGATCCCACTCGAGGCCCAATGCCGATCCCTTTGTGAACCACGAAGAAAACTTTTTATCGTTGCAGGATTCTGGCCCGAGAACGGCCACCATGACAGTGCGTAGGGCAAGTTCAGCTTCTTGAAGCCGTGAACCGATGTTCGGTTCAATTGCAATGTGATCATCGCACCATTCCTTGGGGTCGAAAGTGTGGGGACCGGATATTGATTGACGTGTCCACACGGGTGCAGAACTAGCATAAATGTATTTGATAGCATCTCCAGCCGTTCAATACGAAGAAGGCGAGTTCTTCCATCCAAACGGGCACGAGAGATCAATAACCAGTATCCCAAGCTCCGGAATCGTACCAGCAAATCGCCCAATGTCGTCAGCCGCTATTGGAATGTTCCGAAAGGCGCCGTTCATGTCTCCCGTCATCATGTGCTGAAGCCCTGGGAATGATTCAGCAACATCTAGCAAACGATTGGCTAATGCCGCTGCACCATCGCACGAAATCAGCATTTTTTTTTCGTCCGGTAGAGTGTTGTCGTTAACGGATGAACCAGGCGGAGATGATAATCATGAATGAGCCTAGCTTCCACCGATAGGCCCTCCTCTCTCTTTTGGACTGCTTTAAAGGGACTACAAGTCACTCCATCTAGTACGTCAAGCAGGCTAAGATCAAGAATCAAGTAGCGGTTTTCGTCTTGGCCAGCTCGTAGCTTCTTCACGATAATATTAAGAGTACGTCGAGCGGAACCATGATTCGATGGGGGTTTACTCTGTCGTACAAATGGCTGGCGCCACACAGGTTTAACCCCAGACGTTACGATTCTTTCCCAACGAGAACGTGTGTGGATACATATTCCACGTCAAAGTCTGCTGAGGCAATTCAAGAGACTTGTTCTGCCGAGGTTTCACCTCGCAACAGCCTGCCAAATACTGGTAATTGTATACCAGAGCGCCGAATCAGCTCACTGAACACAGATTGTTTACTTCGATCAAGCAGGAAAGTCACTTTTCCTCCTGAAATAGTAGCAATTGGTGCTGATTGTGGCGGAGTAAGACCATGGCTCCGAAGCACTCTGTTTAATTGAGTAGATGCTTCGTCTAAATATAATCTTGCGAGACGGTGCCGAGCAAGAGTCGTTTGAGAAAGACGTAGCTGTCCCTTCTGAACGTAGTGACTCATTTTGTCGCTGTCGAATGGGATGGCTGACATGACTGACAACTCCGTCCCGCCAGGTGAGCCTTGGTTGAGCGAACCTGAGGACAGTTGGCGATCGAGTAGCTCTGGAATGAGCAGTCTCAAGGCCTTTCGTCGGTCGAGTGGCTCTGGGATGAATGGACGCAAGGACTTTCATCGATCGAGTGGCTCCAGGGTGAGATGACCCGAGAATTCTTGTCGATCGGGTGGATCTGTCAGTAAACCCAAGGACTTGCGTCGGTCGGGCTGCTCAAGATCAGGATGCAGGTGCAGCGATGTCGATTTCTGAAATGCTTGTAGTGTGTTGGCTTGTGTTGGAGTCGTTGCCGAGTCAAGCGCTGCACTAAATTCTAGAGTGGAAACGCGCCGTGTTTGGCTCTCCATTGGTACGCTCATTGGAAAATTAGTATCCATCTGTACCTTGCCGCACCGTTATTGCTTATCCGCCGACCCCCCCCCTCCCATAGTTCATGTTGATGAACTTCCTCACGTTCTCGGGTATTGCGGCGGGCTTAAAATGACAGATATTGTCGATACCACAGTTGCCATTCTTCTCTCGGCACCCACGCGCAGAAAGGAAACGCAAACAGATCTGCCTTTGACCTTGCTATGGAAGCGGTTTACGAACCTCGTTTGTCGCTTTCTAGACCACGCTTGCCACATGCCGACGAATCCGGTCGTGATACTGAACCTTTGTTACTCTTCAAGGATGCGGCGAGATCTTGGCGAAGAATCAGCTGGTGCACACTCATAAACGACTCGTGTGAAGTCTTGAAGTGCGTCTTAATCGTCTTTGCATCCTCCATACTACCGTCAGACGCGTACACTCGGAATAATCAAGGCGATCATCTACCCACGCCGTGATCTCCGTGACGGCCGCCACCGAGGTGGGTAGTTTACTCACTCGAAGCTCTCTGAGGACAGCCAACGCTGCATGTAGCGCCTCTTGCACAACAGGCTTGTACATTTGGCTAACCAGATCACTTAGGACTTCAACAGCACCGACTAAAACTGAGAAATCATCGACCTCTGTAGGAACTGGACGAGTGTTCTTGGCCGAGAAATGACTCATATCACTTCGACGAACACGCGCACGTTTTTTCGACCTCCGTTATACGAGCGAAGTGTAGTACCGACAATCCTCTCGTACCGAAATCCCATCCAAAAAGACCACGTAATACAACAGGGTGTGAAAAAAAAAACCATACTTCCAGTGTATCTGAACATGCTCTACAAATTGTTGTGAGGGCATGTTTGTGTACGTATCGTTAATGAGGGCGTTATGCATGGTCGATTGAGCTCTGGACGGCCGGAACCGGTTCTTGTCCGCAGTAGCAACTTCACTAGGGCTTAAGTGGCATAGTGCTGCGTTTTCGATAACGTTGCCACCTCGCCGCAATGATAGAAGTTCATCGATATCGTGTTGCAGTTGCACAGCACCAGACTCCTGGCGTTGGTTTGTAGATAATAGACCCCCTGCAGCTGCCGTTTCGCGCGTCTACGTTTTGTTGCAGGTTCAGTCGGGGATTGTATAACATCATCCGGATCCACAACGTCGTCATCTGAGTCGCTTAACCCATCATTCTGTACCACCTCAGTCCGTGTCATAGGTGAAGTTACACCGTGTCTACCAGTGTCGTGTCCTTCAGAACCAACTGGAACCGGGTCGAATATGGAATCACCGAAGACCATTCCTAAGGGAGGAAACCGACCTCCATCCTTGTAAAATACGTATTTGAGGATGTGACGAATTGTCACCTGGGTCACCTCAAAACTTGAAATATCGAGGAGAGGGACAGTCTTGGATTCATCCAAGCGGCGATCTCCGACCGCCGCAAGGAGCACGGCTGAAACGCGTACTGCGGACTGGACTACTCCGTTAAACATCTTGTATACCGTGTCATGCATTTGTTTTAATTCCAGTGGCATGACCAGGCCCACCCCACGGTAGCTGCATGGCCGAAGCGAGTAGATCTCAACCGCAACATCGAAAATTGAATATGGTGAGTGAAGAATTGCAGTTTGTTGTTCACCAAAGCTCACGGCAAGCACCCCGTTGCGTTCTTCTGACTCCCATCTGTAACCAACCACAAGGCCATAATCCCAGACCCGTGGTCCTCCATGTGACACTCGGGATGTGCAACTAGCACCTCCAACGAAAGTGCCGACTCCATCCAACGCCTCTGCCTCGGACTCCACCCGTGCTTCGATGCCCGCATGCACGAGCTCAACTCCCTGGGGCTCCTCTGTTGCCCAACGCCCGCTGGGCACGAGTTTTGCCTTGATCTTTCCACCTCGGGAGACAGCCCCTTCCGACTTCCCGTACGCAAAACCAACGAGGTCGAACGACCCGGGAAGCATATAATAATAGTTACTAGTCATGGTGTCGGTTCAAGGGTCCGAGAAGGTTTGCTTGGAGGTTGTCAGCTTCGTCGAGGCAAATTAAGGAATGAATGGAGACGTGTGCTCTCCCGACTCTACACCTATGTCTATCTATAACTCACTCCGACATCGGGAAACTTTGCTTTCGTCTGCAACCGCTACAGCTTCTGGCCGTTGCCGCCGCAACCTGCAAGTCCCTCGCAACCAACGCTAGGGGCAACACTTATCATTAACCGTCATGGTATGATCGACACGATGTTAATATAAAGCTGGTTCTGCACATTTAGCACTCGAACTTATGCAGTGCTGAATAGCCAAACTCACAATACAATTTGACGCATGGTTTGTTATAGTGCGTTCTACTCGAACTTTTCGATGTTCGTTGATTCGAATAGACGTGGTTAAAATGAGGCCAAATCGACGGAACGGGCAAATTACTTGAACTCATTAAAGGCCTAAGTGCAATAAGATTTCATTTAGATCCGAATTCGTACTTAGAAGCCACATGGTTTGGTGCTTGATGATTGACAAATGACTTGGGAATTGTATTGGGAATTTCAACCCATGCTTTGGAACCGGCCACGATCGGCAACTTTGGTCGAAATTCACAATTAAATTGGTAACTTTTTTTAATCGTACTTGGAAACATGGTGATGCATCTCGCCATCTCCGGCAATGGCCCTTTCACAAATACTAAGATGTCGTAAACCAGCTATGACATAAGCCTCACTTATATCAATCGATATCCGAGACTGCATAGCGCTTCATTATTACCTCTCACTACAGGGAAGATGTGCGACTGGCGTTAAGCTGCAAGCTTTCAAACGAAGTCGGGTGGCTGGCGCTGAGTTGCAGGATTTTAAACGAAGCCGGGTGGATGGCGTTAAGTTGCAGGATGTCAAAGTTTTTTGGGCCGCCTAACACAGTTCTTCGAACTGCGAATTCGATTCACAGTATACGATAACGAGCTCTCTGTTTCTGCCAGCGACGAAAACATTATCGTTGTGCCGTAGCACATGTCACCATGCTGCTTGAATCAGGTTTTGTCGCTATAGTCTACGTGATACCGTCGTCAGCCGTGGTTGTCCGTCTGGTCACCCTAGTCGTTCTTCTTGATCTTGATGTGAATCGGACGAGGGCATATTGGCAGATAGCCACGGTAGCGATCAAGCAACGCCAGTCCACGAAGTTGAGTGGCGTTTTCTCCTAGTCCAGTGCTGAACCGTAACAGGAAAATACCAAACAACTAGACTCTAAGCAAATCTCGTCTTGCCAACAGAAATAAACAATTACTGATGGTGATTGTTAACGAATGTCGTGGTTACACGTTGCCGACTACTCGACTAGGCGCCTACCGCTAGGCACGCGTCATGCGCCTGCCAGACGCGTGCTGTAGTTGAAGAAAAAGAAAGGTGTGATCTGATTGGCTGATCGTTTTGGACCCTGGATTGTGATTGGGCGACAAATTCAATTTGGCCTATCACATGATCTGCCGCGGGAATATAATCGTGACATGTGGCGTGTACACTGTGTGGTCGTCTGACTCAGGTGTGTCCATCCCTGGTTATGATTTATCTGCCTCTTTGTATATAAGTGTGCCATTCTCAAGATACTATTTGTATACGGACTTGCCCATAGGAGGAGGGTACTAGGGGCAGCATGTTTAGGAAGGAGCAAGCACCACTAGAACTTCTAACTCAATCAATATCACTTTCAAACCTTCATCCATCTGCTCACAACGACTACAAGCCTACTTCATATCATCATATACTCTCAATTGGTTATGAGCCCAAGTTACGCTGATACTATCGACAAGCTCGTGGAGGACAGCTACTTTCACTGGGAGTTGAACATACGGATGAAGCTCGCTCGCAAGGGTCTGCTCCCGCAGATCATCAATCCCGAGTTCGACAAAGTGAGTGACCGCTTCACGGTTAAATAGAAGATCAACAATTTGAAGGCCCTTGGTATGATCGCTGGAGACGTGAGTCTCACATAGCAAGTCTACATATGTGGAGCGTTAACCGCCGCAGAGGTATGGACCTTGATCGGAGAGCACTTCAATCGGAATACGCTCAAGAACTGCCTCCTCGTTACCGAGAAGCTGCACAGCTTAAAGATGGAGCCCGGGATGAAGTTCGGTGTATTTGTGGACAGGTTCAAGGAGCTGGTACTCCAGATGGAGTCAATCGGTGAGTCTCTGGATGAGATTTGGTATCTCGTGCTACTGCTTGGAAGTTTGGGTGACGAGTACAGTATGCATACCACCATTCTCGAGAATACTCCTAACGTGGTGCTCGCTTATGCGATTCAAGCACTCGCTTGTGTTGAATCCTCGGGTGAATCGTCATCGTCCCAAGAGGGAGCATTCACAACGAAGCGGAAGGACTTCGGTAACAAGTGTCGCTTCAGTGGCAATTCCTACTACTACAAGAAGCCCGGGCACAAGGCGTTTGAGTGCCGGAAGAAAAGATCCGACCAGGGATGGCGCAGGGCCAAGCGTCCGACTTTGTATTTACGGCCGCGAGTGTGATGGCTAAGTCTGAATAGATCGTCGACTCTGGTGCGAGTTTGCACATCACCAGTGTTCACCCAGGAGGGACCCGATGACGCCAGTCCGCATCACGATTGGGAATGGCACGAAAATCGACGAAGTTGCAACGGGCACCGTCGGATTGAAGCTGATAGGCGGGGCGTCTGTCACGCTGTCGGATGTTCTGTACATTCCAGAAGTTGGAGGAAGTTTAATCTCGGTATCCAAGCCAGCCGAGAAGGACGTTGCCGCGCGGTCTAGCAAGGGCATGTGTGTCTTTAGCTACGGCAACGCAGCGCATAAAGGCTAAGCGCTGTGGAGTCGTCTACAAGCTGAGGACAGTGGGGGGAGGGAGGTGTGTCATGTCGCGACAGCTCGTAAGAAGCCGTGGACTGTGGTACACGCACGATCCCGTACAAGCGCTACGAACAGCTACTGTCCATGGCGGAAGGTGTGCTCCGAGTCACGAATGGAGTCCATAGTAACGACGTCTGCCCAGGCTGCGACATGGGGAAAGATGAAGGCCGATGACTTCCCACGGCACCTGGACAATCGCGTCAAGAGTGATGGGGTACTCGATTTAGTGCACACGGATGTGATGGGTCCGATGCAGACCAAGACGCCTGGAGGTTACGCGTACGTAGTGACGTTCATCGACGAATACTCACGTCACGTCACTGTATATTTCATGAAGGCGAAGTCGGATGTGCTGTTCAAGTTTGAGATCTACAAGGCAGCAATAGAGATTGCGACAGACAAGAAGATTAAGCCTCTACATTCGGATAACGGCGGTGAATACACGGGTCGACAGTTCAAGATCCACCTCAACCTCAGGGGCATCAAGCATGAAAAGACGGTGCCGTATACGCCTCGGCAGAATGAGTTGGCTGAGCGCCTGAACCGGAGCCTCATTGAGATGGCTCGCTGCATGCTATACCACGAGGGCATCGAGAAGAAGTGGTATGTTGAAGTGGTTATCACAGCTGCGTGGGTCATCAATCGGATCCCAAATTCCGTTACCGTCAAGACACCCTACGCGATCGTGTACCGTACTAAGCCGCAGCTCAAGAACATGAAGGTATTTGGTGCGCTCGGCTACGCGCACACACCAGACGATAAGCGTCGTAAACGCGACGCGAAGGCGTTCAAGTGTCGCTTCATGGGTTACGAAGATGGTGTCAAGAGATACTGCGTGCAGAACATTGAGACCGGAAAGGTGCACATCATGCGCACCGTGCAGTTCGTGAACACGACTAGCCCAGGAAACCTGGTGACGCATGGTGAAGAGAAATACGTTGACGGCACTTCTACCGCGCCTACGCTGAGCGGTTCGCGGCAAGTGAACGCGCTACAGATTGCACCAGTCGAAGTTCCAGCTGGTGACGTTTTCCCACTTCAACGTGAAACGATCGTAAACGATTCGATTTTGCTGTATGATTCGACCCATCCCATGATTACTTGGTCGCGCACACGTCACACTGACGAGCCGACGGATCTTGATGAGGAAGGCGCAAGAAAGAAGCGAATGGTGGCGTCGTACGAGGTCGGGAGAAAGCGCCAGTGGATGCCTCAAGAACGCCAGAGGGCAAACGACCAACAACTCGCTACCTGCGATGGTTGTCAAGCAATGGCCGCTAAGACATAATGAATGCCGCGAAAGACAAGGCTATCATCGCTTGGGTGAAGGCTGTTATTGCGGAGAAGTTCAAGATCAAGGATCTCGGACGCACACGCTTCCTCCTCAGAATCAAAATCGACTAGGACATGGATTACAAGACTCTACGTAATTGCCAACATGTGTATACATAGTCGATCGTCAATAAGTTTGGACAGGAGGGCGCGAAGCCGTGCCTCACCCCACTGGAAGCTGGAGTTCATCTGACCAAGGCTAACCAACCCCAGACCGAAGCCGACAAGGCCAAGATGAGTTCCAAGCCGTACCGTTTACTCGTGGGCAGTCTGATGTACCTGGCATGCGGGACCCGATCGGCATCTCAATCACCGTCGCTCAGTTGAGTCGCTTCTTGGAGAATGCCGGTCAGAATCATTGGGATGCTGGCATTAGGGTGGATCTGTTGAAGACGAAGGACGTTGGCATCACGTACGATGGCCAACAAGGAACTGAAGTCGTCGCATACTCGGATGTGGATTGGGCCGGCAACCGTGACGACAGGCGCTCCACGGGCGGTATAATGCTCATGATGTGTGGTGCTCCTGTGGTGTGGCGATCAAGTTTTCAGAAGACCGTCGCACTGACCTCGACTGAGACCGAGTACATGGCGCTCAGCGACTACGTGAAGGAAATGGTATGGATACGACTACTTCATGATTTACTAGGACAACCAAGAGCCATGGCGTTGGCGAAGAATGTTGGATACCAAGCTCGCACCAAGCACATTGACATTCGCTACCACTTCATCCACACGAAGGCTGCGAGTGGTGAAGTTGAGCTGGGAGTGCGTGGATACCAAGAACCAGCTCGCTGACTACCTCATGAAAGGCTTGCCGATCGAGCCGCTGCGCTACTGGATGGATCCAATCATCGTCAGATACAAACTCTAGACATCGAATGGAGAGGGGGTGTTGTGGTTGCACTTCGCTGACTACTCGACTGGACGCCTACCGCTAGGTACGCAGCATGCGCGTGCCGGACGCGTGCTGTGGCTGAAATGACACGAATGGTGCGATCTGATTGGCCGATCATTTGGGACGCCATCTCGTACGGAGCCTTCATGTCATCGGCCTGTGGAGAGACGCTCGATGCTCCGAGCAAACAAAGTCGTCAGGGTGTGAGGTGTGATGTCCTCGCATATAACCCTACCAAGCTCATGGCGTGACCCCCATGGATCATGCAAATGCTGATTGTAACTATACTTTCGGACGAAAGTATTGTCAATTTTAAGTTTTATCAAACTGGGTTTCCTCATACACGTGCTATAACGTGTAAGCCGAAGTAGTGGGCACAGAGTTGGCCCATTACACCTGGTAGCACTTTGTAGTCCGTCCAACGACCGACTACGTGACTTGTTTTGGGCCGAGAACCAGCCCATGAACGGTATTGCGTCCCAACCCGAATGCGTCTTCAACGCACATTGCGCGTGCAGACTGTCCCCACCTGTCGGAACCAGAGTGGGAGGCTCTCCAAAGACTGGCAACAGTCATTGGGGAGGCGGCCATAGCGACGACGCTAAGGACGTTGTCACCGACAGAGCAACACGGTGTTGCTCTGGGCTTCATTGTGAAGACGCAGCGAGATTCGTAGTGCAGTCACGCGTGGCTACAACGGACACGCGACACTGAAGACTGCAGCCCCCAGTGAGAGAGACTCTCACTGCAAGAAGCAAGATGACAAGCCAAATCTTGTCATCCTGATAATAAGGTCGACGAGAGAGAACTCTCTTCGTGCGCTGGTAGACTCGGGTGCGTCGAACACTTTGTTCGACAGCAAAGACTACCGAAGCTGACCTTCGATGATGTAGACACATCTCGAAGTGGGTTGGAAGTGCGGTTGGCAACGGGTGCCACCGTGAGAACTGAGCAGCGCGTTGTACGCGTGCGCTTCTCATACAAACACCGGGTGTTTGTGGAGAACATTATTGTCTTAGACTTAGACGATAAGTTTGACTTAGTGTTGGGCATGTCGTGGCTTGCACGGCATGATCCGGCGATCAATTGGGAGAAGTGTACGCTTGTACGCTTCGGACGCAACGCGACAGAGAGCGATGGCCCTGTCAGTGTCGCGCATGCACGGCAAGGTGAATCCGATCACACCGTTGAGGCAGCACCGTGTGTTGCAGCCTCCGGTGCCCACACACAAGTCACAACGACTGAGAAAGTCGTTGAGTGTGAATTGAATCAGAACCCGGTTGTATCTGATTTGCGACGAGTCTCCACCTCGAGAGGCCGAGACGACGATGGCGCGTCAGTTCCAGGAACTGATGCACCGGATATACAAGGGACTCCTGCTACAAGCAGTAGCTGTGCTAGCGGCCTGTCAGATCCGGGCGTTAACACGGTCGTGATTGGTTCAAATATCGCGGAAGGCTTCGCCGAATAGCATAGAGGTGTCAACAGCGCATCAACTCCGGGAGTTGATGACGCGGCAAGCAGTGTTGGCGGTTGCAAACGCCCAACACCGGGAAAGCTTGCGTGCTCACGTGCAGCCGGGCTGCACGAAGAAGCGATATGCAATCAAGCCGGGCTTGATTGTGCGTCCGTGGAAAGAATCCGCCGACGATTACAACAACGGAAATCCGTCCAAGGCCGGGCCTGGACGAGGAACAAGTGGGGCCGGGATCCACAGAAAGAAACGACAGCGCAAGCGACACAAGCTGCGCAAGACTCGGTCCGGGACCGAGACGCTACAAGAGATGTCTGCCGGGCAGACATCGGACGCGACGTCGAGTGTCGAGACGTTGAACGTCTTGACACGGACCCGTACTGGTCTCCAGTACCGGTCGATGGAAATGGAGAATCCTCCGACGGGTGCGTCGGAGTTGACGTCGCTTCCAGCCATGAGCTGGATGCGCTTCGCGAAGGACCTGTACGATGGACGCCTCGAACAGATATGCATCCTTTCGGATCTCGAAAGGATGAAGAGCAAAGCGGAGGAGTTGAGGCAACTCCACGCTGCGAGTACCACTGAGAGTGAGGTCACTCTCAATGTGAAGACGAAGAAGGAGCGCTTCGACGGGCAGAGCTGGGACTCGCTGAAGGCGAGTCCCTTCTACGATGTTCTGCGGGAACACAAGGATGTGCTCCCCGACGAGATTCCTGCGGAGCTTCCGCAGGACAAGGGAATACAGCACGAGATTGACCTCGTGCCGGGCACGAAGTACTGTGTGACGCGGCAGTGACCACTGCCGCGAGATCAAGTGAAGGCGATCGACGACTTCTTCGAGAGTCGTCGCCAGGCAGGGCAGGTGCGGGAATCGAAGTCCCCGCACAGTGCACCAACGTTCTGTATCAAGAAGCCACAGGGCGGATGGCGCATCGTTCATGCTTACAACAAGCTGAACGATGCGACGATACCGGTGCAGACGCCGATACCACGAAAAGATGTGATCATCGATTCGATGGCCAAGAGCACCATCTACAGTGCTCTTGATCTGTGCGACGGATTCTATCAGATCCTGATGCGTGAGAGTGATGTCGCTCTCACGGCGGTGATCACTCCAAGCGGCATGCTTTGGGAGTGGCTCGTAATGCCGCAGGGACTGAAGAACGCCCCTGCTACCTTCAATAGATGCGTGACGCATCTATTGCGCTCGGTGCGCGACTTCGCACCGAGTTACTTCGACGACGTGTTCGTCACATCCGGGCTGTGAACGGGAAGACTGACGTTGAGGTGCCCAAGGAGCACCTCCTTAAGCTGCTAGGGCTCATGCGTAAGCATAAGCTCTATGCGAACCTGAAGAGGTGTACCTTCGGGGCGAGCCAGATACCCATTCTCGGGTGTGTCGTCGGGAAGAACGGCGTACGCCCTGACCCAGAGAAGGTCAGAGTGATAAGTGAATGGCCTACGCTATCCAATGTCAAGGAACTGAGGCAGCTCCTTGGGCCTGCAACGTACTTGTGCAAGTACGTTGAGAACTACGCGGACAAGATTCGCCCGCTGTCGCAGCTTCTAAAGAAGGAAGCTGAGTGGAAGTGGACTGCTGAGTGTCAGTAGGCCTTCGATGCAGTCAAGCAGGGCTTGACTGAAGCGCCGATCTTTGCAGTGGCTGACCAAGATCGTCCGTTCCACGTCGTGTGTGACGCATCCGACTTTGCAATCGGATGCGCGTTGATGCAGCGCGATCATGAGGATCGTGATCGTGTGGTCTACTACCAGTCGCGCCAGCTGAAGCCAGCTGAGCGTAACTATCTCGTACATGACAAGGAACCCCTTGCCATGGAGTATGCACTAGCGAAGTTCCGACTGTACTTACTTAGGGGTGGACCGTTCGTGGTCTACACCGACCACGCTTCACTGCGGACTGCAGTGAAGCAACGACGTTGGTGTAAGACACGTCAATGGTTAAACTTTGCAGACCACTGGCATGTATGCATTTAGGCTTCCTATTGGTAGATATGCATTCCTTTCTACCAATTAGAATAGCAGGGTTCTGACAGCCACTCGATGGCAGAACACCTTTCATTTAGAATATCCGTTTTAGGAGGAAACTCGGTCCAAACATAAATATAAAGTACAGTTCTCATTTTGACCCAGAAACGGCTTAAACTTTTCGTATCTAAGTAATCTATACTTTCGGACGAAAGTATAGTTAATTTAGGTTCAAGCAAACTACGCTTCCTCGTACACGTGTGCTAACGGGTATGCCGAAGTAGTGGGCACAGAGTTGGCCCATTACAGCGGAAGCCGTGGGGAACCTGCACGCTAAATACACCATCGAGTCCAGCGTGAAGACAGGACGATCAAGGCATTGTGACGGGAGTGATGGTAGTAGAGCAAGCAGATGCACATACCGTTGCCGAACCAGAGCCCGAACCTGATGCAAGTGATCACGGTGATGACCATTAAGAACGAGACGTAGTGGAACCCCTGGAGAGGGACGATGAAGGGGCTACCAATACTAGCAGTACTTCGATACCGCGTCTAACTCTCACGTGATTGGAGATTGTAAATACTATGTTTCGTTTACGGAAGATACTGTACACACGCTAAGTATACGAGGTGTGACACCGAGTATAACTTCGCGAATAGTGGATGTGGGTACGGTGGCACTGGTTACGGAAGTGGATGTCAAGCAAACTCTGCGGTACGTAGACAACGTATTCTACATGCCTGATGCGGAATACGGATTATTCTCCCCCGGGCTTGCGTTCGAACAGGGCTTTAAGTTCTCCTTCGATACAGCAACCAGAAACTTCACTATCTCTGTGGAAGCGACCTGGAGCTTCCAAGTCGTGCATCCTGCTCCTCAGGGAGGGAGGGGGGGGGAATCGAACGACATATACTCAGATGAGCAGATGCCCGAAGTGCCTTCGGGAAAGGATGGCAGAGTGTCTGACGCGAGTGCTATGGTCTCTAAAGCTGTTAAACAAACGGGAAAGCGTACTCACCGAGATGAGACGCCATCAGAAGATAAGCCGGTAGAGCGTAGCGCAGCGAAGCAGGATGTGAACAAAACTCGCACAGGTTTGCGAGAGCGCGGAGCCACTCTACCTCTATGGCTATATGATGAATATGAATTTTTCACGCATTCTAAACAAGAATGACAGACCCATCAGAGCATGTGAAGTTCCTCGAAATTGCAGAGCAGCAATGCGATCCAAGTGGCAAGACTTCTGGGTCATGGCAGAAATGGAGGAGAATGCGGCACTGAGAGCAAATGATGTGATACAGGAGATACCGTGTGAGGCGGTACCCGAATATGCGCAGTCGGTTGACAAGATGTGGGTATATGCACTGAAGTCGGATCAATGAGGGTATGTGATTAGGTTTAAAGCTCGTAACTACCAGCGACCTTGCATCGTGTTTCGGGAGACCTTTGCGCTTGTGGCACGATTTTCGTCATATAAGCTGCTGTTAGCGGTTGCTGTGGAGTTGGGTTTGGATGGCTATGGAGGGTATATCAACACAACATATCTCAACGCGTGGCTAGGTATTCGGCAGTACCTGCGCAGTATTGACAGCTATCCTTGTGGGAAGGCCGGACACATGTACGTCGTACTCAAAGCCTTGTATGGCTTGGAACAATTTGGGAGAGAGAGGAACTCGGAACTTATACAGTGGTTCATCAACCTTGGCTTTCAAGGCTCACTTACGGAACCGTGCTTGTACTACCGATTGGACGAAAAGACTATCGTGTATGCACTGCTATACGTGGATGATATCTTAGTGGCAACGAACGACAAGAAGTATAAGGAAAAACTGTTTGAGGATTTGAACTAAGCGTACAGGCTTAAAGATCGAGGACTGTTGACGTGGTACTTAGGTGTCGAAGTTGAGCGATAACATCACTATTCGCCAAGGCAAATATGCACGAGAAATCTTAAGGAAGTTTGGGTGCGAAAAGGCACATGATGTGGGAAATCCAATGGAGGTAAGCGTGCGTCTCACCCCACTTGATGAACACGAAGAATCGGATACCAGTTTTCCTTATCGTGAAGCCATCGGCATGCTAATGTACTTATCCGCCAGTACACGACCGGATTTGGCATTCGCGTTGGGGCAGTTGAGTCGTTACGTCGGCAAAGCATGTTGGTACTGTGAAACGCGTACTATGCTACCCTACAGGCACACTAGATTTTGGCATTGCCTACTCGAGAAGTCAAAGTGATGCAAAGGAAATGATGCTGGAAGGAAGCTGTGATAGCGATTGGGTCACTGACCTGGAACAACGGAAGAGTACCACGGGCTTTGTGATTTCGCTGGCTGGAGGAGCTATCGCATGCATGTCACGTAGACAATCGATCATTGCTCTTTCAACTGCAGAAGCCGATGATGTAGCTGCCCCGCGAGGCAACCATGGAAGTGGTTGCAAAGAGTAATATTTTACAGGGGATTCTACCGCATCGATCTGTGAAGCTACGCATTGGAATTGACAATCAAGCGGCATATACCATGGCCACAAATCCTACTTACAGTCGTCGCACGCGCCACATTAAGCTCAGGTGGCACTACGTGCGTGAAAAAGTGGAGAAGGGAGCCATCGAACGGCACAAGGTTAAGGGCGAAGAGGGCTCTGCTGACACGTTCACGAAACCGCTTGACAAGAAACGCCTCAGAGAGTTACTTACTCTGGTTGGTGTTGGACACGGAGAATAAGTCGAAGAGCATTCTTCGAGGTGGGCGTGGCGGAATGCATGTCTGAGACCTGGCTCAACGACAGTATGGACAAGTGCTGAGAAAGCTGCAAGAGCTGAGAGACCGGGTCGTTGTATGAGGACGGGTGTGATCCTGTGAGTGCTGGTTGGAGCTCAAACACTGAGCAGCTAACGCTAAATCT
>NHQK01000119.1:0-121970 GCA_016864655.1 Phytophthora cactorum
AGATAGTGTTGGTGATTGGATGCACCAAATGATTGGATGCAGACTAGGTAGTGAAGATAGTGTAAGCTCCGATCAATCAATCACTTTCGAATCTTCATTCTACCCCTCAAGTGTCTTCGCTCCGGTCCCACCGTCTGCGACGTCCCTCCCTCCGCCTCATACAAGCTTCGTGTCCAAGATCCATACCTTCCATCAGGTTATGAGCCCAAGCACCATGTCCTCTGCCCAAGACGCCTCGACCAAGGTCTCCATTGACAAGTTCAACGGGGACAACTACGCGACGTGGAACCGCTACATGCGTGGCGTGTTCCTGACCAAGTCGACGTGGCATGTCGTGAACCGCGAGACGACGCCAAGCTACACGGACTCGCGGGCCAAGGACGACTACGTCAAGTCGAGCAACATCGCTTTCGGACTGATGCTGCTCCACATGGACGCGGACTACCACCATGTGGTCGACGACTGCGAGGAAGCGTGGGTTGCCTGGTCGCGCCTGAAGACGCTGTACGGTGGTTCGCAGAAGGCTGGACGCATCTACCTGAAGCGCCAACTCTTCAGCATGGAGATGTCGGAAGGCGGCAACGTCTTGCATCATTGCAACGAGGTCCTCAACATCTATTGAGGGTTGCTGGTCTTGGGTACTGTGTACTAGTTGTACCCATTAACCGGTTAACCCGAACCGGTCCAATACGATCCCGCGATGATTACGGTACGTTGTTTACGCCACCGATGATTAGACGAGTAGGATGATTGGACGAGTACAGAGTGTTGGTGATTGGATGCACCAAATGATTGGATGCAGACTAGGTAGTGAAGATAGTGTAAGCTCCGATCAATCAATCACTTTCGAATCTTCATTCTACCCCTCAAGTGTCTTCGCTCCGGTCCCACCGTCTGCGACGTCCCTCCCTCCGCCTCATACAAGCTTCGTGTCCAAGATCCATACCTTCCATCAGGTTATGAGCCCAAGCACCATGTCCTCTGCCCAAGACGCCTCGACCAAGGTCTCCATTGACAAGTTCAACGGGGACAACTACGCGACGTGGAACCGCTACATGCGTGGCGTGTTCCTGACCAAGTCGACGTGGCATGTCGTGAACCGCGAGACGACGCCAAGCTACACGGACTCGCGGGCCAAGGACGACTACGTCAAGTCGAGCAACATCGCTTTCGGACTGATGCTGCTCCACATGGACGCGGACTACCACCATGTGGTCGACGACTGCGAGGAAGCGTGGGTTGCCTGGTCGCGCCTGAAGACGCTGTACGGTGGTTCGCAGAAGGCTGGACGCATCTACCTGAAGCGCCAACTCTTCAGCATGGAGATGTCGGAAGGCGGCAACGTCTTGCATCATTGCAACGAGGTCCTCAACATCTATTGAGGGTTGCTGGTCTTGGGTACTGTGTACTAGTTGTACCCATTAACCGGTTAACCCGAACCGGTCCAATACGATCCCGCGATGATTACGGTACGTTGTTTACGCCACCGATGATTAGACGAGTAGGATGATTGGACGAGTACAGAGTGTTGGTGATTGGATGCACCAAATGATTGGATGCAGACTAGGTAGTGAAGATAGTGTAAGCTCCGATCAATCAATCACTTTCGAATCTTCATTCTACCCCTCAAGTGTCTTCGCTCCGGTCCCACCGTCTGCGACGTCCCTCCCTCCGCCTCATACAAGCTTCGTGTCCAAGATCCATACCTTCCATCAGGTTATGAGCCCAAGCACCATGTCCTCTGCCCAAGACGCCTCGACCAAGGTCTCCATTGACAAGTTCAACGGGGACAACTACGCGACGTGGAACCGCTACATGCGTGGCGTGTTCCTGACCAAGTCGACGTGGCATGTCGTGAACCGCGAGACGACGCCAAGCTACACGGACTCGCGGGCCAAGGACGACTACGTCAAGTCGAGCAACATCGCTTTCGGACTGATGCTGCTCCACATGGACGCGGACTACCACCATGTGGTCGAGCAACATCGGCTTTTTCGGACTGAATGCCTGCTTCCCAACAAAAATGGACGCGGACTACCACCATGTGGTCGACGACTGCGAGGAAGCGTGGGTTGCCTGGTCGCGCCTGAAGACGCTGTACGGTGGTTCGCAGAAGGCTGGACGCATCTACCTGAAGCGCCAACTCTTCAGCATGGAGATGTCGGAAGGCGGCAACGTCTTGCATCATTGCAACGAGGTCCTCAAACATCTATTGAGGGTTGCTGGTCTTGGGTACTGTGTACTAGTTGTACCCATTAACCGGTTAACCCGAACCGGTCCAATACGATCCCGCGATGATTACGGTACGTTGTTTTACGCCACCGATGATTAGACGAGTAGGATGATTGGACGAGTACAGAGTGTTGGTGATTGGATGCACCAAAATGATTGGATGCAGACTAGGGTAGTGAAGATAGTGTAAGCTCCGATCAATCAATCACTTTCGAATCTTCATTCTACCCCTCAAGTGTCTTCGCTCCGGTCCCACCGTCTGCGACGTCCCTCCCTCCGCCTCATACAAGCTTCGTGTCCAAGATCCATACCTTCCATCAGGTTATGAGCCCAAGCACCATGTCCTCTGCCCAAGACGCCTCGACCAAGGTCTCCATTGACAAGTTCAACGGGGACAACTACGCGACGTGGAACCGCTACATGCGTGGCGTGTTCCTGACCAAGTCGACGTGGCATGTCGTGAACCGCGAGACGACGCCAAGCTACACGGACTCGCGGGCCAAGGACGACTACGTCAAGTCGAGCAACATCGCTTTCGGACTGATGCTGCTCCACATGGACGCGGACTACCACCATGTGGTCGACGACTGCGAGGAAGCGTGGGTTGCCTGGTCGCGCCTGAAGACGCTGTACGGTGGTTCGCAGAAGGCTGGACGCATCTACCTGAAGCGCCAACTCTTCAGCATGGAGATGTCGGAAGGCGGCAACGTCTTGCATCATTGCAACGAGGTCCTCAACATCTATTGAGGGTTGCTGGTCTTGGGTACTGTGTACTAGTTGTACCCATTAACCGGTTAACCCGAACCGGTCCAATACGATCCCGCGATGATTACGGTACGTTGTTTACGCCACCGATGATTAGACGAGTAGGATGATTGGACGAGTACAGAGTGTTGATGATTGGATGCACCAAATGATTGGATGCAGACTAGGTAGTGAAGATAGTGTAAGCTCCGATCAATCAATCACTTTCGAATCTTCATTCTACCCCTCAAGTGTCTTCGCTCCGGTCCCACCGTCTGCGACGTCCCTCCCTCCGCCTCATACAAGCTTCGTGTCCAAGATCCATACCTTCCATCAGGTTATGAGCCCAAGCACCATGTCCTCTGCCCAAGACGCCTCGACCAAGGTCTCCATTGACAAGTTCAACGGGGACAACTACGCGACGTGGAACCGCTACATGCGTGGCGTGTTCCTGACCAAGTCGACGTGGCATGTCGTGAACCGCGAGACGACGCCAAGCTACACGGACTCGCGGGCCAAGGACGACTACGTCAAGTCGAGCAACATCGCTTTCGGACTGATGCTGCTCCACATGGACGCGGACTACCACCATGTGGTCGACGACTGCGAGGAAGCGTGGGTTGCCTGGTCGCGCCTGAAGACGCTGTACGGTGGTTCGCAGAAGGCTGGACGCATCTACCTGAAGCGCCAACTCTTCAGCATGGAGATGTCGGAAGGCGGCAACGTCTTGCATCATTGCAACGAGGTCCTCAACATCTATTGAGGGTTGCTGGTCTTGGGTACTGTGTACTAGTTGTACCCATTAACCGGTTAACCCGAACCGGTCCAATACGATCCCGCGATGATTACGGTACGTTGTTTACGCCACCGATGATTAGACGAGTAGGATGATTGGACGAGTACAGAGTGTTGGTGATTGGATGCACCAAATGATTGGATGCAGACTAGGTAGTGAAGATAGTGTAAGCTCCGATCAATCAATCACTTTCGAATCTTCATTCTACCCCTCAAGTGTCTTCGCTCCGGTCCCACCGTCTGCGACGTCCCTCCCTCCGCCTCATACAAGCTTCGTGTCCAAGATCCATACCTTCCATCAGGTTATGAGCCCAAGCACCATGTCCTCTGCCCAAGACGCCTCGACCAAGGTCTCCATTGACAAGTTCAACGGGGACAACTACGCGACGTGGAACCGCTACATGCGTGGCGTGTTCCTGACCAAGTCGACGTGGCATGTCGTGAACCGCGAGACGACGCCAAGCTACACGGACTCGCGGGCCAAGGACGACTACGTCAAGTCGAGCAACATCGCTTTCGGACTGATGCTGCTCCACATGGACGCGGACTACCACCATGTGGTCGACGACTGCGAGGAAGCGTGGGTTGCCTGGTCGCGCCTGAAGACGCTGTACGGTGGTTCGCAGAAGGCTGGACGCATCTACCTGAAGCGCCAACTCTTCAGCATGGAGATGTCGGAAGGCGGCAACGTCTTGCATCATTGCAACGAGGTCCTCAACATCTATTGAGGGTTGCTGGTCTTGGGTACTGTGTACTAGTTGTACCCATTAACCGGTTAACCCGAACCGGTCCAATACGATCCCGCGATGATTACGGTACGTTGTTTACGCCACCGATGATTAGACGAGTAGGATGATTGGACGAGTACAGAGTGTTGGTGATTGGATGCACCAAATGATTGGATGCAGACTAGGTAGTGAAGATAGTGTAAGCTCCGATCAATCAATCACTTTCGAATCTTCATTCTACCCCTCAAGTGTCTTCGCTCCGGTCCCACCGTCTGCGACGTCCCTCCCTCCGCCTCATACAAGCTTCGTGTCCAAGATCCATACCTTCCATCAGGTTATGAGCCCAAGCACCATGTCCTCTGCCCAAGACGCCTCGACCAAGGTCTCCATTGACAAGTTCAACGGGGACAACTACGCGACGTGGAACCGCTACATGCGTGGCGTGTTCCTGACCAAGTCGACGTGGCATGTCGTGAACCGCGAGACGACGCCAAGCTACACGGACTCGCGGGCCAAGGACGACTACGTCAAGTCGAGCAACATCGCTTTCGGACTGATGCTGCTCCACATGGACGCGGACTACCACCATGTGGTCGACGACTGCGAGGAAGCGTGGGTTGCCTGGTCGCGCCTGAAGACGCTGTACGGTGGTTCGCAGAAGGCTGGACGCATCTACCTGAAGCGCCAACTCTTCAGCATGGAGATGTCGGAAGGCGGCAACGTCTTGCATCATTGCAACGAGGTCCTCAACATCTATTGAGGGTTGCTGGTCTTGGGTACTGTGTACTAGTTGTACCCATTAACCGGTTAACCCGAACCGGTCCAATACGATCCCGCGATGATTACGGTACGTTGTTTACGCCACCGATGATTAGACGAGTAGGATGATTGGACGAGTACAGAGTGTTGGTGATTGGATGCACCAAATGATTGGATGCAGACTAGGTAGTGAAGATAGTGTAAGCTCCGATCAATCAATCACTTTCGAATCTTCATTCTACCCCTCAAGTGTCTTCGCTCCGGTCCCACCGTCTGCGACGTCCCTCCCTCCGCCTCATACAAGCTTCGTGTCCAAGATCCATACCTTCCATCAGGTTATGAGCCCAAGCACCATGTCCTCTGCCCAAGACGCCTCGACCAAGGTCTCCATTGACAAGTTCAACGGGGACAACTACGCGACGTGGAACCGCTACATGCGTGGCGTGTTCCTGACCAAGTCGACGTGGCATGTCGTGAACCGCGAGACGACGCCAAGCTACACGGACTCGCGGGCCAAGGACGACTACGTCAAGTCGAGCAACATCGCTTTCGGACTGATGCTGCTCCACATGGACGCGGACTACCACCATGTGGTCGACGACTGCGAGGAAGCGTGGGTTGCCTGGTCGCGCCTGAAGACGCTGTACGGTGGTTCGCAGAAGGCTGGACGCATCTACCTGAAGCGCCAACTCTTCAGCATGGAGATGTCGGAAGGCGGCAACGTCTTGCATCATTGCAACGAGGTCCTCAACATCAGCGCCAAACTCAGCAGCATCGGCGCCAAGATGGAGGACGAGGACGTGGCGATCTGCGTGTTGCGTACTGTGTACTAGTTGTACCCATTAACCGGTTAACCCGAACCGGTCCAATACGATCCCGCGATGATTACGGTACGTTGTTTACGCCACCGATGATTAGACGAGTAGGATGATTGGACGAGTACAGAGTGTTGGTGATTGGATGCACCAAATGATTGGATGCAGACTAGGTAGTGAAGATAGTGTAAGCTCCGATCAATCAATCACTTTCGAATCTTCATTCTACCCCTCAAGTGTCTTCGCTCCGGTCCCACCGTCTGCGACGTCCCTCCCTCCGCCTCATACAAGCTTCGTGTCCAAGATCCATACCTTCCATCAGGTTATGAGCCCAAGCACCATGTCCTCTGCCCAAGACGCCTCGACCAAGGTCTCCATTGACAAGTTCAACGGGGACAACTACGCGACGTGGAACCGCTACATGCGTGGCGTGTTCCTGACCAAGTCGACGTGGCATGTCGTGAACCGCGAGACGACGCCAAGCTACACGGACTCGCGGGCCAAGGACGACTACGTCAAGTCGAGCAACATCGCTTTCGGACTGATGCTGCTCCACATGGACGCGGACTACCACCATGTGGTCGACGACTGCGAGGAAGCGTGGGTTTGCCTGGTCGCGCCTGAAGACCGCTGTACGGTGGTTCGCAGAAGGCCTGGACGCCATCTACCTGAAGCGCCAACTCTTTCAGGCATGGAGATGTCGGAAGGCGGCAACGTCTTGCATCATTGCAACGAGGTCCTCAACATCTATTGAGGGTTGCTGGTCTTGGTACTGTGTACCTGTTTACCCATTAACCGGTTAACCCGAACCGGTCCAATACGATCCCGCGATGATTACGGGTACGTTGTTTACGCCACCGATGATTAGACGAGTAGGATGATTGGACGAGTACAGAGTGTTGGTGATTTGGAATGCACCAAAATGATTGGATGCAGACTAGGTAGTGAAGATAGTGTAAGCTCCGATCAAATCAATCACTTTCGAATCTTCATTCTACCCCTCAAGTGTCTTCGCTCCGGTCCCACCGTCTGCGACGTCCCTCCCTCCGCCTCATACAAGCTTCGTGTCCAAGACCATACCTTCCATCAGGTTATGAGCCCAAGCACCAATGTCCTCTGCCCAAGACGCCTCGACCAAGGTCTCCATTGACAAGTTCAACGGGGACAACTACGCGACGTGGAACCGCTACATGCGTGGCGTGTTCCTGACCAAGTCGACGTGGCATGTCGTGAACCGCGAGACGACGCCAAGCTACACGGACTCGCGGGCCAAGGACGACTACGTCAAGTCGAGCAACATCGCTTTCGGACTGATGCTGCTCCACATGGACGCGGACTACCACCATGTGGTCGACGACTGCGAGGAAGCGTGGGTTGCCTGGTCGCGCCTGAAGACGCTGTACGGTGGTTCGCAGAAGGCTGGACGCATCTACCTGAAGCGCCAACTCTTCAGCATGGAGATGTCGGAAGGCGGCAACGTCTTGCATCATTGCAACGAGGTCCTCAACATCTATTGAGGGTTGCTGGTCTTGGGTACTGTGTACTAGTTGTACCCATTAACCGGTTAACCCGAACCGGTCCAATACGATCCCGCGATGATTACGGTACGTTGTTTACGCCACCGATGATTAGACGAGTAGGATGATTGGACGAGTACAGAGTGTTGGTGATTGGATGCACCAAATGATTGGATGCAGACTAGGTAGTGAAGATAGTGTAAGCTCCGATCAATCAATCACTTTCGAATCTTCCTTCTTTTTCAGCTGATCCTGGTAGCAGGAGCCATCGACGCAAGCGATATCTTCGATCTGGCCCTAGACGATATTAGATCAGTGACGTTCGATCTGTTCCACAGACGGAAGATCTTAGTCGGCGAGAAACATCCGATCGCGGACCTCGAGCTGTCTCCCCAGGCTGACATCTCAGCGGGTCCGTAACGTTTGTCTCTGGAGGCATCTGGATCAGAGGGTCACGACTGAGCCCTTGCCTTTCGCCGCCGACGGCCAGCCCGCTGGCACGCCTGACCTCGTGCCTTTCGCATCTTCTTCCTTTCTCGGCGACACCCCTCCCGCCGTCATGTCCCTCGCGGCTCCGGAGTCGCTCGTGACCGCTGTCCCGGCCATCTTCGCGTGCCTTGGCGCCCCTGAGCCCGCCCCCCCCTTTGATGACTGCTCCCGGCGACGGCTATACTAGGTACTCTGTATCCATTTGAAGTGCCTCCATCGATACCACTCTCCCAGCTTCACCATCCGCGTACCGGCCACTCGTCCGGCCAAGCCTGTCAGTCTACGATCCCAACGCGACCCGCGACAGGAGGCGTCATTTTCAGCAAAGCATTGTGTTCTATCACGAATGCATATGAACTCGGGGTTAGCCCTGATTGTTTCATATTGCATCGAGCTTCCCGATTATGTATAATTATATTGTGCTTTGCAGATGGAATGTCGCTCCGTTTTATGGCTTAGATAGAGCATGATCGGAGCATAAAGCCAGGCATAAAAATCAGATTTGAAAAGGCAGACCTGGAATTATTATATCTGTCCTCCATTTGTGTTTCAAATACGCAAAAGGGGTCGTTTTATAAGAGATCGATGTCGATTTGTCGTAAATCGACTACAAGCGCTCGATTTGGCTTGTCGTAGCTTGATTTATTAGCCAACCTAACTATGTAGATCGATCTGTCCCTTTTATTACCTCGACTTATAAGACGACCTCCCTTTATTACAAATCGAGGATCCAGCTAAGTGAAAACGACAAAAGCTTTGCAAAGCACAATACATGCGTTCATATAGACCGGAGCCTTTAAATTTTGAATTACCGTACAAATCTGATAAAAACGGCGAGTTTTTACAGGCATTGCGAGGTATTTTATTGTGCTTTGCAAAGCTTTTGTCGTTTTCACTTAGCTGGATCCTCGATTTGTAATAAAGGGAGGTCGTCTTATAAGTCGAGGTAATAAAAGGGACAGATCGATCTACATAGTTAGGTTGGCTAATAAATCAAGCTACGACAAGCCAAATCGAGCGCTTGTAGTCGATTTACGACAAATCGACATCGATCTCTTATAAAACGACCCCTTTTGCGTATTTGAAACGCAAATGGAGGACAGATATAATAATTCCAGGTCTGCCTTTTCAAATCTGATTTTTATGCCTGGCTTTATGCTCCGACCATGCTCTACCGTGCGCGCCAAATTGTTAGGACCGCCACTTTTTGTGCACACTTTCGAGGATTTCTCAGTGTGTAGGACGAGTTGAGAGGTGCTGTTTGGATATGACACTGTTATAGGACCTAGGTACCCGCTACTTGTGCTAACAACGGCAATTTCCATCTCCTTGGCAGGGTTGGCATACAAATTGTCAGTTTCCGCACCTGCGCCACAACTTAGGACCATCCCCTTTTTCTGCCAAAACGAACATTTTTATGAACTCCCATACAAACTTCTATATTAAAGTTAGTACTTAGTAAGTGCATCCTTTCCTTTGATGACTGCAAGGCAACGGCGAGGCATGGACTTCAGGAGCTTCTGGAGATATTCTTGCTCGATAGAGTCCCAAGCAGCGAAGATGGCAGCTTCTAGCTGGTCCACGTTGTCGTACTGACGTCCATGGGCATACACTCGAGACGCCATGGCTGACCACACGTTTTCAATCGGGTTGCAGTCCGGTGAACGGGCAGGCCACACCATGGTGTTGACTTGCAGTTCCTGCAAGAAATGCTTCGTCTCACGAGAAGCGTGAATCGAAGCATTGTCTTGCTGGAATACGTAGTCTACACCATAGTTAGCATGAGCAAACGGCAACATATACTCAGAAAGAGTATAGATATAGTCACCTGAGTTTTGCCGGCCTCGCAAAATGGCGAGCTTGCTCTTGCCTTTATCGCTGAAAGCACCCCACACCATCACGCTGCCTCCACCGCTCTGTCGGCGAGCATATGACTGCGTTGGCTGGCGTAAGTCGTGCCAGTAGAATTTGTAGCCATTGGGGCCATCGAGATTAAACTTTTTTCATCTTAAAAAATAGTATATTTCCATATTCCTACGCAGCATGACAATAAATTAGTATCATTAATGGTAAAAACACACAATAGTTAACAAACTTACCAGGGTTTAGGATGTGTTCCTCAGCCCACGCCATACGTGCACTCTTGTGTGCCGCCGTCAGCGATAGTGTCCGGTCCATCTTGGTGTAGACCAGGTGGTCGACGTTCTTCAGCAGTCGCTGAATAGTGCGCACCGAGGCCGTGACGCTGAACTTGGTCTTGAGCTCAGCAGCGAAGTAGTCGCCCGTCGCAGCCGCACGAACAACCTGCCGCACCTCTCGATCCGACAGCACTGACCGCTTTCCTGCCTTCGGTCGCTCGCCACGGTTGTCGCTCTGCGGACCTCGCTCTCGCTTGATTGCGCGCCGAGATGCTGAGCGTGAACAGCCTGTCCTTCTTGCAATCTCTCGTAGAGAGACTCCGCCGTCGTGCAACCCAATGACCCACCAGTACTCTTCGTTGGTGACGGCCGTTCCGCGTCCCATTCGAAAATGAAAGGCTCAGAGCGGCAGTGGCAGCCTCCAGTGTGCTGGCTGCAGTTTGCTTCCTCCAGTCATTATTCCTTCTAAAGTACGATATTTTAATATAGAAGTTTGTATGGGAGTTCATAAAAATGTTCGTTTTGGCAGAAAAAGGGGATGGTCCTAAGTTGTGGCGCAGGTGCGGAAACTGACAATTTGTATGCCAACCCTGCCAAGGAGATGGAAATTGCCGTTGTTAGCACAAGTAGCGGGTACCTAGGTCCTATAACAGTGTCATATCCAAACAGCACCTCTCAACTCGTCCTACACACTGAGAAATCCTCGAAAGTGTGCACAAAAAGTGGCGGTCCTAACAATTTGGCGCGCACGGTATCTAAGCCATAAAACGGAGCGACATTCCATCTGCAAAGCACAATAATAACAAAATATTAAAATAGTAGATAGAAATTAAGTAGCGCACACCATACGGCGTACTAAAAAAACAGCAGAACGACCCAATGGAGTGGTTGTTCGGGTCGGCGTCGCCGGCGGCCGCTCCGCCAGTGAACGCCAAGCTTTCCGCGTCCACCCCCCAAGGCCGCAGCGCGCCGTCTAGTGAGGACGATTCATGGCACAAAAACCGCGGCAACGAGTTCTTCAAGTCCAAAGACTTCGAGGCGGCTATCCGCGAGTACTCGTTGGGCATCGAGCGGAAGCCCACAGCAACGCTGCACAGCAACCGCTCAGCCGCTTTCTGTGCATTGGGGCAGTACCAACTGGCCAAGGCAGATGCTGATGCAGCCATCACACTGGACCCAGAGTGGGCCAAGACGTACTCGCGGAAGGGTAAGGCGCTGTATGGCATGGCCTCGTATAAAAAGGCAGCAGACGCCTACGCCCGTGGTCTGGAACTCTGTTTGCGTGGAGCCGTGGGCGAAGCACAACAAAGAGACAATGAGCTGGAGTGGGTGGCCTGTTGGTCTCTGTGTCATTGTACGAGAGAGAAGGCTGACCATTTTTTTTGCTGCTGGTGGTCAGAGCGCTGAAGCGTCAGACGGACAGCCAAGCAGAAGCATATCTTCGTTTATTGGAGGAGAACAACCAGCTCAAAGTAGGGCGAGCATTGTATGATTGTATTGTAGAGCTGACGGTTCTGACAGAGTGTAATTGTGTGTTTCAGCGGCAACTGGAGGACTACCAGCACATGTTTGGCGACTGGACCAAGAAGGAGATGTGACCATTTGTATCATATTCATTCTTGGTATTTCTACAACTGCATGGACTTGTGCAGTTTCACTCGAGCTTCCTCTTTTGATTTTTTCTTCTTCTGCAGCAGCTTCCGAGTGAGCTGCTGCTGTTTCTTCCTGTTTTTGCGCCATCGCGCGTCTGTGTCTTGGTAAAAGGCGGCATCAGGGTAGCCGCTGGCCCAGATGCGATGGTCTAATTGCAGTTTCTCCACTCGTGCGTCTGGAGTCTCCCACGGATCGAAAGCCTCACTGTGAGCGAGTACATGTTGGATCGAGGAGCGTACAAGTCTGGCTTGGAGCGAAATTGTTTCTTGAGAGATTGGCGCCGATGTGTCAAGCGGGGTCGCTTTCAATGCCAGTTTTTTGCCAAGTTGAATGAGCAGATCACGGCAGTGGCGGCATCGAGAAATGGCCGCTGTACGATGGACTTCCGTGGCAGCAGCGAGTTCGTTATCTCTTACTGTCGAAAGGTAAGAGATACGAACGTTGCAGTCAGCTACCACTTTTGCGAGCTTCTTTATGATTGCTGTGAGTCCGTCACAAATCAATCTACGAGACTTCTCTTCCGACACAACTGCTTCCACTTTTACCAGCACTCGCTTTGCTTCGGATGATAGTCCGGAAAGCGGAGGACGAACAGCAGTGCAGTCTTGCTGATCTCCATGAGTTACAACAGTATTTCCGCCTACTTCGTTGTCCGGGGCATGGAAGCGTTCTTCTTCCTCCGGTGTGGATGGCCGCAGATAAAACATGAAGTCGTCAACTTCGTGGCTTTCGTGGTTCTCGCACGCGCAAATACGGCAACGCTGGATCAAACTCTCGAGGGATTCATCAGATAGGCAGAGTAAACTGAGATTCTCTTCGTCTCCCGTCGTGGTTACACCAATAAGCTCTTGCTGTGGGATTCGAGTTGAGTACGAACAAGACGAACAGCTTTCTGTGGTGGGTGCAGCGCAGTCGATTTGGAGAACTTGCTGGGTCAGTATGGCGGTCATGGTGATCTTGACATTCAGCGGTGTAGTCTCAATGCCTTCGTCTTCGCAGGAAGTGGCTGAATCATCGAGAGGTTTTTTAATGTCAACAGACCGGCTAAAGCTGCGGCGAAACGCGGATAACGGAATTTGGTCGCTGCTCTCACAAAAGGCGAGCATACAGAGCAGCAGCTGCCGCGTAGTCTCCGCAACTTCACTGTCTTCCCCACTCATGTCGCTCACAAGGGAGTCACATTGCGCAAGTTGGCCATGGTGCTCTTCAAACCTGAGAAAATCAGTAAGTAGACGCTCGTTGCTGTCCAAAGCTAGATGCGGAGAAGTGGAAAAGGCCTCACTGTTTTCTGAATACTCCGTCCTACACGACTCGATGTCCGAAGTGCCAGTAAAGAGGATAACCTGGCCGTTTGCGAGTGTGCTAGAATCAGCTATCTCGAGCGATAGACCCTCATTGGACATAGTGACCGACTGTGCTTGCGCTTTTCTCGCGTCTGTAATGTCAATGTCTGCGGCTACACCAATGGCACTCAAGTGACGGAGAGGATTGAATTGTACTGGCGTCCTTTGTGTTGCGCCCGTAGCTTCTTCCGGTGAAACGAAATAATACACCACACTTCGATGCCTGTTTGTATACGAGCCATCGGTCTTCGTCTCGTTGTCCACTGCTTCCCCCACAGTGCACACACGGAGCTGATAGTCTTCGAGTAACATACAAAAGAACTCGCCGGTCGATAGAGACAGAAGTGAGCTACTTGTAGAGACCCCTTTGTCAGAGTCTAAAGACCATCGTGACAAGTCGTGAAAATGCTGCTGCCACGACGACAAAAACTGCTCTGCTCCAAGACAAGCGTCGCAGTAGCACGGCATGGGGATCCCGTCATGAGTAGGAGGAATCCCACGGGGTAGACGACAGTTTTGCAGTTCTCGCTGGCGTTTTTTCCATCTCCGGTACGTGGTCGTGACGGTGGCTGGGACTGTGAGAGCGTACAGATTACTCCCGGCTGCTAGAGCACCACGTTTGCTAGGATTGATGTCTAGCTTAACACCAGTAACGTTTTGAACGATGCGCCGCTGGTTCCGTAGGTTGTCGTTAGCTAACGCAGCCAACAAGGACACCGCACTACGGGCTGTTTCCTTCTTGTAAAGAAAGTTTGTCGCCAGAACAGAAAGCTTGGAAACGGTGGCATACCGGGGTTGATCTTGATTATGTCCAGGTTGAGAGAGCAGTCTGCCGATGAGCGACTGGGCCTGAGGAAATGCCTCTACAAGCAGCGCAAGTGACAGCAGGATAGCGTTGCAGTCGTCCAGCGAGGAGGTTGCGAAGAGGTCCGTGCACAACTCGTTGAGCGTGCGCTGCAGCTCGCCATCCAAGCTGTTGTTCTGCATCAGCGGGGTTCTCGATCGTTTATATTCGTTTTGCCATTTTTACATTAATAACACAGCGGTTAACGTCGAATATGATATTGCACATGATGTTCTTTGCTAACTTTTGAAGCCATCATCATCAGTTTTTTTGCTTGCCACCGGAACACGCAGCAAAAAAACACATATTTGCACCAATATGTCTTGCTACCGTGCGCACGGTAGAGCTTCCCTCCATCGACGTGCATCCAGAAACCGTGCCCCTCTATGCAGACCTTGCTCTTCGACTATCTTCGTCCTTCTCCAGCATCAGTGTTTAATACGTGCGTTCGCTTCCTACTGGGAGGCGTGCTTAGCTGGTAAGTGCCACCTCGATCTCCACTACAGTTGAGTTACTGAGTATCTGACCTGTTCCTGGAGTACTGTCTCGGGATATCGAATTTGGTATCCTGAGTGATCATCTCAGGAAAAAATGCTTGCTTTCTCCTGTGGTTCTCCAAGTTTTACTAGCGAGAGATGAATGGGACGCACAAAGACAGATTTACTGATGGTGCACAGGATCTGGTCACTTTCGTCTTCGAGAACCAATCATCGAGCGGCCACCTCTACCGAATGAAGCTGGAAGGTGAGTATCCGATGCTCCCGTACGAGCGAACGTGTGATCCTTCTGGATCTCGCAGCAGATACTCGTGGATGAAGTTCAAAAATCGCAGTGCGTACTCAGCGGGTGGAAGTGCGGTAATCTGTCGCTTGTCAACTACTGCGGCCAGCAGGCAGTGCTGCATTTTCCATCCAATGTTGTAGTGCTGCAAGATATCTACAAACCCGAGATAGTAGACGGTGGACTGATCTGCCGATACGACAGCGTTGTGTGCCAGAGTGTTCATAATATCAGGTTCAATGCGACGATTGTAATGTCTGATACCAAGCAGGCAGCTGTAATCCATAATTCCCAGTTCCTGGAGAAATCCGCAATCACTTGTCACCTGAGCGAGCAGGTTCGCACGGGTCGTTGGATTCACACGAAGTGAGGCACGGCGGATTACAAAGTCGTTGTCGTATCGGAGCGAAGGACGCGAGCTACCACGACGCAAAAGTGGCTGCTTCTCTGTAACCTGGCCCAATTCACTGTCCACACTTTGGCTCTCGCTCGACATTCCTTCATCTTCATCCAAAGCAATCCCTTCTTCGTCCCTGCCACTCCGGCTCCAGTCGCTTGACACTGGTGTTGGGATGCCTTCTTGGTATCTAAAGTTCGACTGGTGGAAGATACCCTTAAGGTCATAGCGCTCATCGACCGGACCATCCGGAAAGATATTCTCCATCACGACGAAAAACATCTTGTTCCAGCCTACGGGAAGTTGCATCGAGTGGCAGCCAAGGAAGCGGCACAAGAGCGAGTTCGGCTGCTTCAGAATGTACTGATGGAACAGTGGGAGCACCTCAAGCAGGAACGAATGTTCTTTCTTCGTCATGGTCTTCACTAGATACTTGCGGTCACTTGTAAAGTAGAAGAGCATCCCAGACTTGCCCTCCGACGCACGCTCCAGAAGTGTATCAGCAAACGATTGCTCGTACATTTCGTTGTCAATGCCACAGATCTCGCGAATGTTTTGGAAAACTTTAGGCGCGTAGTCAGTGAAGCCCAGCTTCTCGTAGTATCGATACTCGCCGTTGTACACCGTAGTCGCCAAGCGCTTCTTCTCGTGGTACAAGCCAGCGGAATCACCCTCTTCCATTTGCAAAAATGACAGTGCTGCAGTACGATCAAGTGAGCCAAAGCGATCTCGAGCCAAACTCAGCAGCGGCGAACGTAAGCTGTCTACAGGCGACTCACAGATGCTGCAACGGATCCCTGCAGTCGTGTATCGCATCAGATCTTTGCGTAATGCGGCGCTAAAATGCTCTGTACTCGTCAAGTCTCCGGCTCCTCGCTCAGATTTCGACAGGTTGTTCTCGCTGGAGAAATTCTGGTACAATTCCGTGTTCAAAACCCACACAATGAGTAGTAGCACAGGGTACGATCCAAACACCAGTGCGAACGCGAGCTCAAAGTGTTTCGCCATCTTGCCGTCAAATTCTTGGAGATATGCTGCGTAGTACAGCGCGGCACACGCCGCCCAATGACCTGCGAAGATCAGCAAATAGCGGTAGTATTGCATCAAGTTGCGGCGCTTGGCGCGATACGTGACGTCCAGTTGGCGTCTGACGAAGCGGAAGCTCGCGAACAGCAGCACCGCAAAGGACAGCACGCAGGTGGCGCCCACAATGGCGAAGAGGAAGACCCAGCTGGCTGTGTTCACCTGCATTGGGTCCTTAGTGCGCTTGACCCAGCAGACGTTTAACGGCGAGAGGCCGTAGAGCTGGAGCTGGTGCAGTAGCAGCGCAGACACGGCGCTCACACTCCACACACTTTAAGCAACCATAATACGAGTCAGTATGTGTCAACATCTACTATACTAGACTGGGCGTACATGGTGTGGTAGGCCCAGGACTTGCAGCTGTAGCCCATCCAGGGGTTTACGAGCGCCACGAGCAGATCCAGCGAGAGCATGAGGTACCAGCAGACGCCCGCTAGTAGGAAAAACTGGTTAAAAGGCCCCAGTATTGAGCACTGCCAATGGATCAGCTCGTCGTCCTCAGGCGCCACGTCCTGCCGCTGCAGCGCAAAGGCGAAGATGAAACCGGCGGACATGACGAGTCCACACCCCGCGTGCCACACGACGAGATCGGCGGCCGGATGCTGCGCCTTGATGTTGGGCACGAGGAAGAAGGACAAGACCAGCAGAAGGTACACGACGAACCCTAGAATCCCCACCAGCAGATACAACTGCGCGCTCTGTGTCACCGCCAGCGCCTCGTACGCCCCCATCGGCCTGCAAGGAACAATTTCAACAATAAAGATCGCACTTAAGACGGTATTGCAATTTTTTATATTATATCGAATCGAAAAAATGTGACGAGTCGCCTATTGCTACATTACTTGAAGTTGGATGTGGTGGGCGCTGCTGCGGCTGCTGTCGTCGCTCTGGTAGCAGACGTAGGTGGAGAACTTGGCGCGGCAGATCGGGCACTGGTCGATCTCCTCGAGGCACTCGCGGCACACGCAGAAGTGGCGGCATGGGAGCAGGATGGCGGCCTGAGGACGCTCCAAGCAGATGACGCACTCTCCATTGGGGCCACTTTCGCGACCGAAGATTTCCTGCGGTAGACAATATGTAGCCAAGTTAGTTAACGGGATCTGGATGCAGGATCTGGACGCTGCAGACACTCAGCACCTGCGAACTGAAGACGTTGGTGGCGGTGTAATTGAGCTTCTTGACGATCACCGGAACGCGACTCAACTTCGCTGGAGTTGGGAGGAAGTCGATCGCTACGCACTGACAGACAATCTCGTCCTCAGCTTCGTCCTGTAAACGACTCGATAGCCGCCTCCTGAGTCCGATCCCAGGAGACTTTGGCTTTGCTACGTAGTTGAAGAAGTCGGTTGAGCCGATGGAGATCACACAGGCGTATCGCGAGTCGTCCATGTACGGATCAAGTGGCGGTGCTGCTTTGTCTTCATGCTCGCAATCGGTTGCTACGACGGACGACTGGATCGCTTCTTCTGGGTCTGCAATGGCGAGCAGATCGCTTGGTATTGACGCCACGTACTCGTCGACGCCGCCATTTTTTCTCCTGAAAGCAGAGCAAACTCACGTGAGTTAAACGGACTAAACCAGGAAACACAGCAAGCCGTACCTTTCCATTACTGAGCAGGCACGAAACGAGTCACTTCCTACAAAGTGGCGGGCCAAGCATAGCCCCGTTTTCGGTGATCTGGGTGCTATCCCATTATCGTCGTCGTCTAGCAGCTGGTGAGGTGTTTTCACAAGGTCCGCGTCGTAAAACTTTCCTGGAAGCGAGCGCATTGCGTGGATAGCGCTTCGAGCAGCTCGTGTGGGAACAGCATCGACTAAGTGGAATCGTCGCTTTGTCGGCCAGTCCACTCGTGGGTCCGTAGCGCTCTGGTAGGCTCCTTCCAGAGCGCTGGTCTTGACGTTCCAAAACATTTGCACCACGCATTTCGTTTCAGCCTTGACCTCAACAGATAAATTCATTCGCGGCTGCTGCTGTTCGCCTGCTGCCTCGACGAGCTTCACAGACGATGCGACGATCTCGAATGGAATCCGTACACGCTTCATGGTTGTTGAGGCGACCTGAAGCTGCGTGCGCAAGAGCTGGTGGAAGTGCCACATGGATACATGTTGGAGCACGTGCAAGCTGTGAAGGCAGTGAAGAGATAGTTAGCTACTTCGTTCTAGGATGCGAACCTCACATTCATTACCTTGGTCCCAGCTTCTCCAAGTGAATAACCTAGTTCAAAAGCATCCAAACATGAGAACAGCAAGGAAACAAGGGGAGTGGGGAACTGCTTCAAACGTACAGCACTCTGATGAATAGCGAAACGGACTTCAAGATACACAACTGTCAGGCGTACGAGCCGCATCATCCACCCCATGAGTCCACATAGCAAGATCACAGCAGACAAGTTCCACAGCTCCGGGGCAAGAGATGGCGTCCCATGCATTGCAATTGGCAATAAACACGCATCAACGTCTCCAACTCGATCGGAGAAAAGCGCCATCCATAAATAATGAGGCAAGAAAAGCTCACGTCCACATTGAGATTAGCTAGAAACCAGTTATAGCAGCGTCGCGCTGCTCGTTTTGTTCAGCAGTCCGAATGCGAGCGAGTCCAAGATACCAAGAATCTGCAACAAGTAAAACGCGCACAAGATCAAGTGAGTGCGCTGCCAAGCAGATTCAGACAAGCAAAAGCAGCGCAACTACGCACCGTAAACACACCGCCCACGATAGCGCAGACACTCGTGAGGAACTGGAGGAAGCCCACACGGTACTGCTCGATGCGGAACATAATGGGCGAGAAAGTGTAGCCAAACGATACCACTGCAGATCGATAACACGATTAGATGGTCAGTCTTCAATGTCAACCAGAAGTTATACGGGAAGAAGAATTAATAAGACGTACTGGGCAGACCCTTGTCGCTCACAGGCGTGAGCTGACGGAAGTGCTCCGTGGCCGAGAACTGGTTGGTGATGATACGGCTAGCAGACAAGAAAGTGTACTCTGTCGGCACCACCTGATAGCGAGCGTACAGTAAGTACAGCACAAGGTTAGTATTACTACCAGTCAGAACTGGGGAGATCAACGTCAAGAACGCACCTTGAGGAAGTACTGGAATGAGCCACGAGCAGACTCTTCCGGAAGCTCCTTCCGACGGTTGTCCAGCGGGTTCTTCATGTCCTGGATTGTGCGGAAATTGAATCGAGCAAAATATTAGCAACGTATCCAGTCTCAACTGACTGAGCTAATCAAGGATCTTACCGGGTACAACTCGCCAAAAGACAGCGAGCGGATAGTGTGGGACGTGTCAAACACCTTGAAGGTGGCGTCCACCAGGTCCTGCGCCGACAAGTATCCTGATCGGAAGAACTTGGACGGAGCGAAGTACAGTCGGCCAGCAACCTAGATAGAACCCTCAACAGTCAGCACCTCTTGTCATCAACAACCTACCGAACAAACAATTACCTTGGACACGACGAGCGCACCCTTGATGCGGCATCCTTCGTTCACTTCTCCGCGTAGAACCTTCTCGATCTCCATCTCTTGGCACTGTGCGATCGTGTGCAGACTCGGCATCATCCAGCTCTTGCGGGCGTATGCAGCCTTCACCGACTCGCACGTGTCGCAGCACTCTCCCGGTTCTCCAGCCGAGTAACAGCTCCCACACGCCGGTCTGTCCACAGCAGAAAAGCGTCAGTCTCCTCCATTCTTTTACAACTGTTGCTGCTGCTACTGCTGTCATTCTCTTACTTCTCCGTCTCCCCATGCAGGTCCGTGTGGTTGGTCAGTGCACCGCCGATGACGTCGCGCGTGCCCTCAGCCAGCGCCTGGCCGTTGTGATCCAGCGGGATCTTCTCGATGTTGTGTACAATGTCGTGCTGCGCGTTGCCGGCCATGTCTGCGGACTCTACGGCCACCACAGAGCAAGGCATACGCGGGAATTCGAGGTCGAAATTGATGGACACGAGCGTGTTCCGCCCGCCGTCCACCATCATCTTGTCGACTGTGTCCGTCGTGAGGTAAAAGCTCAGCTCCGACACCAGCAGCAGAGAGATGCATGCGAAGGCCAGCAGTGAGAAGAGACCGCCCTGTAGTGTGCGCACCTTGAACTCCTCGATCGTCTTCGGGTATGCATCCAGCCCCTTGAGCTTCGACACCCACGACGATGATACGCTCGCCATGGTGGTGTGGTGCTTGAAGGTCGGGTCTGAATGTTGCCACGAAGCAAAGTAGGATTGTTTTAAGTACGAAATGGGGTTTGACACACCATTTCGAGCCATTTTGGCGATGTATTTCACTTTTGTGCACATTTTGATGTGGCACACAAATGTATTTTGTACAAGAACTGACTTGGAGTTTGTAGGGAGGCGATTTTTGGAGCCAAAACAGTGTTGCCGCAGGAAGCGTTCTGTCCTTTTATCTGTCTTTATTTGTCTTACGGGTGGGCTGATTGGGGTTAACAACTCAAAGGTTAACAACTCAGACGAGATCTGCGCTATCGCACTATTTTGTACTTCTATGTGGTATATATCCATATATATAGGATAGTGGACGTATTAATCGTGTCTCTCTTTTTGGGCGACCAGCCCGGGAGAGAAAAGCACGAAGAAACTTGCTTACGGCTTGGTGGCATGCATACTCTACAGTGGGTAGTTTAAATTGACTATAGAGGATAATGCATAATTTTAAAAGCAAAGTACTCAACGATCTCATGGACGTCAAGGCTGATCGAGCAGAGATTGACGGTGTGAATATTTAACAGTTTGATTAGTATCCGTGTTAGTAGGCCTATAGCTTAACCTTGATGCAAATGAAGCTCATCTACATGAACATGTTTATTTTTTTTACAATAATTGAGTAAAGGACACTAAATAAATTTTGATTCGAGCTAAAAACAAGTTATACATTTATATTTTGCAAAAATAATGGGTGCGGATTATTTCCACGTGTGAAATGAATTATTTTCACGTGTGCTCAATTTGGTTGATTTTCAGGTGAATCTCGTTTTCTTTTAGGAGGTCAAATTATTTCCACGTATGTGTGTTCTGTAAATATCATGTCCGTTGGGACCCTGAAATTTTTATTCGACAAAATTTAAAGTTGGGGCAGACCATTTTAGGACCTGATTTAAGCCAATCAACAATACGAAAATGCCCGGTGTATGAGACGTTCTATTAGTTGGATGTCATTCCCAGAGTAAGGGTAACACGACCCAAAACTCCCACAAAATCCACAAATTATAGTGTAGCTTTTGCTTGAAACAAGACCATGAAACGAGTTGAGCACCATTCTAAAGCTAGAGATCTTAGCTTTAATTTGTAGTACCAGGGACTGGAACCGAGCTACTAGAACGTGATTTATGATCAAATGAAAAGTTCAAGAGGGTCTACTGCAGTATATGCATTTTGACCCTAGTGTCAGATGGCTCGAACCGCGCAAACCTATGATCTTTCTACCTAAATGTCCGCAAATTCCAACACTTGCCCTATCGAGTGTTCTGCCGTATTAGCGCCATCTTCGACATTGACCATGGCTTCTTGGGCCGCGCGTGGACGTTTGTTCACGGAGTGTTCTTGTGCTCGCACTGCCTTCTTCTTGTGTAATGGGCCAACTCTGTGCCCACTACGTCGGCTTACACGTTAGCGCACGTGTACGAGGAAGCGTAGTTTGCTTCAACTTAGGTTAACTATACTTTCGTCCGAAAGTATAGATTTACTAAAATAAGAAAAGCTAAAAAGCCGTTTTGGGTTAAAATGAGAACTGTTATTTATGATTTATGTCTGGACTGGGTTTCCTCCTAAAACTGATATCCTATATGAAAGGTATTCTGCCATCCGATGGCTGTCAGAACCCTACTAATCTAATTGGTAGAAAGAAATGCTTATCTACCAATAGGAAGCCTAAATGCATACAGACCAGTGGTCTGCAAAGTGTAACCATTGGTGTGTCTTACACCAACGTTCGAGAACCCTCCATGTAACCAAGTGGCTACGTGTAGCCACTTACGTGTAACCCCGTTACACTACAGATCCACACACACGTAGGTTGCGAACATCTGGCTTCCGGCCAGTGATCATCTCGAAGGGTGTGGTTCCAGTGAGAGCATTGGTGGGGCTCATGTTATCCACCTCCACTACATAGAGTAGTATCTCACCCCATAACGCCGCTGGTAGTCCAGTCGCCTGTCGGATCGCTCGAACCTTGTTGAGCAGATTCCCGTTCGACTTCTCGGTCAAACAGTTCTCCTCCGGCGTGTAGGCGTTCGTCATCAGAAGCTGGATCCCGTGCTTCACTAGAATTTAGTTAACGACTTGTTAATAAATTCTTTTCCTTGGTCACAGGAAAACTTCTTGATCACGTGCTCTTGTTCCAGCTGCAAGATCAGGCTCATCACGTTCACGGATGCCTCGTCCTTGGTGCGCAACAAGTAGCGCCATTTGTATATCGACGCTTCGTCTTGCACTAACCGGAAGTAGCGATTGCCTCCCGTGGTCTCAAGACCCACGTAGCACACGCCTGACATCAGACGTTCGTAGCACACCTTACTACGCTTCTCATGGTGTCCGTAGGATCTTCTCTTTTGCTTATCCATCTGACATGAGATGTATTTCAAAGGCTTGTCGAAATCAGAAGCCTTCAGAGAATCGAATCCTGTAGCCATGTCCTTCAGCACGAGCTGCTTGAGTGCTTGTCCGTTGAGATGCGAGAACTTCATGTGCCATCTCATGACGGCTGACTGTCGATCCGCAACAGTCATTATGCACATCCTTGCATTCGCGGTCGTTCGTTTCACCTTGAGCCAATAGTGTCCACTCCGTTTGTGTAGGAGGAGCCGTACGCCACCGCGATCCAATGCATCTGACGGTCCTCAGGAGTCGCCGACTCCGAGTAGGAAGGTACCCATCCTTACTGTTCCAGTCGTTCAAGACTGAGTAGGTTACTAATGCCATTGCTAGCATATCGTGTGTCCTCCAGCTCGAGAACCACGTCCCGCCCCGACTTCGCGTCTTTGGTGCACACGTTCACATGTCCGACTGCTTCACTACGACTCGATTCACCTTGCCATCCAACAAAAGACATCGTGTCTTTTTGCAGACTCGTGAACGCCGTCCAGTCGTTACAGACATGCACAACAGCCCCTGTGTCGATCATCCACTCATCACAGAGAGTGGAGTCGTCAACACTCATCACCATACCGATAGAAGTCTGGTCGTGGTCAACGGTCTCGTCCTTCAATCCGCTCCAACGCACGAAAGCCATTGATTCTGACTCTGACTTCTTGGCCTACAATGCATAGCAGTTCTTCTTGAGATGACCTTTCTTGCTGCAGTGAAAACACTCACGGGTCTCGGGTCCCTCCTTCCTGTTCTTCTTGAACTTCCTCTTACCACCTGCTTGCTGGTGTTGTTGACGTTTCTTGCCACCTGGTTGTGGCTGCTCCTTTACTTGTAGTTTCTTGGCTGGTTCCTTGTCCTTGTCCTTGGTGGCGACGACCACCTTCCGTTGATTGTCTAACTCAGCCTCATTATGAAGTGTATTTAGCACCTCTTGCAACGCTGGAACGTTGCCATCATGCACGTCCCTGTCGAACATGCGCACTACACCACGGAACTCGAATGCAACTCCTTGCAAAAGGATAATCGCCATCTCATCGTCTGTGATGGGATCATTCATGTTTCGAAGTTGCCGTCTCATGTACTTCAGCTCATCAAGGTAAGACTCCATGTTCATGTCGGCCGTGAAGGTGTAGGAGTAGAGCTTATTCCTTAACATCAATGCGTTCGAGAAAGCGCGCTTAGTCTTCTCACGCTCAAACGCATCCCACATCTCGTGAGCGTAGTCGAAGTTACAGATCCGAGATGCGTCCTTGGTGAGCACACCACGTAGTATAGCGTCACGTGCGAGCTCATCGCGTTCGTTGTACTGTCGTTGGAGATCCGCGTCGTTGAGATCTCGCGTCTCCGTCCCGTCGACGACGCGCCAGCAACCTACTGCGTCAAGTATGAACGCAGCATTGCCTTGTACAGGTCGAAGCCGCCCTCTTCGTCATACTTAGGTGGCTTGTTGCTGCCAAATGTTCTTCTGTCAGCAGCTTGTGGAGACGCTGCTTGTGCTGCTGGAACAGCAGCCTGTGGCGCTTGAGCACCTCCACCTCCGGCAACCGCACCTTGTCCTTGACCGAACATTCTTGGAAAGCTCTATAGAGCTTGGGCTCAGAGCCTAAGAGAGTCTCAGACCGTGCTCTCTTGCGCACTTTTCAGGTTCGCGAATACTACAGGTTTCGTGTGGCGGTGGTGAGCGGAGGACAGCAGACACTTGAAGGTAAAGCACTTGTGGTCAGGAGGGCGGATTCGGAAGTGAGCACTGCTTTGGTGCTTTCATCTCCAAATTGAATCCTTGTATTAGTGAGTCAGAGTTTAACTACTGTCCACATTACCTTTGCTGTACCCAGCTTCGACAATCCAGTCGGAACTCAGCAATCGTGGATGCTCTCCCGCAGTCAACAACTCGACTCTCCAGATATACAAGATATACAAGATATACAGGCTTCGTGGAGCACTCCTCCACAAAGCACATGCAGCAGTCATCCACAGATACAGGTACCACACGTCCGCGCATCCGCAGACGCAAGCAGTCGCCGCGACCACATCCTGAGATCCCAGCAATCCAACGTCTCGCGACATCCTCGCGCCTCGCGCCATCCAGCTCCTCACGGTGCTGGAAACCTGCTGGAACACGCTGGATCTCTCATACTTTGTAGTGGATGGCAGTCTCGGCTTGCAAGTACGTGGCGGACATCACCTCCACAGCCTGAGTCGGGTAGTCGCCGTTAGCGCTCTCACCCGAAAGCATCACGGCGTCCGTACCGTCAAGCACAGCGTTGGCCACATCCGTACACTCGGCACGGGTCGGGCGCGGGGCCGTGATCATCGACTCCAGCATCTGCATGACAGTCACCACGGGCTTACCGGCCAGGTTTGCCTTACGAATCATCATCTTCTGCGCAAGGAACACCGTCTCGGGAGAGATCTCCATACCCAGGTCACCGCGGGCAACCATGATGCCGTCCGTCTTGGCCAGGATCTCGTCGAAGTTCTCCATACCCTCGTGCGACTCAATCTTGGCAATGATCTTGATGCCACGGCCGCGGGGGCCAAGCACCTTACGGATGTTATCAATGTCCTGACCCGTGCGGACGAACGAAGCGGCGATGTAGTCAATGCCGTGCACCAGGCCGAAGTTGATGAGGTCGTCCTCATCCTTCTCCGTCAGAGTGGGCAGCAGCACCTTGCACCCGAGGAGGTTCATGTTCTTACGCTCGCCCAGAGTGGCCGTGTTGTTAGCACGGCAAACGATACCATTGTCCTTGATCTCCGTGACCGTCAACACCAGCGAGCCATCGGCCACCAGCACCGAGCCACCAACCTTCACGGACTGTGGCAGCTGAGGGTACGAGCACGCGATCTTGGTCTCGTCACCGAGGAACTCGTAGTCCGTCGTCAGCTCGATGAGCGAGTCCTTCTGGATCGTCACCTTGCCCTTGTTGGCCAGGAAACCCGTACGGATCTCGGGGCCTTTCGTGTCCAACATGATGGCCACGTTCTTGTTGGGACGCTTGGCCAACGCGCCACGCAGGCGAGTCAAGCAGGACAAGTGGCTGGCGTGGTCGCCGTGCGAGAAGTTGAAGCGGGCCACGTTCATGCCGGCATCAATGAGCTCCAGCAGACCCTCCTCGGACCAGCAGGCAGGGCCCAGCGTACAGAAGATCTTGGTCTTGCGCTGCGCGCCCTCGACGTTGGCCATGATGCAGTCGATGCTCTTCAGGTTCAGGGACAGAGCGGCAGACATGGTGGTGGTGGAAGGAAAAGGCACTTGAGTGGTTTGTGTTCAAATGAAGAATGGCAGCTCATATCCGAAGTTTGCATAGTATCACTCGGTGGGTACATCTGCTCAATGTGCGCATGACCAGCTTATCGGTATCTTGTAGCCCGATTCGTTAGCAAGCAATATGACTACCGTCTTCCTGCGCACACTGCGCCTAGGCGCTCTATTCGAATATTCCTATTACAAAATTTACCTCCAATATTTCGATTAGAGCGCAACTCGGAATATAACGCTGATGCACTATTTAGACAAAATACGGTAATTTTAAAAAATACTCGATGCCAACCAGCAGTTCGGCAGTGCGCACCGTCACCATTCATTACATGCAGACTTAAGTCGATACTGGAGCTGCCACTTTCAAATTCCTACCATGAACAACACCAAGGCCAAGCAGAAGCGTCGGAGCTACAGTATCAAAGACAAACTTGCTGTCATTGCTGAGAACGAAGAAGGCGTTGCTGGGAGTGGCTTTTATGCCCTCAGTAACAAGCACGATGTCGCGTTGGTACGCTGCGTGGGTGGTGGCAGAACCGCCAGAAGCTACAAGATGCCTCCAAGGACAGGCAGATAGCTACGCGGACAGTGAGACGCTTAGGTGGTGGAGGCCGCAGGCCCAAGTATCCCGAGGTGGAGGAGCGGCTGCATCTTGGATTCTCGACCGGAACGCCAAGGGCTTACTGGTGAAGAACAGCTACATCCGCCTACAAGCGCAGAACATTTACCGGAAGATGCGTGGCCCAGACGGCCCCAAATTCGAGGCTTCCACTGGCTGGCTTGCGCGCTTCAAGAAGCGGAAGCAGCTGGTGTCACGGCGCCAGACGACGACACGAGCGCTGCCGGAAGATGCAGCCCATACCTGTCGTGAGTTCATCCAGCGTGTACATCAGCTTATCGAGCTACACCAAATCCAGCCACGGAACATTGTGAATATGGATCAAGTGCCGCGGTACTTTGAGACGGAACCCAAGACTACCATTGCAACGCGAGGATCACGTGAGGTGTTACTGCGCAAGGGTGGAACAAGTCACAACCGGTTTACCGCCCCATTTCCAATCACGGCGGACGGTACAATGTTGCAACCGCACCTTCTCTTCTCTAAGTTAAAGAACAGGCCCACTGTGCCTGACGGATTAACCGTTGACGTCAATCGGACGGGTATGTGGAGTGACGAGATCCTGCTGGAGCATGCCAAGAAGGTGCTGTACAACCGGAAGGAAACACAGCTATATCGTGAGCCAGTGCTTTACTTGATCGACTCGTACGGATGCCACGTCAAGTTGATGGAGTCGCGTCGACTAGAGCGATACATCACCTTCGTGGTTATCATTCCACCCAACTTGACGAACATCTTGCAGCCCCTCGACGTGGCAGTGAACCGTAGCTTCCAGGCGTACTACAGGAACAAGTACGATGAGTACATCGGTAACGCTCTACAAGATCCAGCGCTCCAAACAAGGACAGGCAACCGCAAAGTCCCCAACTACAGCACGGTCGGACAATGGACACTCGACTGGATGGCTACACGGACGCCTGAGAGCATCGTGAAGGCTTTTCAGCTATGTGGCCTGGTTCCCAAGGAGATGTTTAGCGAGGACAAGCTTCACTCCCCTCTCCGGGGGATCCTGTCCCCTGACTTAGACATGGATCGCTGGCACGCATCCTACCAGCATCTATTGGAACAGGCGGATGACCTTGAGCAGCTATTCCCTCAGCTCCAGAATGGTATCTCCCTGACGAGGAACGGTCCAGCCTCTTTTCGTGCCTCATTCATTGCCTGGGGACTGGTCGAGATGACTTCGTCGCTGATCTTACAGACTACATGGCGACACTAGAAGACTTGGAAGGGCTCGTTGATGCTACCTACCTGGATAACATACGGCACGGCGAAGCAGACCCGGGAGAGCTTGAGCTCTATGCCTCTTCCAAGCTTCACAACTGGAACATCGAAGCCAAAATAGTCAACGCAGACTGTAAGGTAGTGTTGTTTTTCTACAGCGTCGAAGAATCTGACAAGGTGGTGCAGCTTGCACGCAGCGGGTCATTCTTTGCTGTCAAGGTAGATAGATGGCTACTTGCTTCAGTACCAATAGGTAAAAGCTTGAAATATATACATTCGTTTTGCACGAAAAAGAATACTTATTGTGTTATTTTTGTAATTTGCACAAAATTAGAGTTGTTTTCAGCAAAACCTCCGTATTCAATACAGCCACCAATAAAGAAAGACCCATTACGTTACACACTCGATGTGAACTGCACGTAAGTGGGCTTGAACTCCAGCCAGCAGCGTAGGAGGGTCAGGCCTTCACCACTAAGCTAGATTTAGGACCCGTTTGCAACCTGCTCATCAAAGATTGAGAAAATATTCGTTGCATAACGCCTACGTGTTATAAACGAATATTTCGTGCAGAGTGCTACTATTCGTTCTACAACGCCTAGGCGCAGTGTGCAGGGGAGACGGTAGGCACGGCAAACGTGTCCCATTCAGTTCACCCCGCGTTTCTACGATATAAAATGTGATGACCTCCCATTTAAAGTTGCGTGGCCTTGTATTTCTACGTCATTCGACGAAAAAACGTAGGGAATCTAATGACGGAGTACGGAGGGAAACGAAGTGAGCGTTGTTGTCGGAAGCAAACGAAGAACGAGGCTTGGAGAAGAGTAAAAATACGGTATGTATAGTTGCCAACAATTTGTTGGTAAGATCCCATGAAGTTAATTTTTGTTGTTGTAATTAACGTTTTTATAGGTAGAAATACATCAGAAAATATTTAGAATTGGAGCAACATCATAACTTTAAGGGTTTCCGTCAAATTTTTATTTTTTTAAAGACTTTTAAATCCGTAAAAAAGGGGGAAATCCTGTTTCGGGGCCGTAATTTAAAAATAATTCTTTTTCGGGGCCGTTGTATAATTGAGGAGCGTCCGTTTCGAGATCTCACCGTGTTTTGGTATATGACCATAGTGTAGGCTGTAGCCAAAGTGTACCCTATACAAAATGTGTACCCCGAATTCCAACCGTAACCTGTATTTAGTTCTGAGCCTAACTGAGGTTCCTTAAAGCGCGCAGCACGCGTCCGTGAGTCCGACGAGTTCTGCGAGCCACGTCATCAGCAACAGCAGGTGTTTCCATTGGACGTTCTTGTGCCAGGGACTCTGTCGTTTTCATGTCGATATCCTCGTCGTCGCTGGATGCAGAACTGTCTGGGGTGGATGTCGCTGGTTCTTCACGGGGGGCTGACGTGCTTTCGGCACCACCTCTGGCTTGCAGAATCTCCTCGATCGACGCCATACGTCCCTCGATTCCTTGCATACGGACATCCAGTCCTTGGAGATGGGCCGAAACGGCGCGGAGCTGGGCCACCAGGAACGGATTACCGGGGTCGTCGCCAGGGAGCAGGCTTGGGTCATCCAGGGCCCGTTCGTAACGCTCACGGCGCGTTATGTCGTACGCTTCCCCTTCAAGAAATATTGCTGGAAGTGTTGCTTGAACTTCGACGTCGTTATTGTCTTGTTGCACTGGGGAACGTGCATATAACCCCAGCGCGCTTGTCCTTTGTCATGGCGTGTGTTTGGACTTGTCTTGGGTTCTAGTCAGGATGCAGAATGAATGATCCCTATCCCGACGTTTCTCAGCCACAGAGCCACTTCGATTACACACGGTCGCTACATAATAGGATACGTTTTGGGTAGAGGATACACTGTGGATACAGGGTACATGGGGGTCATTTTACAAAACACGGTGGGTTTTCAAACGAACGCTGCTTTGGAAAATTACTGCCCCGAAAAAGAATTATTTTTTTAAAATTACGGCCCCGAAACAGGATTTCCCCTATTTTTAATTATACGGACAACTTTTTGTATCTTCAAAAGAATTATCCTTTTCAGGAGCCAGAATCTAAAAAAAGAAGAAAAACATCGATTGAGTCGAAATTCTCTGGTTTTATTCCAAAGTTCACCCAGGGATCTCACCCCACGTCTGAATCCGCAGACATCACATATCTCCCCATAACCGATTGAGAACCTTTACAAAGACACTGTTTACATCCTTACATTTTGAAAAGCCTGTCGTATACGAATATTTAATATGAGGGTTGACTCATTCGCTCAAGATTAAGTCGAAATACCTGTTATATAAATAGCCTGGTAGAATTAAAAATGCTGTCGTATTTGAATTATCCACTATACTCAAGGGACACTCATTCGGCACGGCGGAAAATATGGAACAGGATTCGTCGTGCTCCTGGGTCGGACTTGGGCGAGATCACCAGGATCGCCAGGCTGGTTGTACAAAGTGGAAAGAAGTACCATACAGGCGCGCGTACGTCCACGGATGCGATCACCTGCTCTCTGCGTTGTCGGCGGCTGGCGCCAGCAGGGGCTACGCTAATGGCGATCGCTAGGCATTTGGGGCGAGATCGGCAGGGCGGTCGTATAAAGCGGATGAGCTGTGCACAGGACCGGGGATAAACTGGTGCAGTGACTTTGGAGGAGCTCAAGAGATCGTCATTTGCGCGGATTTGGAGGACAAGCTCCAATCGCTCGGAGATCAATTACTGGTCCAGCGAGTGGCGGCCTCACGCCCGACAGAATACGGTCTGGCTGTTGTGTTGGAACGAGACGGATATATTCGCACAGAGACGTTCCGGTCGTGCTGCTTGGAGGAAACAAGTCTCGATGCATGGTTGAATTTCCGCCAACAGAACACGGGAAAATGTCGGCGATGAAGCGCTAAATCAATATCTTTGCTTGTTGTTGCGTGGCTCCGTTTCAAGTCGCGGTTGTCCAAGGTCTTCGCACATGTGCGTTGGTGTTTAAGAAAAACGGGGTTCGCCAAATGGAGACGACGACAAATTTGTTGCCGAATGATAAAGTGTGTTGGTGAATATCGAGAAGAAAAAAAGGGCAATCCCGCCAGCTTGGGACTAATACGCCGAGTAGTATTGGATTATTTATCCTAGTCTGCTTTGCTTTACTCATCTTGGTGGGTTGCTTACCCGGAGTTGGTTTCGGCACAGGCCTCACCTTAAACTGCTGGATAATCGTGTTTCCGTCGTGTTGCGAGCGGCATTGGGCTCGAGGCGGCCTTGCTTCTGTTTTTTGCTGGTATGCTGCGCATTATCAACCTCGGCGGCTCATTTGCCTGCCACTGGTTTCGGTTCGGTTTCCGCCGCGAGCTGCTGGATAACCGCGTTTCCTGCTGTATTGGGGGCCGCTTGATTGGGCATCATTGGAGATAGTCCTGGTCGTTCTTATCGGGCACTGCTTGGGGGTAGTGGAGCACTACCCCTACGTGTGGAGCTATCCGACCGCGGTCGGAGGAGGTAGATCGCACGGACAGACTCGAGATATGATTCATGCTGTTTTTGGAGATAAAGGTGACTTACTTTGGACAGCCGTATAGTTTCGCTATTGATATGATAGCGATACATCGATACCGGTCTCTATAGTTTCTAGTAAGCACAAAGGGAGGACTTCCTTTACCACCATTATAGATAATGTCTGTATTGTTGTTGTTTTATCATGCTTTGCGGCAAGTTGCAAGTTTTCAGAGTCCCCGCTTTGGCGTAAAATCCAGAGCTGTTCCGGGCGAAATCACGGCTTTGTTGCAATATGAACCACAAATATAGTTAATGAGAAACGTCGTCCACAAATTATGCTTATTTCAGTTTTTAATTAAAAAACACTTTTCATTACTTTTTACGTGTAATGCTAGTATTGTTATTTTTATTTCAAAACATAGTGTATCGCTAAACTCGTAATTCATCATGATATTCATCAGCTCGACTATGATGAAGCTGTGCACACATCGTTGCATAGCAGCATGATGGAATGTATGGATCTTGGACACTGAAGCTTGGACGAAGCGGAGGGAGGCAGCACTCTGGGGGAGACCGGAGTGGAGGCAGGAAACCACTTGAGGGGTAGAGGGAAGATTCGAAAGTGATTGATTGAGGTCTTTAGCTCGAAAGCCTTCTTGCTATCTCTAGACCTACTGGATACACCCTACTTGATTCTTTACTGGATACTGAGTTACTTCAGCCAATTAGAGAGCGCCACGTCGATGCCCATCTTGTACCTACAATCTTGTACCTACAATCTTGTACCTACAATCTTGTACCCACAGGTGGCGTAATCGACAGTGGCGTAATCCGCGGTGGCGTAATCGGCGTGGGTTCGGATTGGACCGGTTCGGGCTAACCGGTTCACGGTCAATAACCGATACCAAACCGGTAACTCTCAATACGCCCCCTCAATGCGAAGTCCCATGAATGCCGAGAGCCACCGTGAGGTCCGTGTGGCGTGGTCCCGCGAGCGCCTTCGTCATGATGTCCGCCAGCATCACGGAAGTCTCGCAATACTGGAGCTTCACTTCACCGCGCTTCACTTCGTCGCGGATGTGGTGGTACTTGATGTCGATGTGCTTGGCGCGGCCGTGGTTCACCGGGTTCTTCGTCATCTTGATGCACGACTGGTTGTCTTCGCGGATCATGAGCTCGGGTCCCGTCTCGTTGGCAGCTGCCAGGATCTCGCACAGCAGGCGATGAATCCACTTGCCCTCTTGGATCGCCAGACTGAGCGCAATATACTCCGCTTCGCTCGTAGACAGCGACACGCTTGACTGCTTCTTGCTGCCCCAGCTCACAGGCGCACTCATCAGCATGAACGTGTAGCCTGAAGTCGACTTGCGGTCGGCGAGGTCGCCAGCCCAGTCTGCGTCCGAGTATCCACGAAAGTCGATCTTGTTGCTCGGCTTGAAGCAGATCCCGTGCGTCTTGGTGCCTTGCAGGTAGCGAAAGATACGCTTGACTGCCACCCAGTGTTCCTCTTGAGGATTCTCCATGAAACGCGACACATAGCCCACAGCGTACGCGATGTCCGGGCGCGTGGCAGTCATCAGGTGCATCAGGGCACCCACAGCTTCGCGAAACGGAGCGTTCACCTTGGTCGCTGCGTCGCTTGGAACCAGTCGAGTGCTCATGTCGACGGGACTCACCACGGCCTTGCACTCATCCATGGCGAAGCGCTTGAGAATGTCATCCACATAGCGGCGCTGGCACATCGTCACACTGCCGTCTGGGCCGTCCACCAACTCGATCCCAAGAACGAACGCGCACTTGCCGCTGTCGGTCATCTCGAAGCGAGTCTTGAGGTCCGTCTTCGTGCGTGCGATCAGCTCGGGTGAACTTCCGGTGATCAGCACATCGTCCACATACACCAGCACCAGTACGCAGTGATCGTCCACCACCTTGATGTAGAGGCACGGGTCGAAGACCGACACTTGGAAGCCGATAGAGCACACGAATTCGTCGAAGGTCTCGTTCCACACGCGCGAAGCTTGCTTGAGACCGTAGATCGCCTTCACCAATTCCAGGCAGTCGAAGTTGCCATCCAGTTCGACGCCTTCAGGAACTATGCAGAACACCTGCTCCTTCATTATCCCGTACAGGAACGCTGTCACCACGTCGAGTTGGTCGAGAGGCCAGCCGAAGTACTTGGCAATAGCGATGACCATGCGCAGCGTCACGTACTTGACCACGGGCGAAAACGTCTCCGTGTAGTCGATGCCGTACTTCTGCTTGAACCCCTTGGCCACGAGGCGCGCCTTGTACTTTTCGATCGATCCGTCCGCTTTGCGCTTGATCTTGAACACCCACTTGGTACCGATGGCGCGCTGTCCGTTGGGCAATTTTGCAGCACGAAACACACCACGAAGTCGCATCGACTTGAGCTCAGCACGAATTGTCTTGCGCCAGTGCACTTGGTCCGGGCCGTTCACCGCTTCTTGGAATGTCGATGGTTCCGACAGGTCCACAGTCGCTTCAACAGCATTGGCACTTGCACGCCAAAACACAGGGGGAGTCGATTCTTCATCTTGGTCACCAGATTTTTCTTCTTCGTCGGCGTCCACTCGGTGCGGAGAGGAGTAGTTCGGCGCACTTGCTTCTTCCAGTCCAGGCCGATGGCGCACAGTGTGCGGTCTTCTGGTAGCTTCATCTTCGTCACTTGGGCGACTCTTGCGCTTCCCCGTCTGCTTGTACTCCGTCTGGCGAGGTCCGTCATCGTCGATATCGAGCGAGTCGACGTCCAGGTCATCGACATCTTCATCGGAAATCCGCGGTGAAAGTCCAAAGGCCGACTCATCGAAGTTGACATCGCGACTGATCACCACCTGCCCCGCCTCGATGCCATAAAGTCGATATGCCTTGGACACTTCTTCGTAACCCAGGAATATTCCGGCGCGAGCCTTGGGGTCCCACTTGAGCCGCTTCTCCTTCGGAGTCAAAATGTACGTCCAACAGCCGAACACGCGCATGTGCTTCACACTCGGCTTGGACTTGTACACGATCTCGAACGGAGTCTTGTGCTCGATCTTGGGTGACGGCAGGCGGTTCTTCACATAGATGGCAGTCATGGCCGCCTCAGCCCAGAAACACTTGTCCAGCTTGGCGTGATGCAGCATGCTGCGGCCGATCGTGACGATAGTCCGGATGGCTCGCTCTGCCGTGCCGTTGGTCTGGTGCGCGTACGGAACCGTGGTTTGCTGCTCGATGCCTTCGTCTTCGTAGAAATCCTTGAGCGAGTTGGTAGCGAACTCACGAGCTCCGTCATGCCGCACAAACTTGACCTTCTTGCCGAACTGCGTCTGCACCTTCATGATGTACGTCTTGATGCAGTCTTCGCTCTCCGACTTGGCACGCAGACAGAAACCCTTCATGCATCCGCTGGCTTCGTCCACGATCAGCAGCAGGTACTTGCTGCCGCCAAGTGAGTTTTCCTCCATGGGTCCGCAGATGTCGAAGTGGAGCAACTCGAACGTGTCGTAGTGACGCTTGTCACGGTTGCTGGGGAACGGTTTTTGGACCATCTTGCCTTGTTGACAACCGCGACACACGCTTGTTCCACTCGACTTGGAGGGTGCTTTCGCGTCCTTGATCATCTTGGTGTCGACCATCTTGGTGTCGACCATCTTGCGAAGCACCTCGACTGGAGCGTGACCCATACGCGCATGCAAGTCGACCGTTCTTCCACTTGTCGCTGCATTCGCCGATCGCTGAGGCGTGCGAAGCCAGTAGAGGCCATCCACGAGATCCGCCGTCGCCACCACTAGCTTCGAGTCCTTGCGCGAAACGTGCATTTCGGTGCCGTCAAACACCACTTGGAACTTGCCACTCTTGTTGATCTGCGGCACCGAGAGCAGATTCTTGCTCATGTTCGGCACGTACAGCGCGTTCTTGATCTCGATCTCGCGCTCGTCGCCGTTGGGCAGAACCACTCGTTCCACGATGGTCCCCACACCCTTGATTGCCGCCTTGTTGCCGTCGGCCACCGAAAGTTCGCCTTCATTTCGCTCGATCAAATTGGCGAACTTGGCCTTGTCGTTGCAGATGTGGTGCGTTGCGCCGCTGTCGACCGCCCACATCCCGGACATATTCTTGCCCGTCGAAATTCCACATTCCAGGGAAACAGCGAACGCCACTCGATCATAGTCGTAGTCGTATCCGTCGCCGTCGTTTCTCCACTGGATGTTGTTGGCCCCGCGTCCACGGCCGTTGCCATTGCCATTGCCGCCGCGTCTTGGGCCCCGATTCTCGTCCTTCTGCTTGGTCCAGCACTTGTCCACCGTGTGCCCCAATTTCCCGCAGTATGTGCACTGGCGAGACTCTCGGTCGGTGTTGAACGCCTTGGCCGCGTTCTCCGTCTTCACCGTCGCCGTTGCCGTCTTCTCGCCTTGCCGCTTGATATGCTCGTTCGTGAGCACCTTCACGACGTCTTGCGATCGCAGTTCCGCGCTGCTCATCTCCAAGTTGAGCATGACGTTCTCGTAGCTCTTGGGGAGGCTGCGCAATAAGCAGATCGCCACGTCCTCGTCCTCCATCTTGGCGCCGATACTGCTGAGTTTGGCGCTGATGTTGAGGACCTCGTTGCAGTGATGCAATACATTGCCTGATGGAAGGTATGGATCTTGGACACCGAAGCTTGGACGAAGCGGAGGGAGGCAGCACTCTGGGGGAGACCGGAGTGGAGGCAGGAAACCACTTGAGGGGTAGAGGGAAGATTCGAAAGTGATTGATTGAGGTCTTTAGCTCGAAAGCCTTCTTGCTATCTCTAGACCTACTGGATACACCCTACTTGATTCTTTACTGGATACTGAGTTACTTCAGCCAATTAGAGAGCGCCACGTCGATGCCCATCTTGTACCTACAATCTTGTACCCACAGGTGGCGTAATCGACAGTGGCGTAATCGGCGTGGGTTCGGATTGGACCGGTTCGGGCTAACCGGTTCACGGTCAATAACCGATACCAAACCGGTAACTCTCAATACAGCACAAGCAAACTCAGGTGTGTTTCTAACCCTTTCGCGAATGACTCGAATTAGTATATTATACTAGCGCTAGTGTAATAAAAACAAAAGGAGCCATTCTGGCTCATTTGGAGGTCCCACCCTTTGGCCGCCAATCATTCTTGGTCAAGTGTGCGAGGTGGAGGCACCTCCAAAACCGCCTAGATCGGATTGTTATAGATAATGGCAGTGATTGGCTGGAATAAAAAATCCTTCGATTGCACGCTAATTGGCTGGTCGGTGCGTCTCTAAATGTAATTTCGCGAAGGGCCAGGATTATCTGCTCCTGATAGAGGTGCTAAATGAAGATGGTTGTGGAGAGATTGTGCAATGACGATGAATGTTATCTTGTGACGGCAGGGGGTACTTCAAAGTAATACTATTAGCAAAGAACGCGTCAAGTGTTTCACATCTGATTCCTGTCATCACGCTAGTTCTTGATCTAGGAAGTCAACGACACTACGAGCCAGACATCCATATGGATTGAGTATGCAAAGTCAACCACTTCCCGAGGCTCGCGTTGCGTTGCGTAGCATGCGCACAGAACCAAGTGAGCAAGGCACTACAGACACCAGATGCATAAATCCTGCTGCACGCGATCTGACGAATTCGCCCTCGCCGGCGAGCTCGATCCTGCCATATACAACGGCAGGTTCAAGACTGAAAGGAGCGAAGACGGCAGTGGAATGGTCGGTCGACGTCAAGAAAATCAGAGGTCAAAGGAACCCCACCGGTATCAAATTGCCTGATGCTGGCAGTCTCGGCCAGTGCTCGTGCACCGGCGAGTGCTATGCGTTTCAATGCATGAACTCGCTGTCAGACGCGTACTGTACGACCAACTGTGCTCTAAAGGGAATGTGCGGTAACTCTACGCGTCAGCTCGATTATATACGGCTGTTCAAGGCGGACAGGTGTGGTCTAGGTGCCTTCACAACCAAACCTATTGAATGTGGTGTGAATATTGCGGAATATGGTGGGATTCTCGAAGTTCACGAAGGAAGTCGAGAGTTCCTTTGAAGATAAACAGTGGTTACTTAAAACACGTACTCAGCGCAGTAAAAAGAACTTCGTGTACCTGGATCCCGTTAACTTTGGCACCATTGGCAGGTTTGTGAACCATTCATGCGATCCTACTTGCACATTTCGCGAAGGTCGCTACCGGAACCGAGTCAGTGTGGTCATTTTGACAAAGCGAGCAATCGAACCAAATGAAGAGCTCACAATGCAGTACGACGGCGAGCTGTGGTTCCCTTGTCAGTGCACCAGTGCAAGCTGCATTCATCGAAACGGTCGAATGGAAACGGTGTAGACGAAGTATCAGCTTCGAATTCAATTCTGCAGCATATATTATCGCCGAAGATAGTAGCTACAGTAAAGACCACGCATGTGCATTGTTGGTCGCTCGTCATACGGTTTTCTTGCGAGGGATGCTGCGGTTGACAAGAACTCGTCTCCCACTGTTACTCATTTGATCCGAAGCTTGTAGTCCTGCAATGCCGTAAAAACAAGCTCCAAATTTCATCCAATGTCGACACTGACACATTCGCCTCTCGAGATTCACGTACCAGCCTTCGGCAGGTTACCCGAGATACTCCATTCGGGCGTAGTTGGAACCCATTTGAGCCGTGACTGCAAGATATTTCACTGTCCGCTTTTTTTGGAGACACGTAAAAGGTGTGGGCTGGACGTAAGCGAATGAGGGTGTGCATATCGTGATGAATGTTCATCAAAACGAGTGCGGCAGAATTCTCACACAGGAGATTGTCTTTTGCGAGCTGCGTCGCACGTAGGATTAACCGTTTCGTTGGCTCCGGTCGTTCACGAAAGGAGCGTTGGGAAGCTGACACGTTGACGCAGTAAGCAGTAAGTTGTCGGATCAGGGAATCCATTTTGAGCCGTTTACGAAGGGTATAGTCTCGCTTCAAAACCCGTATAGGTTGTGTAAAGGGAAGGTGGGAACTTGGATAGATCCGTACCGAAGGTACGCTTCAAGGAGCTCATTCTCTATAGTTTAGACAGAGCAATCGGGAGTAATGACTAAGCTGTGGATGCTGAGCATCGATTTAGATTTCGGTATAGTTGGTTGCTGTGCAATCCCGACTCATCTTAAAGAAACTTGAAATGCAGCTCTTTCAAAAAGTAAGTTATTGACAGGTTTTTAGCTCATTGGAAATATTGCTCACTCTTTTACCTAAATTGTATTTTTGAGGGGAAAAAATCCACCTAAAAAGAGATCATAATTGCTTTTCTCAGCAACAAAAATATTGTCCAGTAATCGCATGCACATAAGTACTGCGATTGTAAAGATGCGCGGTGGTGCTTGGATTGTAAAGATGCTGCTTGGATCGCGGATCTCGCTTGCTCGCCTGCCTGCTGTGTCCCAACCAATGGAGATTCGTTAGACCAAGACAGATTAACTGTGTTCCCGTTTGGAGCTTAAAGCTCTCTAGAACTGCCATTCTTTATTTGAACACGAACCACTCAAGTGCCTTTTCCTTCCACCACCACCATGTCTGCTGCTCTGTCCCTGAACCTGAAGAGCGTCGACTGCATCAAGGCCAACGTCGAGGGCGTGCAGCGCAAGACCAAGATCTTCTGTACGCTGGGCCCTGCCTGCTGGTCCGAGGAGGGTCTGCTGGAGCTCATTGATGCCGGCATGAACGTGGCCCGCTTCAACTTCTCGCACGGCGACCACGCCAGCCACTTGTCCTGCTTGACTCGCCTGCGTGGCGCGTTGGCCAAGCGTCCCAACAAGAACGTGGCCATCATGTTGGACACGAAAGGCCCCGAGATCCGTACGGGTTTCCTGGCCAACAAGGGCAAGGTGACGATCCAGAAGGACTCGCTCATCGAGCTGACGACGGACTACGAGTTCCTCGGTGACGAGACCCAAGATCGCGTGCTCGTACCCTCAGCTGCCACAGTCCGTGAAGGTTGGTGGCTCGGTGCTGGTGGCCGATGGCTCGCTGGTGTTGACGGTCACGGAGATCAAGGACAATGGTATCGTTTGCCGTGCTAACAACACGGCCACTCTGGGCGAGCGTAAGAACATGAACCTCCCCGGGTGCAAGGTGCTGCTGCCCACTCTGACGGAGAAGGATGAGGACGACCTCATCAACTTCGGCCTGGTGCACGGCATTGACTACATCGCCGCTTCGTTCGTCCGCACGGGTCAGGACATTGATAACATCCGTAAGGTGCTTGGCCCCCCGGTCGTCGGGCATCAAGATCATTGCCAAGATTGAGTCGCACGAGGGTATGGAGAACTTCGACGAGATCCTGGCCAAGACGGACGGCATCATGGTTGCCCGCGGTGACCTGGGTATGGAGATCCCTCCCGAGACGGTGTTCCTTGCGCAGAAGATGATGATTCGCAAGGCAAACCTGGCCGGTAAGCCCGTGGTGACTGCCACGCAGATGCTGGAGTCGATGATCACGGCCCCGCGCCCGACCCGTGCCGAATGTACGGATGTGGCCAACGCTGTGCTTGACGGTACGGACGCCGTGATGCTTTCGGTGAGAGCGCTAACGGCGACTACCCGACTCAGGCTGTGGAGGTGATGTTCCGCCACGTGCTTGCAAGCCGAGACTGCCATCCACTACAACGACGTGTATCAATCACTGCGCAACGCTGTGCTTGAGGTGAACGGTCCGATGGAGACGGCTGAGGCCGTTGCTTCGTCGGCAGTGAAGACGGCCATCGACATCAACGCGAAGATGCTGGTGGTGCTGACGGAGACGGGCAACACGGCCCGTCTAGTTGCCAAGTACCGTCCGGAGATGCCTGTGCTGGTGCTGACGGCTCTGGAGCAGACTGCCCGTCAGACGGAGGGTTTCGTAAAGGGTGTTGTTTCTCGCTGCGTGGGCTCAATGATCGGCACGGACTCGATCCTGTATCGCGCCACGGAGACTGGCAAGGACTTGGGCTGGCTGAAGAAGGGCGACGCCGTCGTTGCCGTGCATGGTATCCAGGAGGCCAAGTCTGGCTCGACGAATCTGCTGAGGGTCCTGTATGTCGATTGAGCGTGATATTGGTAACACAATAAACGTATTTGTTTTGCCGTTCGATTAGTGTGGCTTTGTTCGTTGTCACTAATGCGCTGTATTGTCACTGTGTGAGCGAATATGTACATGTAGTACGGGTGACTGAGTTACATAATTTACTCTCAGTTTCCTTTAATGCATTTTCAAAAATTTACTTTTTTAAACTTTTTAAGCTTCACTTTTCTAATCTTTTTAAGAACAATTAGCTTTTCTGTAAACATTTTTTTAAAAACACTGAATAGCCAAATGAAAAAGTGTATTTGGTTTCTTTTTTTAAAAAGACACCTTCCGGTCGAAAACAATAAATTGCAGATCAATTAAATACGGTTAATTAAATTCGATTATTATTTTTAATAAAATTTCCAATCATTTTTGGTAGCCAATAACATTAGGGTAACATCCGAAATGAAAAGTAGTAGTGCTGATTTTAGAGATTTGTAGTACTGCTACCGTGAAGGTATAGTCAGATCCGGTCTGAGTCTGAGAATTCTCAGACATGTTGTTGTACCTGGTTACGGTGAGCCAGTCGTCACCCCTTTCGTACGCGGTGAGGACGCGTTGGCGCTCCTCCGCAGTGGCAAGGCGGCGTGGCGAAGACGTCGGCGGGCGAGTGGGCTCTTGAGGCACCGTTGTTGTCATTTTGAGCCATCACGGATCATTTTCATTTTGCCCCATCTCCTGGTCTCTCTTGCTCTGGAACAAATATCACTTGCTTTGTGTGTCCTAAACTAATCTGTCCTGGTTGTGCCTAATTTAGGCACAGTCTCGCTCTGCTGTGCTTGATGTCTCACTTTGCTCTGGAAAAGGTGTAGAATTTGGTAGGAGGCAGTTTCAGCTGACGCAGTAGTACTAGGATGGTTTTTTTTTTAAGAAAGAAAAGGATATGCTGCCATCTTTCAACTAATGACGTTATAATTTATTTTAGAATTAATGTTTTCTTCGAAGTACTGCTACCGGTACGTACGAATTCTAGTGAGGTTACTCTAGGGCTACTATGAGGTTACTCGATGAGGGTATTATTCGGGAGTTTACGTTAGGGTGAACGGTATACCGGCACGCACTACATGTACATGTATCAAACTTTGCTGCAGCCGCAAACTAAACAGGCAGTGAAATCTTTCGTAAACGAAAGGTCGATTATTCATTGCAGCGATTGCTCTCTACAAGTAAATTCCGCGGTGATAGTGGCAGCAACTTCACAACTTCTCGTTCGCAATGTCAATAGAATCAACAATGATATTTATTCACTCATCGCTATTGTAATACACAGCCACTAAATCTATTCGACGTACAGGACCTTCAGCAGATTCGTCGAGCCAGACTTGGCCTCCTGGATACCATGCACGGCAACGACGGCGTCACCCTTCTTCAGCCAGCCCAAGTCCTTGCCAGTCTCCGTGGCGCGATACAGGATCGAGTCCGTGCCGATCATTGAGCCCACGCAGCGAGAAACAACACCCTTTACGAAACCCTCCGTCTGACGGGCAGTCTGCTCCAGAGCCGTCAGCACCAGCACAGGCATCTCCGGACGGTACTTGGCAACTAGACGGGCCGTGTTGCCCGTCTCCGTCAGCACCACCAGCATCTTCGCGTTGATGTCGATGGCCGTCTTCACTGCCGACGAAGCAACGGCCTCAGCCGTCTCCATCGGACCGTTCACCTCAAGCACAGCGTTGCGCAGTGATTGATACACGTCGTTGTAGTGGATGGCAGTCTCGGCTTGCAAGCACGTGGCGGACATCACCTCCACAGCCTGAGTCGGGTAGTCGCCGTTAGCGCTCTCACCCGAAAGCATCACGGCGTCCGTACCGTCAAGCACAGCGTTGGCCACATCCGTACATTCGGCACGGGTCGGGCGCGGGGCCGTGATCATCGACTCCAGCATCTGCGTGGCAGTCACCACGGGCTTACCGGCCAGGTTTGCCTTGCGAATCATCATCTTCTGCGCAAGGAACACCGTCTCGGGAGGGATCTCCATACCCAGGTCACCGCGGGCAACCATGATGCCGTCCGTCTTGGCCAGGATCTCGTCGAAGTTCTCCATACCCTCGTGCGACTCAATCTTGGCAATGATCTTGATGCCACGACCGCGGGGGCCAAGCACCTTACGGATGTTATCAATGTCCTGACCCGTGCGGACGAACGAAGCGGCGATGTAGTCAATGCCGTGCACCAGGCCGAAGTTGATGAGGTCGTCCTCATCCTTCTCCGTCAGAGTGGGCAGCAGCACCTTGCACCCGGGGAGGTTCATGTTCTTACGCTCGCCCAGAGTGGCCGTGTTGTTAGCACGGCAAACGATACCATTGTCCTTGATCTCCGTGACCGTCAACACCAGCGAGCCATCGGCCACCAGCACCGAGCCACCAACCTTCACGGACTGTGGCAGCTGAGGGTACGAGCACGCGATCTTGGTCTCGTCACCGAGGAACTCGTAGTCCGTCGTCAGCTCGATGAGCGAGTCCTTCTGGATCGTCACCTTGCCCTTGTTGGCCAGGAAACCCGTACGGATCTCGGGGCCTTTCGTGTCCAACATGATGGCCACGTTCTTGTTGGGACGCTTGGCCAACGCGCCACGCAGGCGAGTCAAGCAGGACAAGTGGCTGGCGTGGTCGCCGTGCGAGAAGTTGAAGCGGGCCACGTTCATGCCGGCATCAATGAGCTCCAGCAGACCCTCCTCGGACCAGCAGGCAGGGCCCAGCGTACAGAAGATCTTGGTCTTACGCTGCACGCCCTCGACGTTGGCCTTGATGCAGTCGACGCTCTTCAGGTTCAGGGACAGAGCGGCAGACATGATGGTCTAGATGTTGGAGTGTGAAGGTGCTTGTGTGGTTCTTGAGCAAATGCAGAATGACGTATATCCTGCAAACCACGAGCCAACCGCCGAAATCCGCTGGACGGTGGGCGAGCAAAGAGAGCGGGCGGCGTCCATCTGGGCCGGCCTTCAGCTGGTTTAACCACCATTATGCCACCACGAGCGCATCTTCCGCGCCCTTGTGCCCCCAGAAACCAGCCGTGCTGCGCATACCTATGCAAAAAAGCGTAGAGCATTGGAGACGAATTTCCAAGCACCAAAGCCCCGACTCTGTAACGAATCTCAAGGGAAATGGGCGGGCTCGTGTTTGCCTTCCTTCGTCCGCATGCAGGCCGACACAGCGCTGTACGCGCCATTTATCCCGAGTACAGTACCCGAGTACATGTAAGCTTTCATCAGCCTGACGGATATGGTGCTGTCCTATTCGCAGTTTGGTGTCAATGCATGGCAATTCAATTATAGCGACGGGCACGGGGAGCATGGCCAGCAATCGACGCCACCGACGGCACTGCCTGGACGAAAGAAAGCTCATGTGCATGGGATAGGTGCCTTCTGCGACAATCGCCCCGAGCTTTGATTGCTCCTCGCGGTGATTGCTGCGGGTGGCGACGCGATCCAGCCACCGACACCGGCACTCTTTCAGTTCAAGCCGACGGCAACGACACCAACGCCACTGCGTTTCTGAGTGAATCTCGAGACGTTTCTCTGCTGAATTTCGCCAGAAGGCCAGCAATGCTGTGCGATTAACCCGCGGCGCGCAGATTAAATCTCGTAAAAAAAAATGTCGTGACCAGGCCAAAAGCCTGCGTTGCTTGCTCCTCTCAATCGGTCAGCTGGATGGCGCTCCACTGTGGACGTGCGATGCGATGCGTTGTTGATCAGAACTGGTGCCCGCGTTTGGAGCAGGATACCTCGAGCAGCAGCAGGGCAACGTGAACGGATACTCTAGAGCCTCAAGGCTCACTGTGGCCTTCGTGTCTTCGGCACTCACGAATCGTGACCATGGCCGGTCGTACTACGACCTACGACTCGTAGGGCGGCCAGCTGAAGATCAGCAGGGCCCGAGGAAGATCCAGACAGAGAGGGCTACGACGAGCACTTCCAGTGAGAGATGCATCGGAAGCAGTTACCGTATGAACTAGAGGGCACGCTTCCATTCTCAGTGCAAGGGATCTGCCTGTTCTCGTGATGAGGCATCTTTTTAAAAAATGCTGTGTGGATGTCGATGAACGAGCGCTGGGTGTTACCATCAGATTTCGATTGGGGGTAACTTGATGCGCGTCCGCCCAGTGCAAGTATCCGAGGCGCTACGTAATTACGGTTGACCCACTCAAGGAGTAAGAACTACGATGTTGCTACCGAACTCAGCACCTCGTCGATGACCACAGGACATGCTCCGGTTTTATTGGCTTCGGGCTCATGCTATGTATGATGCAGCGCAGAGTCATGGAGATTCTTATGTGAGGCGAAGGAGAGTCACGGGGTCATGCAATGCTTGCTGCTTTCCACGTTTATAACGGAGCAGGGATGAGAGCAGCGACTTATAAAAGAGTAATAAAGATGCCCAGCAGAGCCGACTTTCTTCTGCTGCAACTGGCCGCTGTCTGGTAGCATACCTTGCCATCATGCAAACCGCCTGGAACGGCGTCATTGTCCTAAAGCCACAAACGATTTTTTTTCTTTCGCTTCGTTCAAGCTTCGAAATGCTGGCCACATCGCGCTCGATTTTCCCTTGTAGTCTGATCAAAAACGCTCCCCATCTTATAAATGCCGCAATGCACGCCTGTGAGCTAGTACATCGCGCGTGATCGACTCAGGCATGCGATCGACAGTCTTTGGGGCTCAATCCCAAGACGGCACCATAAATAGTAAATGCGTATCGGAGACTTGTGCGGCAAGTTGAAGCTGCCTCAAGATTGTTTTTGGCAGTTGCTACTGCACCCGACTGGTCCATCTCCTTTTTGTTAAACACATTTGGTAGCAAAAAGGAAGTTGAACCAGTCGAGTGCAGTAGCAACTGTTTACAATATCCAAGTTAGTGTCTTGGGTCTGCAATCCAGCGCCCGTCCTCGCTGTCGCAGTAGCTCCAGCACCAAGCAGCCAAAGAAAGATGTGAGGAGCTCATTGTGCTTTTTGCAGCAGCAGCGCCAAGCCAGAAACCACCACCCGCGACGAAACACTCCGAGGTAAAAATGGCGGCTCCCCTTTCACTCCCGTGACGCAGCCGTCCCCAAATCCATTTTCATCCTGGACATGGGGGGCGGTGTGGTGTCTCGGCCGGTCGGAGGAGCTGGACGTTGCTACAGTGCGTCAAGACGGGGGATGCACCCGGTGCAGAATCTTCATGGCTAACGAACGCGTGTTCATCTTGTTGCAAAAAATGTAGCCATGTCAGGAGCACTAGGACTGAGTCAGCAGGGCGTGGAGCTCGAGAGCATCATGCGTAGCGTTGAAGGCGTGGAGCGCAAGACCCGCATCTTCTGTACTTTGGGCCCGTCGTGCTGGACCGAGGAGGGGCTGGGCGAGCTCATTGACACCGGCATGAACGTGGCTCGCTTCAACTTCTCGCACGGCGACCACACCAGCCACGCTGAGACGCTCAACCGTCTTCGCGCTGCACTGGCTTCGCGCCCGCACAAGAACATCGCTATCATGCTGGACACTAAGGGACCGGAGATCCGCACGGGTTTCCTGGCCAACAAAGACAAGGTCACCATCAAGAAAGGATCCACGCTTGAGCTTACCACGGACTACGAGTTCCTCGGTGACGAGACCAAGATCGCGTGCTCGTACCCGGAGTTGCCGCAGTCTGTCAAGGTCGGCGGATCCATCCTCGTGGCCGACGGCTCGCTGGTACTCACGGTCACAGATATTAAGGAGGACGGCGTCGTGACTCGGGCTAACAACACGGCCACTCTGGGAGAGCGTAAGAACATGAACCTGCCTGGGTGCAAGGTGATGTTGCCGACTCTTACGGAGAAGGACGAGGACGACCTGGTGAACTTCGGTCTGGTGCACGGAGTGGACTATATTGCCGCGTCGTTCGTGCGCACGGGCCAGGATATCGACAACATCCGCCAGGTGCTCGGCCCTCGTGGCCGTGCCATCAAGATTATTGCCAAGATTGAGAATCTGGAAGGACTTGAGAACTTTGACGAGATCCTGGCCAAGACGGACGGTATCATGGTGGCCCGTGGTGATCTGGGCATGGAGATCCCACCCGAGAAGGTGTTCCTGGCCCAGAAGATGATGATTCGTAAGGCTAATATCGCTGGTAAGCCCGTGGTGACTGCCACGCAGATGCTGGAGTCGATGATCAAGGCGCCCCGACCGACCCGTGCCGAGTGTACGGATGTGGCCAACGCTGTGCTTGACGGTACGGACGCCGTGATGCTGTCAGGCGAAACGGCCAACGGTGATTACCCTACGGAGGCCGTGCAGATGATGTCCAAGATCTGCGTGCAGGCTGAAGGTGCCATCCACTACAACGAGCTGTACCAGGCTCTGCACAACTCGGTGCTTGACACGTACGGTCAGATGGACACGCAGGAGGCCATCACGTCGTCGGCTGTGAAGACTGCTATCGACATTAACGCCAAGATGATCGTGGTACTGACGGAGTCTGGTAACACTGCTCGTCTGGTGTCCAAGTTCCGTCCTTCGATGCCGGTGCTGGTGCTTACGGCTCTGGGTGGAACTGCTCGCCAGGCTGAGGGCTTTAATAAGGGCGTCACTGCGCGCTGCATGGGATCGATGATCGGCACGGACTCGATTCTGTTCCGCGCCACGGATCTGGGCAAGCAGTTCGGCTGGGTGAAACCCGGTGACAACGTTGTCGCCCTGCATGGTATGGTGGAAGCTCGCTCGGGCTCGACCAACATGCTCAAGGTGCTGACTGTGGAATAAACGGGCAGAACACGTCATCTGACCCACCCAACTTGTCCATCGGACAGCGTTGAGGCAACATAACTAAGGAAGAAAAAACAATGTAGCTTCAATATTCAATGCAACACCCGTGTTCGCAATTTACAAGCCATTTTGGTTCGTTTGGAAGTGCAAATACCAACTATCTGGCGCTGAGATACATGAAGCGAAGGATCACCGCTACGACATGCTAGTGAGATTTTAGAAGCACGGTAGTGTCGCCATATATTCGAAATCAAGTTGTCGCCTCGAAATTCGCGCGGACTGTACATGATGCCAGGCGCTTGCTTTATTAACCACTTCCAACCATTTTTCAATTTGCTGCGGCGCGGTAAAGGAATTCGGCGAATAGACCATCGATGGAGAATACGTCAAACGCTGGTATCGTGGTGCCGCCAGAGGTATCGGATTCAAATTCCTTACCGGTAGTCCGGTGATTCCTTGCAACTTTTGATTGACTCTGTAGTGCTGTGAGATTGCACAGAAAACAACTAAAACCTTGACGCCGAGTTGTGACCTAGCGAAGCTTTGCTGCAACCTCTCAGGCTACATGGACATCTCTGGCCAGCTTCGAGCGAAGCGAAAGGAAGTTTACGAAGCCGACCGGCGTGGGAAGCTGAAGGACCAGCAAGCCCTCAATTTGTCGGTCGGGGTGGCGAAACTGAAGCACTTGAGTGACAAGATGCGGCTATTGGTGTGTGAGCAGCTTCGAGCGCTCATCAACGAGATCCACCTCAACTTGTACACCACATCGAGACAGACAGTCGACAGCGATTGCACTGTTTCCAACGAGCTAGACACGAATAACCACTTCTCGTTGGATCTGGCCGACAATTACACCGAGTTGCTCCACTCCATCACCATCACAGCCGTCAAAGAGGAGATTTTCGAGAAGGAACGGCTGCTGAGCAACGTCCGACTGCACAGCGGCAAGAGTATCGCGTACATTGTTCAGCGTAGCCGCTGGCGGGTTCGTCCACGGTCATGGTAGGCTGGAGCAAGAAGTTGCCTTTGCCTTTCGTAGCAGGTTACAAGTTGAAGTAAGAGTGATGGTCTTTCAGTTCCCCTTGCTTCCGCACTCGTTGTCCGCACTCTTCAATTTGCTCCCATCCAGTCACAAGGCCAACGACGCCATGAGTTTGGTATCCAAGCAGCAGCTAGCAGAAATGCGAGGCGACGGCTTCGACGGCGTGCGACTTAAGCTCCTGCAACTCATCAAGTTCCACGACACCATCGGGTACGTGATGAATGACTTCCGCACCGAGCAGAAGCGAGCGACTCAACGTCCGCGTGACGCGGAGGCGGAGGAAGTGGTGGCCGACCAGCGCCTCATGAGCTGCCTGCGTCTCACTGCAGCAGTGAACAAGGAGCCAAAGCAAGAGGAGCAACAGTCGAGCGTATCGTATCTCCTCGCCAAACAGGTCCTCGAGAGCGCTCAGCACAGTAACGAGATCGCGGAAGAATTCAAGGCCCAGTGCGCCTACCTGCGCACGCTATCCCGCGAGCAGCACCATCGAGCGCAAGCTTCGTGCGACGAGGCGCCGTGGTTCTTTAACCTCATCGTGGTGGTGGCGATTTGGTATCTGTTTTTTCGCTGAAGTGGCGACTTGGATGATTGGCGGTGATACGTAGCAGCAAGACACAAGCATAGCGGACGATTCCACGGAGTACAGCGACACCCCGTCAACTAAACAAATGATGAGTATTTTCTGGCATATCTTGTTGTATTTATCCACCCGCTCCGCCCACAGACGCTCGCTCTCGTGTCTCGCCCGGAGCGCCGCCGTCCATGGGGAGCGGCGCGCTCAGCGTTTCTTGAATCCGTACTTCTTGCGTTCATAGAAAAGATCGGTCTTGGAGCTTCCCAAATTGACGATCTTGGGGCAGCCATCGCGGTCCTTCTCCAGCTGCGTACACTCGCGGCAGTAATAGGCGTCCGAAATGCCAGGCCCGCCGCAGATAACACAGCGCCCTTGGTACGAGCCGTAGTTGCACTCATCGCAGATACGAACCAGCGTGCACGGGCGCACGTACGAGTCGCAGATCACGCACTTGCCATCGTCTTTCTCGCAAAGGCGGCCGATAGCCACGCCCGGCTGCTTGCGGCACATGACAAGGTCTGGGTGATGCTTCGCCATGGTGTTGCTTCCAGTTGCGATTCACTTTGTTACACAAGATCTACACCAAAGCCCGTTGCAACAGCATATTGCGCACCTATCCAATAGCATCCTTATCTTCATGCGATCTGATTGGTGGATTACTTTCGCGCCTTTTCCCAGGTCCGAATGAAGAGTATTCACCAATCAGAGCATCCATTTTCAAGAGATGATGAGCAATCGGCCGAGCGACATCTTATTTTGATAGTTTAAGCAAGTTAGTTTTGTCACACACTCAAACAGAGCCAGCTGTAAAGAAATTTGTATGGTATAGTGAGCCCCTCATTCTCCCTTTTGCCTGCGCTGACTATACGGCATACTCAAGAGAAGTCAAGCCCTTTTCGCGCCTTGAACGACAAGCATGGAACCACTTGCGGCGAATGAGCATGGAGCTGGCGCGGCCTGGGCGGCCATCAAGACGGAAGCCGCTGGCGGCAAGAAGCGCAAGCGCCTACAGAAGAAGGCGCCTGGCGCGCCCAAGCGCGGCAAGTCTCCGTACATCCTGTTCTCCATGGAGAAGCGCGAGGAGATCAAGGCCACCATGCCCGAGAACTCCAAGGTGACGGACGTGATGCGCGCCATCGCCGACGCCTGGGGAAAGATGAGCGACGAGGACAAGCAGCCCTGGAAGGTGGCGGCCGAGGCTGACAAGCAGCGCTACGAGGAGGAGATGGCGGCCTACGACGGGCCCTTGCGTGTGCCCAACAAGCGCGCCAAGAAGCACCCGGATGCACCCAAGCGCGCGTCCTCCGCCTTCCTCTTCTATAGCCAAGTCATGCGCCCACGCATCAAGGCTGAACACCAGGACATGAAGAACACGGAGATCTCCAAGCAGCTAGGCGAGGCCTGGGGTAAGGCCACGGACGAGCAGAAGGCCCCGTTCGTCGAGAAGGAGAAGGCCGACCGCGCGCGCTACAAGCGCGAGATGGAGGAGTGGAACAGCCACAAGGCTGAGCGCGAGTACAATGAGTCTCAGCAGCAGTACAACAACTACGCGGCCATGACGGGCTTCGACCAGATCAGCTACACGGGCTCCTACTCGGCTACGGAGGTGTAAGCGTCCTTCAGACTTTCCCCCGGTTTTTGCTGCCTCTACTTTTCTACGCCCGGGGGCTGCTTCGCTTCGGAAGACGCCGGCGCTCTCTACATTCCGAGGGAGCGATGGAATGACGCGGAGCTAACCGTGCGCGTCGTCGTCGAGCATGAAGGTGCATATTCAGTTCTTGTGATTGCATAGTGTACGTAACGTATCCTTCCCCGACGCATATATTGCTTTAAACTTTGCGTGCTCGTCTTCGCCTCCCAGTTCGTTGTTGTGTACTCACTCGAGCCAAAGAAATGTTGGCAGCAATGTCGTGCGTGGACTGCGGGCGCCAACCATCGTGTTCACGCTTGGCCTGCCCGCCGCTTAACGCTCTTTGCACAGATCCCAGCATCTTCAAAGGCTTTGCTCAAGACCCCAAAGTTGTGTGTGACGTAGGCAAGTATCGTTGCCTTTTGGAATGCTATGTGTATTTGCTGCGATTAGATGGAACGAGAAACAATACTACAGCCCGCTCCTCCTGACCGAAGGATCGGATGGCCGTGCAATTCACGCCGACGACAGGGCGTCCACACCAGGCAGGACCTTGCCCTCCAGGAGCTCCAGGCTGGCACCGCCGCCCGTGCTCACGTGGGAGACCTTGTCCTCCGTGTTGAACTTGACGCAGCACGTGGCCGTGTCGCCACCGCCAATGATCGTGGTGGCGCCCGACTCGGTGGCCTTAACCACAGCGTCCATGACAGCCTTCGTTCCGTCAGCAAAGGCGTCGAACTCGAACACGCCCATGGGGCCGTTCCAGACGACGGTCTTGGCCTTCGCCACAACGACGCTAAACGCCTCCTGCGACTTGGGACCGACGTCCAGACCCATCCAGCCAGCAGGGATGCCCTCCTCCTCAGTGGAGATCTTCTTAATGGCGTCCGCGGCGAACTTGTCGGCGATAACGAAGTCCACGGGCAGGTGCAGAGTCACACCCTTGGCCTTGGCTTTCTCCACGATCTGCGGCACGATCTTGGCGCCTTCCTCGTCGTATAGCGAGCCTCCGATCTCCATGTTGTTGATCACCTTCTTGAAAGTGTAGGCCATGCCGCCGCCGATGACCATCTCGTCCACCTTGTCGAGCATGTTCATGATGAGCTGGATCTTGTCAGCGACCTTGGCACCGCCCAGGATCGACACGAAGGGGCGCTGCGGGGCGTCCAGAGCCTTAGCGAAGTACACGAGCTCCTTGTCCAGCAGGAAACCAGCAGCCTTGATCGGGAGGTCCACGCCCACCATGGAGCTGTGGGCGCGGTGGGCCGTGCCGAACGCGTCGTTGACGTACACGTCACCGAGCTTGCTGAGCGAGGCGCGGAAGGCGGCCACAGCCTCGGCCGAGGCCTTGGTCTTGTTGCCCTCGGCGTCCTTGCCCTTGCCCTCCTCTTCAACGTGGAAGCGCAGGTTCTCGAGCAGGATGACGCTGCCATCGGCCGGGTTAGCGCAAGCGGCCTCGACCTCGGGGCCGACGCAGTCCTTCAGGAACGTGACCTTGCGGCCGAGCTTCTGCTCCACGGCCACGGCGACGGGGGCCAGCGAGTCCTTGGCCTTCGGCTTGCCCTCGGGGCGGCCCAAGTGAGACATGAGCACCACAGCCTTAGCGCCCTGGTCCAGCACGTATTGAACGGTGGGCAGCGCGGCGTCGATGCGCTGCGTGTTGGAGATGGAGCCGTCTTGGGCGAACGGCACGTTGAAGTCCACGCGGATGAGCACGCGCTTGCCCTTGACGTCCACGTTCTTGATGCTGAGTTTGGCCATCTTACTGCTGGTGGTGTTTCGAACTTATCAACTTGGAGGCGAAATCGAGAATGAGATCTTGGGCGCTGGATCGTTTTTTGCTACGTTCCCACTAAGTATAGTGAGGAATCTTGTCAAAAGCGCGATTGCTTTTTGGCACCAGCGACATCAGCGCGTCATTACACAGCTTACTTTAGTCAAGTGAACCAGGAGCTAAAATATTCAACGGAGAGTTCAGCAAATGTACTTACATGTTGCAACTATTTGATAAATGTACTTTAATAGTTATTAATACATGGACATTTATCCTTGAGAGAACTGCATAAAAAAGCAGCATTCGTGTCGCAGACAAGTACAGATGAAGCTCCCTCAGTAGTAATCCCTAGCTTGGAATACCAGAATACGAAAGCGGCATGCAATCCTAAGTTAATTTTCCCTCTCACCTCTCACTTGTAATTTGGAATACAAAATCACTTAAACAATTATATTCTGAAGTGCTTAACTAGTGGAAAAGTTACTGTGTGCAGCACGTCCATGCAAGGACATCGCTGCTTGCGCCCTTCCTTCTCGCCTAATTCCTCTCGCAGCTCAGCCCCTGCACATATCGATCCGACACGCCCGTTGATTCTGCTCGAATAAGCAGTACGATGCTAATTAGTATCTTCATAATCAAGCCCCACCCACATCGTCGTCCACTGTGCTCCTCGAACGCATCCCACAGAAGTGGCTCCAGCAAGTGTTCCATTTAAATGGTACAGCAGGTTGTGCCACCCCATGACAAGAATACCCTTAGATAGGAATAGAAAAGTGCTGAGAGTACAGAAGATTCATTTGTATTTAACGTTCTGTACAAAAGACAGAGCTTGCAATTATCGCTTCGGATCGCCGACCCTGACGGCCGGCGATGCAGGGAGCACTACTTTGTGGGTTCTACGAGAGGTTTGTTGAAACTATGCCGAACAGTCGCCAACTTGGCTGACTTTGGTGGCGTACTAAGTCCATATCAACCAAACATATGTTTTTCAAAGGGCACGATTCGTAAGTGACTTGAATTTTGTATTTGGCGGTTTGTAGAGGCTTGCAAGTTTGGGCGGCTACAGGAGCTGTTTTAATTTAAGGTGAGGTTTATTGTGTTACGTGCCTATTACCATGAATTCTATTATAATATCCATTCCCAAGTGATATGCTCCTATCACTCTAGTTTGCAACATAATAATGCTGGCTTGCTGACTTTTTCCTCAAGCTATCCCGTTACATCCCCGCTCAGACGTTCCTCCACCCATTGGTAAACTTGCATGTGTCATCCCCGGTGACTACCACGCTCTTATGATTGTCCATTGCATTGTTCGCAACCCAGTCCGCCACCTTGTTGGTCGTTCTGTAGTGGTGAGTACAGCTTGTCACTCTGCGCAGCACAGTCAGTGTGGTGTAGCGGGAGCAGCAAAATCGGCGAATATTCTTGATCCGACTTCCCACCAGCGTCTAGACACCGACTAACGGAGGGGGTCCCCCGATGATCCGTGATCTACTGAACCTTGCTCATCTTGTACCCGTTGGTAGGGCGGGATCTGCTCTTCTGGCAACTTCCGAAGAGTTCCCGAGGTGAAGCTTGAGTGTATTGGCGGGCCGCGGGGATGGGGTGGAGCAGGAGTGGAAGACCTTCACTCTGCGCCCGATGTAGGGTCGAGATCACAAGCGATTATTTGAGCTTGATGGATCTGGCGTCCTTGACCCGCGATCTAGCCTTGGAGTTGCTTTGCGGGTGTGTTCTCCTTCCTTAAGTTCCTTTTCGTCGTACTTGGCGCTTTCTATAGAGGGATCTTGAGAGTTGAAAACCGACGGGTCTTCCGGTCAAGTAATAAATCCGGTTAACCTTTTAGATCAACACTTGTAGGGTAAGTTTACTAGGTGATCTGATCTGGCCAATATATTATCCAGCTATCTCAACTAACACTTGATCTACTACACTCAACCTTCTAGCACCTCTTACGGCCAATGTCGGTCCGGTTTCTTGGGGCAGGAAGGCACTTGTGAAGCACAATGCAAATTTATTTCTGATTTATGTTAAGAGCCTGTGTCTTACCTTCACAACCACTAGATGACTGAATACATGTCCTGTTTACCCCCCCAGCTGCCTTTTTTCCGGATCATCAAGGATCTGCAGCGTCAGTGCCGGATCACCTTATACCACCGCCAGATCGGGGGCCTTTAGCTTGTCTTCTCCCATCTCTTCGCATCTACGATCCAGGGTCGTAGATCCCGCAATAGGTGTATTAGATCATGGATCCTACGTCTCCGATCCGGGATCCAACATCTTCCAATCTCGATCTCCCAGCCAACATGCAGCCATCATGCATCACCAATCATCTAACACACTTGGTCCCACGCTTTTAGATCCAGATCGTATCTGGCCCAAACGTCTGGATCTAGACCTGGAACATCTTAATCTGGCCTTCTCATCCTTGATCCAGGTCATCTTACCTCTTGCATGCGGGTTACGTCCGATTGGACTTCTCCTCACCCGGATCCTACTTGGACATGTCAGACAGTGTCAGACAGTCACTGATCTAGAACAATGCCTGCACATCACTCCCCGTCTCCCATTTCTTGGAAAACACTCCCCCACAGCCGCCTCCTGCGCGTGGTTGTTGCCCCCAACGACATCACCGCGCGCGCTCTTTCTCCCATCATTTCCAAAAAGAAACCTCCTCGGACTCGCAAGACCATGATCCCGTCAAAACGTTCCAGCTGGAAAGCTCCCTCTCAGCCTTCTACCTCGGGTTCTTTTCGTTCTCCTCCTCCGTCCGCTGAGGAGCTGCGAGGTTTTGGGCGCGCTCTCTTATTCCAAGTACACACCTTAACGAAAGATATGCAGGTGACGCAAAGCGCCCGCGACGAGGCCCGGCGCAGCCGAGACGATATGCGCCGCGATCTGGACACCGCCAAAAACGATCTTCTCAAATCGGCCGCGACCTGCATAATCTGAAGCGACGCCACCGCTCCCTGGAGACCGACGTCCAGCTGCGCCAATCCGCCTCCGGCGCCACCTCTAACGCGAAAACGGCTCCACTGACAGGACCGCGCACTCCGACAGCAGGTCCACGATCAAGCGATGGAGATCCAAGGCTTGGGGCATCATTTCGACATCCACAACAGCGGTATGCGCCAACGGATGGATCAGGGTCTGAGGCTCCGGGATTTGGCCCAGAGACTGGAGCTCCGCCTGAGTAATGACCACCACTTCACCGAGGATACTCTGACTGGGGGCGAAATCAAAGAGATCCAGGCTCGGATTCGGGGTCTGAAACGTGATCTCGCCGACGCCAACTCTTTAAACAACACCTCCGGCGAAAGTGTGGTGTTGGAAATCCCACGTGAACTCTAGCTACTAATGTAGTTAGGTAGTTCCCACAACAATACGTCTACCAGAACGGCAAACGATCGTTCGGGCGGACCTGAAGACCCCAGTTCTACCCTTGCACCGGGACAGACTGGACCTTGTAAATCACTTATATAGACCAACCAGTACAATACCAACACACTACTAGCACGAGCAAAGCTATCAGGTGTTCTCACACACTTAAATCCTCGTGGTCCCAACAGCGGAAGGGTACCAGACACGGGTAAGCCTTTTACGAGGGCTAACCTCGGCCGAAAGAATAGATAGGAGGTGACACGCACTTCCCAATCGGGCAAATAGGCACAATAAAGCCGTCCCGTAAACACCCGATACTAATCGGCCACACACACACTTGGCCTTGCCAGATGAACCCTCGCTACGGAGCTTCGAGTCCACCGACAGGCATAACACACTCAAACAAGCTTGACCAGATGCTTGCCTTGAAGCCGGACGTTGCTTGTGTGCTTGAGTGGAAATTCTGTTCTGTATTTATGCTTGCCCTTTCGGGCCATGTCCTAATATGCAATCCTAATCAAGTATGCAAATATCAAGTGAACTACGATCCGTTATGGACCACTTCGCATGCCAAGCAACTCCTCAGGGCTCAACATCTCTTCCTGAACCATCGCCGAGCGCTCCAACGGTCGTACGTGCCTCCCCCTCCCAGCGACAGCCGATTATTCGTACCGTGGCCGTCAGTTCTTGTCCGCTGAATGCGAATCCGGCCAGTCCCATTATTACTAATAAGGACAGCCTGGCTTGAACGACATATTGGCCATAATGGAGCACCCACGAGCGTTTGGTAATGACTGAGTCAAGTCGCTTGCACCTCGAAGTCGCTTTCTGTCACATGACCGAGGGTTCGTGGCTTGAGCAACTTGAAGGCAGTCACGTCCTTGTTCGCTGACGGTCGTCCGTGATCTCCGAGAAATCGCTACACCACAAAAGCCTGCGACGTCTGCGTGATGAGCTGCTGCAAAGCCAAGAAGAAATCGCCACCAATGAGTATCTGGGATCTACCCGCGGGGTTCACTCATGATAGTTCACCTCAGCCCGATCTAGACGTCAGCCAACCGGATCGCGCTCTTACCAGCCGGGAGCAAACTTTAGCTGAAGCTTCCCGCACCGCTCAAGGACTTCCAGGCGCCTGTCGACGACTTGACGGCGGAACGCGATTTGGCTCGGTCCGATCTGGCAGCCGCGGCCGCCAAACGCGACCCGTTGAAGACCCAATTCAGTCAGCTCGATCCTCGATCATCCCATATCGAGAAGGAACGCGACAACCGTCGCATGTTGGGGAAATGCGGCGCGAGCTCAGACTGAGCTAGAGACGACGACCCAGGATCTGAGTAAGAAAGAGCTCCCACGACCTTGTCCATCCCGATCTAACGCTCACCCACATTGTTACGACAGGTGGCCAACTGAAGACGGCCTGTCGAAACATAGACGCCTCACAAAGCCAACTCTCTGAGATTCAAGGGCGCTATGATTGACTGGAACAAAATGAAGATCGAGCCACACCACGAACGATACGAGGCCGTCCGTCATTTGGCGGTGGTTGTATCTACCGCCAGCGAACACATCCGTGTATCGGGAGCCCCCGATCTGCCAACTTGAGGTCCTACTGCGCCGCCTCCACCGGATCCAACTGGATCTCAGATCTCACTGGCCGAGGGAACAGGGCCGGCGGCCCCTGTGCCGGATCGGGCCCCCTCCTGGCCTCAAAGCTCCGATCGGCGCGCCAAGGGCTCGGATCCAGCATCTTCACCCGCTGTGATACCCGGATTTTCCTTCTCCGCGTCGGGACAGATTCCAGCCGCCGGATACGGCTACCAGGTCCTCGATCTGCTAGCAGATAATCCGAACGCAACACCTGTCAAAAGGCCGCGAAGAGGCTCCTCTTCACCTGAATCTGAGCCCCGTCATCCTCGCAAAGAAGCGCGTCCGCTTTCTTCTGCCAGCTACCGAGCTGACGGACATGCTAGGCCGTCTGTCACTGAGATCGATGATGACGGCGGTAATGGAGATGACTCGGAGAACTCCTTCTGCTACCGATACGGCTCCAGCCATCTCTTCGAGAGCGACACTGATCTCCAATTCCGGGTGCCCTGCGGGGTTATGTGTTTCCAGTAGCGCATCTGACTCGCACGACAGGGATCCCGAAGAAGCCAAGATCGCGACGATCTCATCGAGGAAGATTCTCGACGCGCCCTCAGTCAGTCCAGATCTGAGGCACGCAGTGGAACACACGCCTCTCACAAACGCCGCGGGATCAGTTGCGCTGGTGCCCCTTCTGATGGGCCAGACTGACCTGAGAACGGCGGATCCGCGTCAGGTGGACCTGACATATCTGTTCCTGCTAACTCAGCCCGTGCTCCGAGGGTCAATTCGGCCAGCAGAGGGTCAGTGGCATCGAGATCTGATGCGGCAGCGACCATACTATTGCCCGATACACCGTGGGGGCTTCTCATACGCCACATTGAACCACTTGATGAGCTGCGCAGCTTGCAACATCGACGTAAGATCATTGCTTAGCGTCGAAGAGAAACTTCGCGACGAGTGCGTCTAGATTTTGTGTTGGTTAACCCCGTAATGATTGCCAGATATGGCTTATATTCATAGGTTTTGGTCATCACAAGAAAGTCGGCAAATGCTTTCAGGTTGGAATTGCATCCAGTCCGCCGAACCCAACGCCGCAAGAGTAGTGTTTTCCTTCGTAGAAAAAGTGTCAAAAGCTTATCCGAACCCTTAGAGGACTCAGAAGAAGAACATATACTACAGATCCGGAAGAGACCAGTCGCGGGCAGACCCAGGGCCACTACACGTCGGTGAGGAGACCCGAAAGGAAGAGCGACGCAGACGGCACCACGATCCTCAAGGACGAGGAAGAGGGAGGGGGCAAGGAGAGCCACACATTCTGACGCATGCGGAGGTATACTTTTCTGTATACCGTATACCGAAAGGTTATGCAGAGTAGGTTACAGAGAGTACCCTACGTAACCCTAGGTTGCCGCGTTAATTAAATTAGAGGTCTATTTTGACTAAGTTAACTATTGTGTATTCCGGCCAAATTCGAACAGCCCAGTGCGGCATTTCCGTACTTAAGTGGATCTATACTCAGTCTAAGTCTTTCGACAAGGTCTTTATTCAAAGAACCGCGGAATCTTGAGGAGAACGCACAAAACCGTTCCAAAAGAAACGAAGGGTCTTATATTATCAAGCTTTTGATGACTCATGGAGCATGGGGTCATCACAAAATGCTTGACACTGGCGATGTCTTAATCGACATGTATGGCTGGATAAGCAAGGACTGCAGGAAAAATTCTACGCAATGTCGTTCATTTCCTGTGGCCGAACTTTTATCGTACGTTGGTTTACAGTATCTTGGTAACATTTCGTTTGGTTGGAAGCGCCTCCTAGCCTCCGTTTAAGAAAACTTACAATTCCTGTGCAAGGTCGTTCATTGCAAGGTTTTACCCGCGATCCCGCGATAGTTCCAATTCCGATCAGGTTGTCACTTGGGACGGTAAACCAGTGCAGCTTGTGCATAATCAAATACTCGGCGCCTTCTTCCTCCATTTTCAGCATCCCAAACGCTTTCAACGCTGACGGTCTGTAGTACAATTCGCCGCTTTCCAAACAGTAGCCACTAAGTAGCATGATCCTGCTCCTAACTCCAAGAGCCGTGTCAACACAGCAGGGCTTGGACAAGATGGCAAAGGAGCGGTGCTTTAACCACACGAACACCATTGCCCACAATACACGCACGGACGAGATAATTCCAATGATAGTCACCACTACCACACCGTGACAGACCAAACCCCAGACGTAGTAGGACACCGCGAGAGCTGTTGGTTTGGACCGCTTCAGGTCGGACTTATTTAATCCGGAGAGAAAAGCTTGAAGCCCAAGAGCAGTAACCAATTCGCCAACGAGAGCGACCTCGTAGCTGAAAAAGACTCGCTTGATTCGCATCCTCCACTTCTCACTGAGCCAGTTCATGCTCTCCACCATCTCAAACAACAACAGCATTAACCCAGACAAATTGTAGCCTAACGATCCGTACTGGACTCGGGTTGCCCAGCCATCATTCGCGATGATAAGGAACAAGTCCGTCATGATTCCTTCCACGATCAAGTAGAGCAAAGCTGCGCGTTGATAGTTCGACGCCCCATGAGCAGACAAACGCAAGCTCTCCTGAACGAATACCACGGCTTGTTCTTGACAAAGTGTTTCGCCCAATTCGTCACATCTTCGACCGTAGCGTGTGCACAAAACGTAGCCTTTTCGGATCATTAAAGCACGATATCCGAGCCAGAATGCACCGACAATGCCATACCAGTACGATACTCTCGCCTTCCTACTACCCGTGTCCTTCGCTAAGAACGACCCGTTGATGTCGTACGATCCAAGAACGTTTACTTGAATGTACGAAATCCTCTCTTTGGCACAGTACGTGCCGGTCTCTCCTTCGTAGAACGAGTAAAAACCGATGCTGGCGTGGTAAAAGTACACTTCGAAGGGAAAGCTGTCGTTTTCACACCTGGATGGCGAAGTGCGATACGGGGTAACTTTTGAACTCCCGATGAAATAGTTCCCGTGCGTGTTGTACTGTGGCACAACGGCGTGGCAAATAGTGCCGTTGTCAGTGTGATAGTAGTGTGTTGGCTCGAAGTTCCACCAGACTCCGGCCAGCACAAAAGCCTCTACAGGGCAAACCTCCGTCAGATTAGCGGTCTCCTGTTGCTGATCTTGAGGTACGACGAGGATCTCGGACATCTTGGCAGGTCTGACGAATTGCGTGTAGCTTCGTATTTGCAGGGCCAGAGGCAACACGCCCATGATTAGCCACACTCCTAGCAGCATCCGCTGCGCAGTCAACCACCGGGCATCTCTAGTTGCTGGCATCGAGTAGATCTCCTGCACATTTCCATTCACTAGCGATGGCATCGTTGACAGCGTATCGATGAAGAATTCCGTGTTAGATTTATCACACTCGTGTCAGCTTGCAACGGACCGATGAAACTTCTAACAGTCGAGGAATTCAAAATAGCACGTGTGGTGGACGACAATGTTGCTGTTGCCAGAGTTGGCGACCACTAATAATAGTGGTCGCCAACTCTGGCAGCAGCGACAAGTTTTTTACTTTATCGCTTGATGATTGTAACTATCTATTGCCAATACATCCGTCCATGCACGGGAGCGAAAGCGGATCCACGCCTTCGCGTTTTTGGAACTTTGCCTTCTGTTCGCATTTAAGGTCGAGACATGATGGAGATATCTTCCTAAAAATTATCTACCTCGCTTTTTTAACTACTAAGAATGTTACTACTAGTATCTATCTTTAAATTTATTTTAAAGGAAGTGCTTTGGCTTCGGTGATATAAAAGAAAGCACAGCTTGGCTAGCATCATAAAAGATTGATCTCTGTTTTCAATCGGGGGCCGGCAGTTTTCAAACACAAATTACATTTCAGCTGGCGGAATTCGTCTCGGACTAATGCTTCTGTAGATAATTAGCGAAAGCGCAACAAATGTATGTCACCCGATCACTAATAAGTTTAGGGCTGCTGAGTTTTGCTGACAATAGTCTTCCATTCCAGAATGTGAACTCGGATTTTCAGACAAGTCTACGGCATCGACTTTCAAGTCGAATACCTTGGTGGAAGTTTTGACGAAGATAGCAATGGCTAAAAGCAGAGTTCTTTGATCAAAAGATCCAGAAATAGTTGTAGCCTATGTTGACCTTGACCGCTTCAAATTGGACTTATTCAATTCGATAATGGACGAGAGCGCTAATAGATGGAATTGTTATGTTGCATTAAGCCCCCCCCCCCCACCCCACCCGTAGTTTGTGAGCTATTGTAAACCGCCCTTCGCTCGCAAAAACAAATCAGGAGTCTGTCATGGTGCACTCAACATTCGCGTAGAGGAGTGCAGTACGTTGATACTTCGACACTCCATGAGCAGACAAGCGTAAAGTAGGCTATACGAAAATGACTATGTAAGCTTTTCACTCATTTGTTGCGCCTCCAATTCAGGAAATAAAGCTCCAAAGGATCGTCACAGCACGAAGCACTATCCCCAGAACACAAACGCAAGATTTCCTGGGCGGTGTGCTACCTGTGTCATTTGCCAAGAATAATGTGTTGATGTCGTACATCCCGAGAGCTCCCACAACGACAAACACAGTCTGGTTCTGAGCAATACGTTCCCAGATTCATAGAGACCGTATCTCATTAGAAGGAATGCCATTGCTAACCATACAGAGTTCCTTTGATTCCACCTGGCATATTCAATAGAAGCTTCGTATTTTCACAAACAAGACATAGCGAACCACTGTGCACGCGCTGTAAATCATTTCTTCACCAACGTAGTGACAAATTATCTTGAGAGGTTGAAGCCCAGGTGCTAGTCACTTGATCTGCAAGAGTACTGATTCCGACCACGCCGTTGTCGCTACGTGCGATTTTTCATGCACATTGCGCGCTTTCTTGGGCGAGAACTCACTGGTTGAGCATCACTTGTTGATAATTTGTCACTACCGTTCCAAAAAGGCAACTTCAACTTGCAAATGGCTACATTTTGCACGTTTGCTTTCGGTTTGGCCACTCGCCAATCTTCCTTATACCGCAACAAGCAACATTTCTCTTCTGTCTTCATCCAATGGTTGGAAGGCCTCGCAAGAGTCGATCTGCCAGTGCCAGTGCCGAGACCAAAGCGGCAAGCGGCAAGCGTAGCGCCAGCGTCAGTGAGCAGCTGGAGGCCATCGAGACGACGGAGCCGCCCAGGAAGAAAGCAGCACTCCACAAAGACAACGAAGAGCCGGGACCAGAGCCAACGGAACAGCAAGTGGCTCGCCTCGAGCTGAAAATTCAGGAGCTGGGTGCCGAGAACGAGCGGCTGAAGGAGCAGGTAGAGAAGCTCCAGATGGACCAAGCCGACTCGAAGCAGAAGCCCAAGAAAAAGGCAGCAGCAAAGGCCCAGCCCAAGGACAAGCCGGCGTCTGCCAGAACTCAGCCCAAGAGGAAGGGCAAGTCCGCAAAGGCTTAGCTCGAGAGAATCGACTTGAGCAGGCGCCAGTCCGGCGATACTTATATGACGAGGTGCCGTGGCCTGGCTCCCAAGGAATAATGATGCGAGTTTCTCAGTCTCCCGTAATTACATTCGTGCCACCCTTCGTCGCTCGTTTGAAATCTTCTCCGCTAGATATCCCTTCGCAACGCGCCCATTTTGTCCTTACCCCGTCGAAAGCATTTGAGCCGCGATTCTCCACCTCACCGAAACTTCTGTTGAAATCTGTGAATGCGCTCCTGCCGCCACAGGCAGCTCTCACACTTTCAGTTAGACACCTGGCAGCGCTAGATTGTGATCCTCAACCTACTGCCCAGCGCTTGGCACCCGACGTCGCATACTTGTGGAACCACCGTAGGACTCTCTTCGGCAAGTAGATACACGATCAAGACGCCGTGCAAGAAGAAACAATCACCAGCGAAATTGGTGACGGACACGGACGGAAAGACGATCACTCCTGTCGACGAAAAAATTCGCACTGAGACTCGTCAGTGCCCTGCAGGTTGCAGTTACTGACCGCTTTTAATAATGTCGTCAAAAGCTAGTATTTCCTCCAATCCGCTGTTTTCTTGTCCCTTTCATCCAATCATTCACTTCCACCACTCTGTCCACTTCTGCAATTATCCAAAACAGCCACAATCAAAGTCTCCCCTCAGTTTTCGTCGTGTCGTGACTGCAAGAAGGGAAGCCCGAGTCGACAAGAGAGAAAGAGAGTCGGAAAGCCAAGTGCAGAACGGAACCGACCGCCTCGTAGACACTTAGAGACCGAGATGTCGGGCAAGCCGCGCGTGGAGATGGTGCCGTCCAGCGCGCTGCCGTCCTACGGCCGCTTCCAGCGGCACAGCGCGGCGCCTGTGGACGAATCCAATCTGAGTATCGCCCAGCGACTCGTGCTGGAGAACAAGAAGCGCGCGCAGAACTCGGCGCGCCGTCGCAACACGCAGGAGGTGGTGGCTGCGCTGCAGCACACGCCCGTGGAGATCGGCGCGCACATCTGGATCCCGGACCCGGAGCGCGTGTGGCGCGTGGTGGAGATCGTGCGCTACGAGCCGGCGGAGGACCCGGAGCAGGGCATGACACTGACTGTGAACGGCAAATTCGGCCAGGAGAAACTCGATATGCGCGACATTGGCGACCTGTACAAGGTGAACCCGCGCGTGGTGGACGACATGACGGGTCTGTATTACATCCACGAGGCTGGCATCCTCGAGAACCTCAACGTGCGCTCCAAGATGGACAATCTGCGGCCGTACACGCTCATGGCCAACGTGCTCATCGCTGTGAACCCGCTCGTGCGCACAGTGGAGCCCAAGGTCACGGACTACATCAAGACGCAGATGGGGGACCGCCCCCCTCACCCGTACGCCATCGCAGAGGTGGCTTTCCAGCAAATGGCACTGCGTACGCCGGCCCAGTGCCAATCCATCGTCATCTCTGGTGAATCAGGAGCTGGTAAGACGGAAACGTCCAAGATCGTGCTGCGGTACTTGACGTCACGTGAACATTTGGCCTTTGCGGCGGGCAAGGGCAACGACGCGCAACAGGACATCGCGCTGGAGCTGGACAAGCGACTCTGGGACACGAACCCCATCCTGGAAGCTTTTGGTAACGCCAAGACGCTGCGTAACCACAACTCGTCCCGCTTTGGCAAGTTCATGAAGCTGCAGTTCAAGCCAGGCGAGAACACGCTCACGGGGGCCTTTATTGAGACGTATTTGCTCGAGAAGTTCCGCGTGGTGGCGCAGATCCCAGGAGAACGGAACTTCCACATCTTTTACTTCTTGTTGTCCGGAGCGGACCAGACGCTGACGAAGGAGCTGAAGCTGGAGTCTGTCAACAACTTTGAGTACCTGAACCAGAGCGGCTGCGTGTCCGACCCGAACGTGGACGATGAGATCCTGTTCGATGAAGTGGCGAGTGCTCTGAGCTCTGTGGGCATTGACACGACGCTGCAGAAACAGGTCTGGACGGTGCTGTCGGGGCTGCTGCACTTGGGAAATATTCGCCTGAAAGACCGCGAGACTGCAGAGGGCGACGCTGGAGAGGTGACGCCCGAGGCCCAGAAGTACGTGGCGTCGTGTGCCGAATTGCTCGGAGTGGACAGCACCAACCTGCTGCATGTGATCACGACGCGCGAGATCTCGACACGAACCGAGAACTTTACGATTAAACGGACGGCCAAAGAGGGAAGCTACGTGCGTGACGCCATTGCCAAGTCCATCTACAACCATATGTTCAAGTGGATTCTGTACAAGATTAACAGTTCGCTCGGCCACGGCGACAGCTCGCTGCCGTTCATCGGAGTGCTGGATATCTTCGGCTTTGAGTCTTTCGAGGAGAACGACTTTGAGCAGCTTCTGATCAACTACGCCAATGAAGCGCTGCAGGCCACGTTCAACCAGCAGGTGTTCATTGCAGAGCAGGAGTTGTTCGCTGCGGAAGGTATTGAGGTTGGCAAGATCGTGTGGCCTGACAACCGCGACTGTATCGACTTGATCTCGCAGAAGCCCAACGGTATTCTACCGCTACTGGACCAGGAGGCCAAGATGCCCAAGCCTTCCGATGAGAAGTGGAACGCCACGCTGCACAAGACCCACGCGAGCCACGCGCACTTCCTGCCGCCCCACGAGAAGGACAAGAAGTACGAGTTCATCGTCAAGCACTTCGCCACGCGCGTGCCGTACACGATTGGCAACTTCATCGACAAGAACAACGACACGATCCCCAAGGATCTCGAGGATTTTGTGACGTCCAGCAAGTCTTTTCTTATTAAGGAGCTGTTCTCGGCCAAGCTGGACGTGGACACCAACACGAGTCAGCTGCACAAACAGAGTGTGTCGGCCAAGTTCTGCGACCAGATGCAGACGCTGACGGACACGCTAAACGCCACGCGTTGCAACTTTATCCGGTGTATCAAGCCGAACCCGACGATGTCTCCGGGCGTCTTCGACCACGGCTACGTCGTGGACCAGCTGCGTTGCTCCGGTATGCTGGCTACGTGTGAGCTGCTCAAGGTCGGTCTGCCTACGCGTGTGGCCTACGAGGAGATCTGCCGGATCTACAAGCCTGTGCTGCCGCCGTCCGTCACGCCCATGTTCAACGCGTACAACGACCGGACGTTCACGGAGGCTGTGCTGTGGTCGTTCCGTGTGGAGCCTGATGCCTACCGTCTGGGTCGCACCAAGGTGTTCTTCAAGACGGGCAAGATCGCTCTTCTGGACGCGCTGTTGAAGGTCGACATGAAGAAGATGGGGCCCTGGATCGTCGCTCGTCTACGGAAGTGGCTGGCGCGTCGTCGCTGGCGTTATGCGCTGGCCAAGGTGCTCGCCCAGCGTGCGTTCCTGCGGCTGCTGGAGGACACGAGACGACGCAAGGCAGCCGTCATTAAGATGCAGGCTGTGATGCGTATGTTTGCCGTCCGTAAGCAGTTCATCCGGGCTCGTAACGCGCACCGCCATAAGAAGCGTCGCCAAGCGCTGGCCCAGAAGCACTGGAAGATGGCCATTGGAGGCGTTCTCGCTTCCAACGCCTTCAAGAAGCTCCTGGAGCAGACCCGCCAGCGCATGGCCGCGAAGAATGCCGAGCAGAACGCTGCGGCTGTGAAGATCCAGTCGATCGTGCGTGGCAAGTTCGGCCGCAAGCAGGCAGACAAGCGTCGCGCGCAGGTGGAAGATGACAAGATGCGCAAGAGGCTGGCGGAGGAAAATGCTCGTGCTGAGGCTGAGAAGAAGAAATCGGCCAAGAAGCGCTGGCTCACGGCGTTCTACGCCATTCAGGCCCAGCGTCACTTTGTGCAGCGTTTGCACCACATCCGCAAGGCTCGTCTTGCCGTGGAGGAGGCTCGACGACTTGCTGCTGAGCAGGAGCAGTTGCGACTGCAGCGTGAGGAGGAGGAGCGTCAGCGTCGTCTCCAGGAGGAAGAGGAGGAACGCGAGCGTCAGCGCCAGTTGGAGCTCAAGCGTGACGCTGCTGCTACTTCCATTCAGCAAGCCTACCGTCGGTCTGTCGGCCGCGAGGAGGCCAAGCGCCAAGCTGCTGTGGAGCGAGCCCAGGCTGCCTCTCTCGCTGCCGCCATGGCTGCACAGGATGCCGCCGCCGCCGCTCAGGATGCGTCTCTGGCGCATGATGCTGAGGCTGCTGCTCTGCGTAAGCTGAGCGCTTACGACGAGGCCCAGAGGAAGGCTGCGATGGCCGGCACTCTGGGAACTGCTCCTGCTCTTGGTGCACTCGGTGTCCACGGTGTTGCTGGCAATGGACCTGCTACGCTGGGCTCAGTGCAGCCACTGCAGGCCTCCGCTGGCCAGGCTGGACAGATTGGCGCTGTTGGATCGATGGGTGTGGCTGGCGCTATGGTGGGACAGGAGTCGCTCCAGAACGCCGACATGAGCTGGGTGGCTGGCGACAACGCCAAGATCGAGGGCGAGGCCGTCGCTGGCGATGCTCTGCGTCAGGAGCAGCTCGCTCAGGCTGGCCGTGACCTGTTCGGTGAGGGCGGTGAGGCTCCGGCTGGCCCCGTCATGTCGGCTGATGACGAGAACCTGATCAACCCCGTTGAGAAGATTCAGGAGTTCCCCACGGGTCCTCCGATCCCGTACAAGGGCGGTATTCTCACGTGCACGATGCTGGGCCACCGCAAGCAGCAGGACCAGAACTGGGGCGATGAGTACACGGAGTATGTGCTGCGTGTGACGTGGGGCCGTGACATCCTGGAGCAGTCCAAGACGGCGTGGCTTGTCGGAGGCCGCTACAACGACTTCAACGCGCTCCACCAGGAGCTCAAGGCCGCTGCTTCGGGTCGTCGTGGCAAGCGTGCGCCGTGGTTCCCTCGTTTCCCCAAGCGCCATCCGTTCTCGTCGATGATCGGCAAGAACCAGGAGGAGAAGTTTATCATCAAGCGGGAGAAGGAAATGAACCGCTACATGACGCAAGTGTTGACGCAGATGCCGGACGCTCTGCTGAACATCCACTTGGACCGTTTCCTGAACCTCACGCTCCGTACTCAGGACATCTGCGAGCGTGAGGCCTATGCTGAGGCTCGTAAGCGCTGGGAAGAAGAGGAACGCGAGGCGTTGGCCAACGCTGCCGACGCCGAGCCGCTGAACGACGCCGACCTGCAGGAAGTGGAGCAGCTGGTGCATCAATTGCTGCAGAAGATCATCTACGCTGCCGGGGACGTCCGCCAAGACACGGAGCTGCAGGAAATGATTCACGCCGTCAAGGTGTTGCAGCCGCGTGTGGCGGCCTCGGCCCAGATCGGTGGCAATGTCAACATTGAACTCATCCCGCTGGCCATGCAGCTACAGGACGACATCCAGGACGCCTTCAACCAGTACAACGACACGCTGCTGGCGCTGCGACTGGGCCAGGACCTCAACTAACCGTTCCAGTCGGTCGTGTGTCTGCCGGGAGCTTCGTTTTTCTCTCCTCTTCTCTCCTTGACAAAACTAAAACTGTGCATGTTTCAACAAATGAGAACTGGCCTCGATCGAAGAGACCAGCTTTCTCCCGCCCCGCCTGCATGGCACACGACCCGAGCGCTCTCTTCACTTCCGCCTACTTCCTCCGTTCGTACAGCTTTGAATAGACGAGATGTGAACAAAAGGGTATTAGAGACGTCTTTACTCTTCTTGTTGTTGCACGCCTTTAAACCCCTTGGCCACCAGGAACATCTCGGTGGACTCTGGTCGTGACGACTGTGGCTTCATGGCCTTCACCACGTCAAAACTCGCCTTCAAGTCTGCTCGGAACTCCTCGGAGCCGTCGCAACGCAGGATTTTAGTGGCAAAGTTTCCTCCTGGTCGCAGATAGAGCTCGGCCATCTTGAGTGCGTTATGACACAGTCTTAATTGGTGCTGACTGTCCGTGAGGAAGGTACCCGAGAAGGACGGAGCCATGTCGCTGAGCACCACGTCGGCTTTGCGGCCTCTTAAGGCCTCGCTCAGCTGCTTCCGGACTGCCGCTTGGCGGAAATCCCCCACTACGATGGACGCACCCTCTATGGGGTCAAAATGCTTGAGATCCACAGCCACGACTCGCGGTGGACCGTCAGTCTTGTGGTTTTTTGGGGCAGTGGCCTCCACCGCCACTTGCGTCCAGCCGCCGGGAGCCGCGCCCAAGTCCAGCACCAGGTCGCCACGGCGCAGTAACTGGAAGCGCTACATTGAATAAATAACTATCAAGAGGCGTGTATAGCAATGAGATTGGGAGTTATTGCAGACGTACATCGTTGAGCTCGCGCAGTTTCAAGGCTGCACGGGAGCGGAGACCCTCGCGTTTGGCCTGTTTCACCACAGGATCGCTCCACTGTCGACGCACCCAACGTGCGCTGGCGTTCGACTTGCCCTTGAGGCTCTTGACGGCGCGTAACGGAGCGCAGTGGCAGCCCAGTAGCGACCCGGAGCGAACATACATGCTGCTCATGGTTGAATGGCTCAATTGCGATGAGGACATTTTATGACGGGGTTAATATTTTCCATCTATTACATATACTAAGTGTAATGGATACCTAAAAAAAGTACTAGATTAGTTTGGTTTCATAGGTATCCACTGTAGCCATGCCGCGAAACGACGCGACCGACATCAGCAGGATGCCGACAATGAGGAGAAGCCAGGGGTCGATGCCTGAAGAAGATGCCGAAGGAATAGCGCTCTCCAATACTCGCCGCACATCGAAGCAGGTCCCGGACGAGGACGACGAGGACGAGTTGGACGAGGAGGAGGCAGCTCGACTCGAGGCGAGACGCCTACGAGCAGCTATCAGTGAAGCCACAGAAGCTCGAGAGGATCTGCAGCAGAGAAATACCAAGTCAGTTGTTGACGTGCTTAAAGAGAGGCAGTCAGATTTTCCATATTCTAACTGTTGTGATGTTTTGAGCCTGCAGACTCCAGCGTCGCATTGCAGCTCATCTACAGAAAACCCAGGAAAGTAGTCCCGCTACTGCAGCTGCGGGAGACGCAGCAGGTTCTGCAGGGAGACGAGAGGACAAGGCCAATGCCAGTGAGAACGCCAAGAGGTACCTCGAATGCCTACGTAGTGTCCACGAAGCCAAGGTACAAATGGCAACGGCTCAGTCTCAATACGACAAAGTGGCATTGGAGCTGCAGGCTCGACTGGACGAGAAGGAGGCCAAGGTGACGGAGATCCAGGACGCATTCCTCGAGTTTAAGAGGGAAGTGGCTAGGAACGCTGAGAACTTGAGGACGGGCAAGCCTATCGCTAAGCGTGTGATCGCCCAGTTCGAAGCTGCGGAGCTCCGCAAGGATCAAGACGTCGAGAAGGTCCGCCTGAAACATATCAATCTACGCACGCACCTAAAGAAATTAGAGCAGCAGCTGCATGCCAAAGAGCAGCTTGCTGAAGGACTACACCTTATCGACTTTGAGCAACTCAAGATCGAGAACCAGACGCTGAACGAGAAGATTGAAGAGCGCAACGAGGAGCTCCATAAACTGCGGAAGAAGACAACGAGCACAGTGCAGGTGCTGACGCATATCAAGGAGAAGCTCCAGTTTGTGCTGGCCGAGAATCAAATGCTCAAACGAGATTCGCAGGAGCTGGAGGAGGCTTTGACTGCCAACCGCGACCAACTCGCACACAAGAAGAAGGACAGGGACGCCACGCGACAGCTCGCGGCTCGACTTAAAAGCAAGGACGGGTTCGCCAAGTCCGAGCTGCTTATCGAAGACTTTGATAAACGGGAAACCGACCTTGTGGACCTCGAGCGACGTCGCGCTGAGCTCATTCAGAGGCACACTTACCTTGCCAGACAGATCAAACAGGCTGGAAAGATAATCAAGTAAGCTACAATGCAAAGTTCTCCTAATTTTACATCACAATTTAGAAGATTTCCAGCTCAAGCAAGGTGTCAGTATTTGGCCATGCATGGTTCACAGTTTCTAGAGAGAATCTGATCGGAATCGGTAGAATTACGGACCATCGTGGTGAGAGATCATGCACGGGTATCGTCAGCTTTGTCGAAAGAAGACTGGGGGGAGTGTCAATCTAGAGCGAATGCTTTCATCGAACTTCGACAAGGCAGATGAGGTCGGTTGCACAATCCAGATAAAAGTATTGTTACCCAAAAACCAGTTTCAAGTGGAAAATCTGCCTAGATTGCAATTATTACCCAGAGTTCTGAAGCGAAAGACAGAACTACACAACTAGATTTAAGCTTCAGCAGCATTGTTGCAAGAGCTTTCAGGGCTTCCATATTGGTCTCTCGTACCACTCTGCACCTCCTTGTACTCGTTCAGCTTTTTAAGCTGCAGTGAAGTAGCAATATCAGCCAAACTCTCGTCATTTTCACTGCTCGTATCGCTGACTGGAGAAGTTTCCTTCTCTGTCACAACTTGCGCTAGTGGATGGTGGTACAGATACATGGAGATGACGAGTATTCCAAGGCCACAAGCAAACTCCAGGGACGGCGAGAAGGCGAAGAAGATCATGGACAATAGCGTCGTGAACATCATCGCCATCGAGTGCGAGTACACACACGCAATGTTGTCCAAATACTTGAGGATGCAGGCCATGAAGATGCCGCCAATGGAGTTCACGACGAGAACGACCACCGTCCAGCCACTGTAACCATGAAATAATCCTTCCGATAGCAACACTTTCCCATCCACCAGTACCAGTCCTAGAGCATTAAACAACACGCCGAAGCCATACATCTGCACACTTTGCCACAAGAACGGGCAATCGGACTGCCGCTTCAACGTCCACTCAGCAAACACACTCGCACACGACGACAACGTCACGCCAACCAGAGCCAGGGACAAACCAAGCGCCACATTCTGTGAGTCGTCTTTAGACGAATTGTTATCAATTACTCGAAACCGGTCGGACTGGCTGGTCAACACGCCCAGAATGAGCAAAACAATCGCCATTTTGTGTAGCTCGGAGAGTGGATGCTTGAGTACGTATCGGAATAGCACGGCAGTCAACAGGATCTTCAAATTCCAGAGCACCGAGACCGTTGCAGCGTCCAGATACCGCAGCACGACATAGTTGAGGTTGCTCTCGAGAGCGTTCAATAACGCTGGGACCGCATAGTAGAAACTCTTTTGTAGTTGCAGGTGATCGGGGATTGTCGTATCCGTCACGACGATAGCTGCCAACATGGCTGAGAGCTTAAATACCTCAATGAGGAACGTGACGGTGACGCTACTGTAGGGAACGAGGCCGTCGACCTTGGACGCGATGATGCACAAATTCCCAGAGCACAGGAAGGCCGCGGCCACTAGCATCAGCGCTAGCATCCGACCGAGCTCCATCGTTCTCCAGGGAGAAAACAAAACAAAAATGAGAAAAGTGCCAGTGTCGGACCATCCCGTTAGGCTTCCAGTATACTGTAAGCAGCGGAGGGAAGTTGCCTTTGGATGGTCGAATGGAACAACGTACCACCTATCACCATTCGTCAACGCTGATTTTGGAGGGCTATCAGGTTCTTCTCTGTGGCTTTATCAAGCTCGCTACAATGGCCGGAAAGTCCCACCATAATTATATAGTGCCAAGCCTAAGCTAAGTTGATACAAGTAGTTGCATTGGAAATAAAAAAAAAAGAAATTCAGATCCTTTTTTGCCGGAATTCCCAACGTTTAGTGAGATCAAGTTGTAAAAACCACTGCTTTCATTGAATCTGAATGATTCCAGAGTGTCGAATGACATAGCATTAGTTTTTAAAAAAGTGGAGCTGTCCATCGAAGTCACGGGCCCCACTTCCTCCAAGCTCTCCCACTTCCATAAAGACTTGTTAATCGGTGAGGTTACGGAATGCCCGTAGAGTCACTACCAGGATACAAGTATAACGAGTCGCATGAGATCTTTTGGATCGAGCCTGAGGGAGAAGCCATTTGTAGTTTGGCATACTTAAGTACCCAGCAATATTTTAATTCTTGCCTTTTGCAGAGAGAACAACAGATCAATTGTTTATAATAACGTTCCTTGCTGACTACTGTACAGTATGCGCAAAAAACGTAGTCCCCACGCTCACACCTACCTGTAAAGTGCCTCTTTCTCGGTCTTCGGTGGCGGCATGTTCTGTAATTACAGACTGGAAAACTCGCTGTAGCTGTGAATCGACATTTAACTGACGCTCCTCACGAAAAACAACTGAGCTCTCTGGACTTTATAGGCAGAGTTTGCCCACAACACATGTACGCATAAAACCGATTTGTAATCTAACCTTAACCCTTTCGCGGTGCGACGGTGCATTTTTCACCGTTCGACGATACCTATTTCAAAACACGGTGATAAATGCCCCTCTAAAAGGGCGCAAAATGGGCCCTTTTAGCTTTTCCCCGCTTTGAGCCTAACGTGTTTAATTACTACCAATCAAAACGTTGCAACTTAAGCGGGTAGGGGTAAATTTGGACTCAAGCTGTGTTTTATCGCGTTTGTGACCATAATCAGCCGTTGCCACACAGACGCGTCATCGAAAAGGTGTAACATAACGACGAGACTTCGGCAACCGCCGTACAGCCATTCACTGCACCATACAAACAGTAAGATACATGCACATTCGTTTCACTTTAAAAAACCCAAGGGAAATGCGCACAACGTTCACTGACTCGGAAGACAAACTGTTGGTGCAGATTGCCTACCAGTTCGAGCGCGAAGGACTGCGCGTTACCTGGAACTATGTGGCCCGTCGTATGAAGACCAAGCGCGATGCCAAGGAACTTCGTCTTCGTCTAAGTAGCCTTAAACGGACGGACGGGAAGTCAATTAAAGCTTTCCGCCTTGCTTTTTTAGTGGGCTGTCTACGAGGTGGCTTCTAAACGAGCCTAGACAACACCGCCACCCCCACTTTCCCAGCCACCGGCGACGCAAGCTCGTTTGCTCCTCCCACCTAGATCACATTGGCCAGGTCGTAGAGAGGGCGAGCGAGGGCGAGGAGGCCGGCCTGGACGTACAGCCGCAAGCGTCGTCAGTGCAGCAGGTGCGACCAGCGTCATTTGCTGCTGAAGTGATACGGATACTTACATTGTATTTGTGAATTATGTAGGTGCTGTCGCTCATACCGGTGAGGCTGGTAGTGACGTTGGTGATGGCGTAGGTGATTGCGTCGGTGGCTCTACCGCTCTCTCATCTACGCTAAACCAAGGGCAAGCGGCGGGCGCAATTGCTTCTATTTTTGGAAGTATCAATGCGCGAGATGTTCGACAGCAATCAGACCGCATCTATGATAATGCAGGTGAAGTATTGTCATCGGGCGTCTCAAAGATACTTGAAGCTGGCGGGCCGTTCGGTGAAATGGACGGCTTCCTCGATGTCGGGGCTGGCGTAGGAAATATTCTCGCCCAAGTTGCCCTTACAGCGGACGTCAGAGTTTGAATTGGCGTGGAGCTCCGACGTGATCTGTGCGTACTTGGACAGAACTGTATACGACAACATCTCAAGCATAACCCACGCCTCAGTATGATGCAGCTCATGCCGGTAGATGTTAGAAATGTTTCAATGTCGAGCCAGTCTCCAAGTGTGATGCCACCATTGTCTTTGCTATATCTTTCGTTTCGAAGAAGATGCAAAGTTGATAGTCTCGCGAGAACTCAGCGCATGTCAATGGCACGTGTGATTATTGGCATTGCGCTATTCTGTCCAAGACACAGCTCCACCTGTTCACAGCCGTATTGCATGTGCAGGAAATTAGATCGCCAGATAGCAGTACATTGTAGCTGGAAGTCGACGTTGCATCCTATTTACATTTACAATAAGAAGCTATAATAGACCTGCATTGTTCCGCTACTATTGTAATCGTTAGTGGGTCGCGTACCACCAAGTCCGTGCAAGGGTTTGACGTCAAATTCACGAGCAGCATCACCAGAACGTATGTGTGCAGCACTTCGGTCGACCCCGTCCAAAATTCCATCACCCCGGCCATCCGCAGCAAGCCCTTGTGCGACACTAACGCTCCGTCCGAGCACAGCGACAGCGGAATCAGCACCAACGGCGTGTCCGTGTGCAGTAGCAGCAGCACCAGGTCCGTGACAGCACCAGCACCAGCGGCGCGGTGAGCTGCAGCAACGGGTTCGTGAGCATCAACAGCGGCGTGTCCGTGAGCAACACCAGCACCGCGTCCATGACCAGCACCAGGTCCGTAAGCATCACTGAAGCGTGTACGTGAGCAGTGCCTGCAGCATCGGGTCCGCCTGCAGGACCAAGTCCGGGAGCGGCTCCTGCGCCGAGTCTGTGTGGGGCAAGATCATCATCATGTCCGTGAGTGGCACCAGTTCCGCCATGTCTGTTACGTGCGTGAGCAGCATCTGTGTCCATCAGTGGGGCCAGCTCCACGGGGTCCGTAAGCAATTTAACGAGCGACAGCAGGTCGATCTGCTTGCGCTCTCGATTCATACATTATCTTCAACTTGGCGAGGTTAGAGTGGCGTCGGACGTTTCCGTTGTCCGTAAATAGCTCGTTCGGATAGTAACATTGATGAAAGTTATCCTAGCATGTTGACGTTGTCCATGGGCACATCCACGGTTTGGCTGAACAGTCGTGCACAACCCGGCACAAGCACACACCATGTGAGAGGCAATAGTTTGTAGCCTCACTAGGATACCTCCCCTCCCATCTCCCCACAATGCAGCGACGGCGTTTTCTGCTCTTATCTGCGTGAATTTGCCTAGAAGACACAGAAGTGCTCGGGGCCATCAGAATGCCACCATTAGCTTCTTTCCGCTGAGACGAAGGAGTGCCAGTCTGCTCCGTTTACCCGTCGTTAATCGTCACTCCACTGTAAAACATACGCCCGTCACTGGGTGCGTTGCTCCATTGGCCGTTCAAGAGCTCTCCTACAAGCTCCATCATAAACTTCCGGTAGGTCAGCTCTGACTTCACCAACCGTCGCGTACGATAAGCATTAGATCTTGCCACATCGATTAGCGCAAGGACCAGGTTCTTGTGCCAGCGCTTGTACGAATGGCCGTCTGACGTAGATAATCTTCCGCGTATTTGATCGAGCCTGTCAACGCCTTGTATATTTTAGTTGTATTGAGCGACGCACTCTGGAGCTGGAAATGGTGCTTTTGGGCTATCAAGCATCCGGGTGATTGTAGTAACACTTGTAGATCAGCGTTAGAAACCAGATTGACGGCACTGCCGTCATACCATGACGCTTCCAACATGCTGTGGTCGTGCGATACGGTCTGCCGCTACTCCCCACGGGTGCAGTCGTCCTTGCGTAAGATTGTATGGGCAGGATTGTTGCTTACCGTTGACACGGTTAGTGAGTGCCACGACCGTACAGACCCTTGAGTCGCAGTTGCTGGAGGAGTTGAACCGATGTATAGTAGTTGTCCATGTTGACAATGCGGTTCGTTCCAAATAATGGCTTCGTCACCTCCAGTACATGCTGCCGAATTATGGACACTTGCTCGAGCTCCTCCCTAAGACTTTGTGTCTCAACTCGACCAACCACACCACTTAGCCGATTCAAGTTATCGCTCCGATTACAGTGAAGCTGAGAATTTAAAGCTATCCTTGTTGTAGAGCAACACACCATATAAAGTCGAAAATGGTACTTTCCTGTCGGTTTCATGGGATGATACACGACCATTTGACGACCTTGACGTGAGCGGTAGGCTACGCTTGCTTCACCGACAGCAACATCGCGTCCTACGTGGACGTACTGTCCACCAATAATCTTTAGCAAGTTCAGAAGTGGCCGGATGCGAGCTGCAGCATCTTGGTCTAGTGTAGTAGGAGTGGCGTTAACGCTCAGACACCGACGCAGTAGCTTGAACCGATGTAGACTCATGACGCCGTCTAGTGATGTGGTAATTCCACCGAAAATGAGGTACGCCCCAGTAATTGGCGTACTCGCCTTTGTCAGTCATGGCCGTGTAGAAACGAATACCGAGAAATACCATCAGTTCGTCGAGAGTGAACGGTGTCACCATACGTATGCTGTTCACCACAGCGTATTTGTTCGTCTCATGTAAAACTTGGCGCCAAAAGTAGAGATGTATATACGCCAGGAAGCTTGAGATAGCTGAACGCTCAAATCAATGGTTGAATTCAGGGCGCAGGTAGGTCTTTGTCGACCCGTCGGCGTGCTGGTACAGGTTCGAAGGCGCGTCAACTTGTCCTGAAGCGACGCATCACATGTTTCAAATAGCTTCAGCCTCTGGAGGATGGTTGGAAGTAACTCACTGGGGTCAAACGCCTCAAGAACCTCTTCTTCTCCGCAATCAGATGAACCTCCATCACAGTCAATCTCGTCAGTTGGGTCTGGACGAACCAGTATACGCCAATCCGGGTTCTTCACTCGGGTTAGCGACACGTTGTCCTTGATGCCCTGCTGGACAATGGCCACACTGATGTGCTCCACAGCACTCTGGAAGTGGGAGTCCAGCCAACGGATCTGGAAAAGCGAAGCGTTCTTCCCCTTCTGCGCTAGACGATAGGCTCTGCCATTGATATAGGCAGTGCCGATCGGCCTGTAGGCCTTCGATTTCATCCATCTCTCCTTGTCAGGCGAGAACGCAACCAACTTTCTAACGTAGACGTCCTGTAACAGGATGGGCGGAGTACGTGAAGGTGTCGTCGCAATTCAGTTGTCGCAATCGGCGCAGCCCCGGAGTGCAGCGCCGATTCATGGATAGTGACTGTAGACGCGTGCCCACTAAACGCAGTCGATCTTTCCGGATTATCACCATCTGCACCAACAGCAAGCTGTTCAACCAGGACCTCGACTTCAGCTTCACTGCCGTGTGCACCAGCTCCTACACCACCAACAAACCTAATGTTAGCCACATTAATAAATATGTTGTAGGCTATAACGCAACTCATAACTTCTGCACTGGAGCCGCATGTCGCTTGATTTCGTTTACGCGTCCTTCCGACAACCATCTCGATCTCGTACTCAACGCCCAGCAACGTCTGCCTGACCGGCAGTGCCACTGACGCCGGCGCCGACGTCTTCAACCTCTCGGTCGCGTACACCAGCGGCTAGAAACACATGCACAAGGTTAGACACACCATCAAGACTGACAGCCTAGAGCCACACAACGAAGCCGCACCTGCTACACTGATAGTGCTTTTTGCTCTCTGGTTGTCGAGCCCTTGACTGACCCCTTGACCGCGACGCTTGGCGGCGGCTGCCTGACTGGCAGAGCCACCGACACCCCGTCGACGTCAACGCTGGATCCATATAAAACGGTAGCTCCTACAGCAGCAACAGGCACAACATCAGTCGTATCACTAGGACTGGTAGCCTCACGATGCCTGCATCACCTTCTTGATCATATACGCCTTGAACAGTTGAATCGATGATGCAAATGTCCTTAACGTACGTTAAGACGGCCAATTCACCAAGAAGGAAGTTCGTTCCCTCTTCTCCATCGTGCCTTCCTCCAGGCCGAATATACTTGTAGCGCGAATCTAAACTCCGGCTGGACGATCGCTTGGACGTCCAGCCAGCCTTCACCAGCGTTCCCCACACATCCTTGAACAACGCAGCCCCTCCGAGACTGCTTGCTGTCTCTGCTGTCGGCTCATCGGACTGCACACAGTGGTGAGGCCTCCTTCCGTCGGACGGGGATTGATCGTCGCTCTTGCGCTTCTGACATCGCGGTATTTCGTTCATTCTTGGCCTGATCTATAACGGGGGATTGAACGGTGGGTTGGAAGGCATCGTCTGCTCGTGAAACATGATAAAGGTACACAGAAATAGAAAGTGTATCATTAGACATATTTTATACACATTCAAATATTCAAGATATTATTTCCTAGAATACCCACGAAATGTTGGCAATTTTGGGCGGAAAATCGTAGCATACATAGATTCTTATATCATTAACAACTTATTGACCTCCATTACAACGGCCTGCACAGATAATATAATCGAGCCGTCTTCACCGGCCAACGCCAGCGCGTCATCATCCAGAAAACGGTTGGCGAAGTCAATATCTACGTAAGTTTTTCAGTTATATTACCGCGTTGGTACGCTGTGCCATTCTATTTTGACCAAACATTGTCGTAAAGGTCGCAATCGTTCTCGATTGCGGTTCACCTTCAGTTAATAGATAATCAAAACACATTCTAAAAGGGCGATTTTATCGCCTTTTAGATCGAAAGTCACCACTGTCAGCTGCATTATGTTTGATTTGCTTGCCCCCCCCCCCCGTTTTTTACCATAGCTAAAAGGGCGAGAAATCGCCCTTTTAGTATAATTTGACTTAACTGTGTATAGTATAGTATAGTATAGTATAGAAGAGCTTATACCTGCTCATCGCGAAAGGGTTAAAATAAATACTTCAAAAAGTACAGGTTTTAGTTTAAAAATGATCTTGAATTTCCGTTTTACATGTACTATATATAGGTTTTGGAAGTCATGCAAATCTGGTGCTTACTACGGAATTCTTCGTGCAGATTGAACGAAGAATTCGCTGAATGCAAAAAGGTCAGCCATACAAATCATAAGATATAAGCTCAAAGTGGAATCATTTAGATGAATTCTTCGTGCAGTTTGCACGGAGCGTTTTAAGGGCTTACTCAAACAAATAAAAACGAGTATCAAGGGTTTGATTTGCTCTCTAGCTAACATCTTACAGGAAAGGTGCTTCAACCTTCGTTCTTTTTAGTAGAAAAGATTGATAAAGAAAGACGATATTTATCTGCGTGAGCAGGAGATCAACAGCGTTGGTAGAGTTATTCGCTCGGCAAATTTCAACTTGTGATAAGAAGCCTCTACTATATGCGTCAGGCGTTGGAGCTCGGCTAGTCGGACCTACTTCACTAGGGTTGCCATGTCGTGCTTCATCATGGCGGACTAGTGCTGCCATGTTACCTGAAGCATTCCCGCAAAAAACGTTAAGACCTCAGCAACCCAGTGAAAACTACCTCCCCATAGTTGAAGGTCTATCTGCGACGGATTTCCCGATACACCACGCTGCTTCATTGAGGTAAGGTAGCGCATGCAGTCCTTAGTGGCTAGTACCGTAAGGTCGATGGGACTGGTCAGAGACGCTCGATCAAACCACTCAGCGATCTTTTCATTATTGATCTATCCCAGTCCAAGGAATGGCCTTGTGAAGAGAACCTCACGACGACTGTCATCTGAATTCGTGTATAGTCACTCCACAAAGCAAGATAACGCGCGAAGGTACACGTACTTGGTCGCTCGAGCGGTAGTATTGCCAAGATCTTCCGCGACTCGAGCATCTAGAGCTTCCATCGTGACTGTTTATCGGTGCTCTCGATTCTAACTCAATAGAAACTATTTCTAAATAATGCTATGTTCATTCTGCACGACGAATTTTATTTATCTATACATAACCCATAGATCGGGTAAGCCATTTTCTACCTTGTACTACCGTGTTGAAATTCACATCTGAAGGCCCCGCACAGCAGCTTCTATCTTGCTTTTGAGGCATGATCCGACGAGGAGAACGCCTGGGCGTGACCCACCAGACCAGATACACAGCTGCGTGGCGGTGCTTTGGGCTCGTCCGACTCGGGAGCTGCTATCAACAGAGTGGTCTCGGCTTTTTGCAGAGCGGATACTTACAAAATTCGAGTCAGCTGCGTAGCACAAAAACAAGAACTTGTTGCACAAAAGGAAGAACACAAAATTAACAACAGTTGGTACCAACGGCTACGGTCGTCGATCACACACTTCAGATCGCACTTCGTACAAAAAAAACTCCTTCCACACCAAGACCATGAGCTCCTCGTCCGGCCAGGCCTCACCGTCCTGCGCTCTACCCAAGCCAGCCCTGTCCCGCACCAAGTCGCGTGGTGATAATGCACCCAATCGTTCAAAGAAGGATAAATCTGCTGCTTCTGCACGTCGAAAAACGCCAGCTCCTCAGCCTAGGGGGGCTTCATCCGCACCCAAGGAAGCACCTCCTACGCCAATCGCGGCTTCAGTCGAGGGTGAAGCGGCTCCATCCTGCGAAGATGCTGAGAGTGCGGCGTCAATTCCTGTTAGGCCGGTAGCTACTCCAGGGCCATGGGAATGCTGTAACGGGGTAACCCACAAGTGGCTACACATAGCCACTTGGTTACATGGAGGGTTTTCGAACGTTGGTGTAAGACACACCAATGGTTACACTTTGCAGACCACTGGTCTGTATGCATTTAGGCTTCCTATTATTAGATAATCATGCATTTCTACCAATTAGAATAGCAGGGTTCTGACAGCCATCGGATGGTAGAATACCTTTCATATAGGAGATCAGTTTTAGGAGGAAACCCAGTCCAGACATAAATCATAAATAGCAGTTCTCATTTTAACCCAAAACGGCTTTTAGCTTTTCTTATTTTAGTAAATCTATACTTTCGGACGAAAGTATAGTTAACCTAAGTTTAAGCAAACTACGCTTCCCCGTACACGTGCGCTAACGTGTAAGCCGAAGTAGTGAGCACAGAGTTGTTCCAATTCTGGATGGACTCTGGGCTCGCATAATCCATACGCTCCTGCCGTCTAGCTGGAACACATTACTCAACGCACAGAAACACAGGGTTGACGAAGCCAGGGGCACGGAATCGAACCGGCATCCGGAGACACAGTCTCCAGCTTTCCCGTTAAGCTACACCGGCAGAAGCATCGAGCATCGTGGGGGCGCAGGGTGTACCGGCAGACACGGACTTGACTTGTGGGGTTGGAGCTGGAAATCGGGAACTGACGGGAAAATCGATTTGTCACACCCTCTGTCACAAAATTAGCGGCCCATGTTTAGGTGCTTGAGCGGGGTATACGCTTTGGCCGCTTCGCTTCAGCGCAAGAAACTGAGCTCCAAGTGCGCGGTAGGCATCTGGATGGGACGACCTCAGAGAGCGCCATCGTTTCCTCAATGACGATGCCTTTGCTGTAGTCTTCTTTTTGTCGATGGTATGGGGTCGGTCGTTAGCAGCTTTGTCCATCGCAGTTCCCAAAGTCCAGACGGCGTGCTTCCAGCTTTGGTATGCGTCCTGGTTGGCGTGTGACGGCTTCTCCTGGATCTTACATGGCGGCTGGTACAGTACGAACATGATGTTGATGGCAGCTTTTGCATCTGCCCGTCGATTTTGCTCTTTCTTGCCTGTACCGGTTTCCCAGATGATGTGTGTTTACCAGTTCAGAAAGCTGCCTGCGAGTGTCAACAATATGGCAGGCACTGGAGCGACAACGAGTGGCGGCGATTGGAGTACTGACCCCGACGTGGCGTCCTTCTGCGCTGCATGGATAGGCGCAACGGATGAGTTTGTTAGCGCATCTTCGACCCGACCAAGCCTGTCGCTGATGATCTCCAGGGTTGAAGCAAGAACGGAGTCGCCTCCACCGACTGCGCCGCCGATCTGAGCGTGATTAGCTGAGCGCCAACTTTCGGTGAGATGTGTGCCCCATCGATAGCAGGTAGCAAGCGAAAGGCTGGGGCCGATATGTGCATTAGTGGCGCTTACGTCTCGCTCCAGCTCGTACCGGTAACGTATGTTTGCGATGCCGTCCGCAGAAGCTTCTAACACGCTTTCTAAATGCATGAGCAGCGCAGCAAAGGTGATATTGACGACGTCTTTAGCAACATTGAAGCGTGCGTCAGGAGGGCCCAAGACGTGCCGGAACAGCTCGTCACGTAGCGTCACCAACTGGCCAAACTCATTCAACGACAAACGCTGCTTCAGGTCTTCAATTGTTGGGGTCTGGGCAGATAAGTCCGGTGATGCATAACCGGCGAGAACTTTTGCTACGCTTTGATCCTCACGTGTTGTTGTTCCGATATAGACAAACGCTTTGGTGAGAGACTCAAGATGCCAGGCACCCCGGGTCGAAATCCACTGGATCTCCAGCTTGGGCGAGGCATTGAAGTATGCTGCGGAGCCTCTCCGCAACGAGTGGCTGGTCATGTTGGGGGTAATCGCGCGGCTCGTGCTGGACGGCATCTTCTTCACAGTATCGCGAATGACTTCGGTAATATAACTCGCTACGTTTGGACGCTGCCGCTCACGTTTAGCTGCTGGTCTCGTCTCAATATTACTATCCACATCCAAACTTTCCCAGTATATTATGGCTTCCTCTTGAGTATACGTGTGCCCTCCAGGAAGATCCGACTCAGTGTACCGTGGAACAAGGGGAAAAAGATATTCGGAAGGCTCACCATAGCACACAAATAGTACACCCAACGCGTGCACCATACACTGCTGCCATCTTTCAGGTGCTTTGTAAATGGAGACACCCTGCACCACAGACGTTTTAGTTCTTGCAATATTGAGGAAGAGCTCCCCACACGCAGCAACGTTGAGCTGATGCTTCCGCGCAAAGCACGTGTCGATAGCGCTTCCAAAAGTATACCACATCACAGTTAGTAGTGCAGCATCATGGACTGATTTTAGGCCTGTAGCGATATCCGCATGCATTATCAGGTACTGCATAGGTCGCTAACAGTACATCCGGGGGCATCATTTTTCTTAACGTTAGCGCGCAGATTGCGCTCCTCAATCGCGCTCCCCATCTTGTCTCGGATTTTAGCGATGCGCTTGGAATCGGAGAGCGAAGCAGGGTAGCGTTCACGTAGGAGGTTGAGAGTTTGAGAGAAGTAGCCGAGGGCGATTGCCTTCGCCAGCAAACCGTCAGCAGCACGAGCTCATCACGCTTTTTGGTCTGTAGATATATAGAGAACACTGTCAACAAGGAGTAAACGTTTTGAGCTGGTGGACTAGCGTCTGCATCTAGCAATTTGTGCATGTTGTCTAAAGCTTCTTTTGATAGTCCTGTAGTAGAAAGAAATCCATCAAACAGTTTTTCGGCTGCTTGCTCTTGTCCAACAGTGCCCGCAGGGGTGTCGAGACCACGCGGAGCCCTTCGCATCGTGCCTGGGCGTCGTTCGATCCTCTCGATCAACGCGTTTTCTATATGAACGGTGAAACACCTCCCAGCCCACTTGTTTCCGGCAAACAACGCTCTTATGAGTAAGAGAAGATTTGTGTGGAGTTTTGTACAGACACATATTTTGACGGTTCAAGTTAATCAGGAGCATTCCTGAAATAAGCTGGCATTTCATTCACCTAACCCTTCCCTTACCTGATTGGATAGAAATAGATGTTTTTCTTATAGGCGCGCTCGCTATTGGCTCAGGCTGCTGTTGCCACTTGAGGAGGTTGGGGTGTCCGTACCAAATACTCTTATCCTACAATAAGATTATAATTAGGGGCGTATTCGTGATCGCCGAAAATTGCAACTTTAAAGCCCCCCCCTGAAGAGTATATGATACTATGTAGTACCGTAAAAATCGGGCCCAGTGAGACATATTTTTTTGGTCAAAATCAAGTCAAATGAAAAACCTCATGAGGTTTTTTATTTGGCATGGTCTCATGATGTCCGTCCTGCACGGTTGGCTGCGCTGCGAGCTCATTTCTCTAGTCAGCTCATTTCTCGAGCGACAGCAAGATGAAGAAATGGCCCAAAAACAAGAACAAGACGAAACTAAAGGTAAATACATCTCTCTGATGTGATATTACAAGCTAGAATTATCTTAGTTTACTAACGCTACTTGTCGTGTAGGGTGCTGAAGCTTCTAAAAGCGCTCCCGTTGCTCAGGTAGCAACCCAACTTGGCGTGCACCGCTCAAGTGTGTACCGCTGGCAGAAGCACGCCAAGGCTATGGAGGCCAATAAGAAGGCCGGCAACAAGTATTGCGTGTGCGCTATCCAGTTCTAGAGAAACAGTAAGCTCAATCTTACTAATTTTATGTTTTTAGTTCGGTTTATTACATTATTTTATTTTATTTCAGACTTCTCGACTACGTGGCAGAGATGCGCAAGAACCGCAAACTTTGCCTCACAACAAAATGCCTCATTTTGATGATGGCCAAATTTGACCCAGCGTTCGTCCGAGCGCGCCAGAACACTGCCCTTCGCTCGTGGATCTGAAGCGAAACCACCTAGTGGTACGCCGCATCACCCACAAAGGCAACAAAACCAGAAGCGAAATGCAGGTGAGGTGGCTTGAGATTTTTTTATTGTTTATTTGCTTTAGAGTTTAATTTTTAATTTTGTTTTTTTAGGAGGTTGCGGACTCGTTTGCTAATTCAGTAAATGTGGCAGTTGAAATGAATGGGATTTTGTCATTTCATAAATCATTTGAGCCGAAATATTCTGGTCTATTCAATATGGACCAGACGACCATTTTTGTGGACAACCCTGGCAAATTGACTATCGACTATCGCGGGACGACAAATATTGACACAATTTAAGGGTCATCTGAGAATACTGGACGCTGTAGCATTTTTTTTGTGCGGTTCAGCTACTGGAGAGAAGTTGCCACCCTTCGTCGTGTTTGCTGGAGTGCCTGGGTGTCGCGTCGCAGACTCCGTGACAGCTTCAACATTCGGGAGCACAGCGATGGAGCACACTGTGCAGGAAAAAGCCTGGTGCGACCACTCTATCATGAAGGTGTGGATTGAAAAGGTTTGTTCTAATTTTTATTCTTTTTTTATTACTTTTATTGAAGCTTCTAACATTTATTATTTCTTTTTTATTTCTTCGTTTTAGACTTGGCATCCAAATGTAAATGGCTGTCGGATGCTGCTCCTAGACAGTCTCAAGGTGCATAAGATGGCAAGCATCCGGCAGTATCTCGAGAATGACTGTGCAACTCAAGTCCAGTACATTCCTCCAGGAGTTACTGGACTGAGTCAGTCTATGGATGTTAGCGTGATGAAGTCCTTCAAGAAGAAAATTCAGTACGTATTTCTCAATTTCCGTTATTATTCTAGTATTGCTAATTGTAAATTCTATTATGACAACAGAGATCTTTACGTCAAGCACCATATTGATCACCCATTTCCAGCCGACGCTGCTGAGAGGCGTGTCATGCTCTCCTTTCTCGTCGCGCAGGCATGGGAGCTCGTGAAGGCGAAAACAATCGTGAAAGGCTTTCGCAAAGCTAAGTTGATACCGATTGGTCCCCGAGATAGCCACGGTACGTTTGCAACCTACATGCAGCCGTTGTCGGATGTGTCAATTGGTGACGAGGATGAGCAATAAAAAAATTTTCCCCTCTATTTTCTAATTTTTCTTCTAGATAAATGTGCTCCATAATAAAGAGGTTTTATATATTTTATGTATTACTTAAGTATAGTCTATACTGTATAGAGGGGTGTCACCCATAAATTGTATATTGTCGCACTGAGTCCGTTTGTCGCACTGGGGCCGATTTTTACGGTAATATATTTCAGAAGGAATTTGATAAGAGCAGGCATATCGTCCTAATCTTGAGCTGAAGACCCAAGGTTGCTGCTTTGTTTGGAGCGCACCAGGGTCATAAATTGCAATTTGTTGTCGTAAATTGGTCATACTTTATCTGCGACGTGTGAGTAGCTCCTTCTTGTGAGCCCTTAAAATTCCAAGGTGTTCACACGTCACATATTGATCCTTCCCCTCATAATAGTGCCTACCTACCCTGATATCCCTAGTGACTAGTGACGTGTACGTCAACGACTCATCGCGACGATGCGGCGGCTCGTGCTGCCCGCCCTGGGGGCTTTGGTGGCCTCCTTCCTCTTCATTCAGCTACAGGCACAGCCACCCAGCACTCCTGCAAGCGCGGATCTCGAAAATCCCGTCCCAATCCTCACCGTACGTGGCTCAATCGTCCGCCGTATCTTTCAATCTCTGCATGTAAATCTGCATCTCTTAACTGCCAACTCCCGGTCTACAGCAGGACTCGCTGCCACTGACCAACACTCTGCTGGACCAGATCCTTCCCTCGGACCCCTTTAACGTCTCAGATGTCGCGCAGCTCTTCACGCAGAGTCCAGACTGGGGAGCCATCGGTTCCGCTTTCGAAGACGCCGTCGTGGCCACGTTCCAGTGTTTAAAACTATGGGGAACCTTCCTCCTGCTCGTGTCAGTGCCCGTAGTCAAAGCTATAGCTGTTTTGGGCGAGGCAGCGCTGCCTCACGTGCTCACGGCCGCCAAAATGGCAGCTGACTATGTGAGCAAGATGGATCCGCTACATCAGGTTCTTGTGGCTTTTACGGTGGTGTTTGTAGCCATCTGTATCCGTCAGGGATACGTGCACAAGGCCAGAGTGCAGTACGTTCACACTAGAAGGTCCCTGGAGCTGAGATATCGAGCTTTCGTGGCCAGTTTGAGTGCCAAGTGGCGCGTTGTGGCCATTCTGCTGCCCCATTTCCTGTTCTTTGCACTGAGCTATGAGGCTCTGTATTGGCTGCCCTCATCCTCGATGGACGTGCTGAGTAGTGAAGCACTCTTTGGCCTGCTGTCCGTTGGGTATCCTCTAGTCCACTCCATTGGGGTGATCCGACAAAAGAGACTTTACCCAAAACGTACCAAGGCGAGACCAGGAGCCACGAGCGAACTGATGAAGAAATTCGAGAAGATTAGCATCCCAGACTACGAGTGGAGGGCGTACGAAGCGTGCTTAAAGTACTGGGTCATCTGGTCGCTGGCAGTCTGTGTCATCGGCATGGTGACGCTCTTCCTGCCGGCCTTCGTGACCTCGTTCTTCACTGTCCCGCTGCATTTCTACACTATTTTCCTCATTTGGATGCACTCTCCGTTCACTCGAGGCGACATCGCGCTCTACACTTGGCTGAGTCCGCTGGTTAGTCCGTACGCGAACCGGATTCAAGAACGCGAAGCCTCAGTCAATCCAGAAGCCGAAGAGAAGACGAACTTCTTGATCCGGATGCTGGTGTCGCTCCGTGTGGTGCCAGAGCGTCACGTTTACCTGGCGAAGGATCTGTGGTCACAAGGTCCTGCGCTCTTCGGGCTTTTCTTCATGTTCACACCAGGTTTCGTGGCCTCTCGTGGCTGTTCACTCATGGGTTTTGGCTTCCCCGCCTACGTCACGATCGGAGTGCTAGGCGAAAAGCGGACGCGGCGCTACGAGTGGTGGATCGCCTACTTTAGCGTCGCCGTGACTGTGGACTACTTGATCACCGCGATCGGACGAGAGATCGGCTGGCTGCCGTTGTTTTATCACGTGAAGTTGCTGGTGATGATGTGGCTCCAGTTCCCGTACTTCCAAGGCGCAGAACGGATTTTCAACGCGTGCTTTTCGAGCGTCTTTATAGTGCCAGAACGCAAAGACGAATGAATGGATTGACGCTCTGAAAAGTATTCTCACGACCTCAGTCCTGAAGCTGCGTTATGCTAACCAATGCGTTTCTGTAGCCTCAAATTGGGGCTTCCTACGCTCGCTATTGTTAGGGTGTCGGTCGCTATTTGAAGCAAGTTCTCTGTTGCTGGCAATTGAAAACTGATTCACTTTGTGTGAACGTGTTAGGACAATGCGAGGCGTGCCAGGAGGTCGATCGGGATCCCGCCACCATGTCTACAGTTTACCAGATACCCCCAGCTTTCAAGAAGCGTCCGTGTATCACGGGAAAATGCGTACGACTCCTGAAGGTACAGCTGTTGACATTGTTCTAGGAGTCTCAGCCGAAACCGTCCACGCGATCACTGTGCACCAGAACAAGATGGTGTTCCAGTCTCCCGTTGGTGTGATGAAGGAGATCGTATGGGACTATAGCGAAAAGTCTGTACGCTTTGTCCTAGACGATGGCGCGACATCCCAAACCTTCGTCTTCCCTGCGCTAACGAAGCTGGAAGCGTATTTCACTGCGATACTGGCACTCCCAGACCTTGAGAAGCCCCCTCAACAAATCTACATCGGAGTTCTCATCGGACAGAACTTACCGTCGCCAATTCAGCAGCGTCGGGCGATAGTTGGCTTCAATCAACCAGCTCTGCTACCAATGGCAAAGCGTCGAGAGCTGCTGAGGAGTGAGCAACCGGTACGAAATGCTCTGAGTCGTGAACGACTGGGGCTGGAGTTCATCAGGAGCGGCTTCCTGTGCTTCACCTGCTCCATCAACACTGATCTACGAGGTCTCACCTTGGGTGTCCACCAACTGCGCGTGTTCCCGTCGCCGGACTGCCACGATCGCAGTGCGTGCTTGTTCTCCTACGCGTACGAACATTTAGAGAGCTGTGAAGTATCGGGAACTCGACTGGAGCTGCGATTTCGCTCGACTCATCAACTGGCCAAGCAGCCAAGTTTCCTCGTGTTTCAGAGCCTGGAGTCGCAGTATATTCGCGAGGCGATCTGGTATCTCAAGAATGGGACGTACATGGACGCATCTCTTCGACAGCTGCTGGCCTCTCCAAGGTCGTGTAATGCAGAGCAAGATCCCGGAACTGGAGGTTCACATCGAGCGAGTGTATTAATGTTCTTTGCCGATACTGACAGCCTGAGGCAACGCATCGATGCGTGCTGTCGAGTCATTGGCTGCGAGAATCTCGTGGAATGCAACGACCGAAGCAGTAGTCGACAAGACGAGGCGTCGGCCTCCAATGTGATGATCAACTCTGGAGAACTGAGTCCCATGGTCCTCACGAATGGGTTGTGTGTGTTCCACGCTTCTTGTCTCTCATTACCACCAAGTGAAGCGTTGACGAGACAGAAATCACGGGACAAACCTCCCGTCCCGAAGCTGATGCAGCCACTGATAACCCTACTTCAGTCGACGCATTACGCGCGAACGTTCAAGTTCCAAGGTCAGTTACTCAAGCGACAGAATGCGCGTACGTTCCATCTACGGAAGACCTGGCATCCGAAGTTCGTTGTGCTGTTCGAGACTCCGGTCGGGGGATTTCTCTGCTACTATGACAAGATAACGCATTGCCCAGGGATGACAGACACGCCAAAAGAGCGACGAATTATCGACTTGAGCTCAGTGCTGTGTATCCGCCCGGTGTCTTCATCGAGTCCTGTCAGTCGAAGCAATGCGAACACCCCCACGATGCACGCATTCGACGTGGTGACTCTGTACCGGACGTGGACTTTTGCAGCGATGGAACCGGAACAGTACGAGATTTGGCTGCATGTGTTAACGGAATGTGTCGAGAAGCATGCAACAATTGCGTCTGATAAAATCCTACGATTCCCAGTGAAGCTGGCGATGACGGGCCAAACGTGTGCGACTGAAGCCACGTCGCTCGAGATTTCATCACACGGCGTATCATTTTGCACGGGTCATGAAGCGGAGGTGGTGCTGAGCACGTGGTACTACACGGATCTCGAGAAATGGTCGGTCGTGTTTCAGCAAGGTTATTTGTGCTGCCTGCTGAAGTGTCGAAGCCCAGCTCCGGCGTCTCCTGGTTCTTCTCGGACTAGTGCTGGTGATACAATCACCCAGGACTTCCTGTTCCGTACGACAGAAGCCAGCACGATATGTCTGGCTATTGAGTTCTACGTGGGGAAGTGCATGGCAAAGCTCGAGGTGCTCGCTGGGAAGTTTCTGGAGGAAACTCGAGTGCACAAGAGTGAAAGAGAATTGGTGACTGATCCAGCCATGACGAAGCGTGGGTCTGGGATTCCAAAACTCGAGTTGCAGATGGTGAGAGAACACCCGATTGAGACTGTATCGCTTGCTCCAGTGGGAAGTCCTGAGGCTCGTAAGGAAAGACCACCCTTGAGCGCTGATTTTCCTGCAGACTCGAAGCCAGTGCCGCTACCAAAGTATAACAAGTTGTCTAAGATCAATGAGCTCGAAGTTGCTACTACGGCTGGGACTCGATACTTGACAGATCCTTTCGTGGCACTTGATGAAAGTCCGAACTCGCAGCCGCTAATTGGCCGGGAAGAACCTGTCCAAGAAGACATGCAAACTAACTGTAACCTGCCACCCACCAGTTCGAATGGTAAAGAGAGTGACGAAAACAAACTTTCCGCGGAGGACGCGATGGTAGAAATTTCAACCGTGGCGGCATCAACTATTCGGCCGATGCAAGACGACATCGATGCTCGACATGAAGTTGACATGCAGCCATTGGTATTGTCTGAATTGCCGAGTTCAGCTGCGGCCAACGATGATATGGGCGAGTTTGAGAGTATTGATCTCGAGGTTGCAGGCGTCGGAACCACAGATATTCAGCACGAGAGCGAGCCAGACGGAGAAGATTCCGCACACACGCGTGGCGAGCAAAAGCAGATTTCGCCATTACTGCCCGCAATGTGCCTTAACATCGAAGCGATTCCTCTCGAACAGACCATGAGTCGTGCTGTATTCATGGCATCGGATCGCGCCGGCATCTCGACAAAAGAGGCCAGCATCTCAACGCCATACGAAGATCCTGCGAGCTCACCTTCTGGTGAATGTATCAAGACTTCTACCGAGCCGACCCCAGAGCTCGTGACTCCGCCCCCTCCACTGCTGCTGCTCACGTACATTCTATCGTGGCCTGGTGAACCTGAGGATGAGTCGGTTGATGAAGACAAAATGGAGCATCCAATGCCGCTTGAAGAACTGGAAGAAGATGACCGAAAGTCGGAATGTGACGTCTCCGATCGATCCGATGCGTTCAATTCGTGCGCTTCCGAAGCCGAACCACTTGTTGAAGCTGACCTTAGTTCGTATCAATCCTCACATACAATAGAGGACCCAGATATTCGTCCACTTGCAGACTGCAGCGATGAGGTCTTCGAAGATGCCAAGGAACTATCGTCAACAGTCGAATACAATAGCATCAAGCGGTGATTAAGCTAGCAGATAAGGAGATAAAAACATGAACCATAGATTCCATGAAAGTCTTGTCAATGTGACCGATCTTTAGGTCGTGGACTAATTTCAGTCACGAGATTTGGTCGCCGTGAAACTGGTAGCGAAGCGACGACCCAGATGCAGCACGACGTTGCGGACTGTAGCAGACCAAGGACCCAAGTTCTGTAGCTGTCAACAAGACCGAGTCAGTCTCTACTTGCGTCTGGATGGACCGCACTCCTCCCGCAGCAAACGGCAGCTCCACCAGGCCCAAAATGTACGGGTTACTAAAAAGCTACTCAAGTTGCACTGGTCTAATGAAGATTGTTTTTTATAATACAGCACTACCAGCACAACTTCTTCTCTATTACGAAGAACTGCTCCAGTTTCTCCATCTACTACGTCACCAAAGTTCCCTCCAATCAACAAAGCCAAGAAAACTACTTCCCCTAAGAAACCTCTACGATCGGGAATATATGGAAAGGTAAGACGATGTTCCCTGGGGAATATGAAGTCGTTAAACTAAGCCAATTGTCTACTAGGGAGTATCGCTGCCTAAAGTTTCGTCTGTCACGTTTGCAAGTGGTAATGCGATTCAAGAACTCGATTCGGGCGAGGTAAGTAAAAAAAATAATACGCGTGCCGTTTTTATTACTAGAAAGTGTAGCTTAATAAGTTGCGTTCGTGATTTAGGAGCTGGAGGTTCTCAAGTGTATCCTCGTGCGTGAAGGTTATCTGCAACGGTTAGGTCGCGCCAGTGCAGCCGGTCACATCGGAGGTGCCCACCTTGGTGAGACTATTGATGTACTAGATTTACTTCGTTTAGCGACTCTGGAGACAGTGGAGGCGATTGTGGCGTGGCGAGGTTACAAGCAGAAGAATAAGGCAAACGACAAGTTGCGATCCCAAGTAGTCGAGCCGGAACAATTCAAGTGGAACGGGATCAATTACCTGCTCAAACTCGCATCGGATTTGGGATTTCTGGGTAAACACACGGGGCTGATTGAGTGGCTCGGCTTCACATTACAGCGCAACCCGTTTATCCTGCCTTTAAACCTCGACTGTCGCGCAAAACTACTACAAAACTCACAGCCAACAGGTAAAACCGACTCTGCAGATTCGGATCGATTCTTGCAAGTGGGAGGGAAGCGTTCTCGGTCGACTTTAGGCAATAGTCGTAGTTCGAATGGAGGCGAAGATGCTGAAACTTTAGCTCAAGCGCTAGCAGAGAGAAAGCGAGCGAAAACGCCGTACGAAATTCGAGTGGTGAACGATGAAGAGCTTGTTCCCAACTCGTTGTCAAAGACCGGAGCTGTCCGACCAAAAACTCGCACTCCACTAAAAGCTGTTAAAGCCAAGTACAGCTCAGTGCTGCCGTCTCAAATCGGTGAAGTGGACATGGCACGGCTTCATGAAGCTGAGATTGTGGTCTTACAAGAAGAAGCGGCTTTTGGTCGATATACACGCGATATTCACGGTCGAGTGGTGCCGGAAGATGAAGCTCTGCGTCGATTTAGTATGGTGGAGTTGTCAGGGAACGTCTATAATGTTCCTGCTACTCTTAAATCCTCTTATGCAGCTGAAGACCCTGAAGGAAACGAGTTACGACTCGGAGATCCCTCGCATTCCGATATTCCGGGTAAATTTCACGCCAAGAAACGTTCAGGTATGCTAGGACCCATTTTTAAACCGGAATGGCGGTCATTTGAGCGTCCTCCACCGCCAAGACGAAGAGCTCGAGGTGCTCAATTGGAGGAAACATTGGCAGCTGAGAGAAAGGCAAATGCCCAATTAGGCGTGCTGTTGGACTTGTTGAGAGAGGAGACGGAGCGCAAAGCGATGGATGTTGCGTATTTCGAGAGCTGTGCCGAGCTGCAGGGATACAGCGAAGAGCTGCGAGCTTTTACTACTCAAGCGCAACGAGAACTGGTAATATTGTGGAAAGACCTTCAGGAGAAGAAGTACATGTACGAGAACAAAATTGCCAATATTCACAAGAAAGAAGAGCTGCTTAATACTTTCAAGGTGCAGCATCAAGCTGTCAAGGACGCAACAGTAAGTTGTTCACTATCTGGAGATATTTTGTACAGAGTTAACATTTATTGTTGATGCAGCACGCTGAACGAATCGAATCCAGTAGAACGAACGTTGTAAGTCGCAACCAAGAGCAGCAACGGCGTGAAGATCAAGAGCAAGCAGCAGTTCGAACTGCCGCTGCTGCTGAACGCCATGAACACGAACAAGCTACTCCGGTAGTTGAGCACTTTTGCGCGACGCAGATCCAGAAAATCGTTCGTGGGATGTTGGCTCGAGAGCTTTTCGCGCAGATGAAGATCGAGTTCGTCGTTGCGAGTACATTCATTCAGGCTGCTGTGCGTGGATTTCTCGTTCGAAGGCGAGTTGCAAAGATGTACTGGCACAACGCTGCCTCGGTGCACATACAGCGAGTTGCTCGGGGCTTCATTGCTCGAAAACTAGCAACGGAGAAGCGAAGGCGACGACTTGAGATACAATCAGCTGAACGCATTCAAAAAGTGGTGCGTGGTCGATTCGGACGAGTTCGGATGACGAAGATCAGAGAGTTGGTGAGTTGGCGTCTGCAACTGGCGCTTGCAGCTCGTTCTATGAATGCTGTGGCTTTACAGGAGCTGGCAAATGCTTGTCAAGCGATGGTTGCACTGCCTAATCTGATGAGAACCGAAGCAAAGGCGACATCAGAAGAGAAACCGCTTCCTGCTCTTGTACTTGGTCTGGTGCGTGTGTTGATGATCTTCACGAGTGACGCTGATAATGAATGGGATATCCCCAATACTCGGTGGCGTGTAGCTGCTCGGTTTCTACGCTGTGGTGTTGGGGTGACGCGTCGAATGCAGAAAATCGCAGATGCTGCTGCTGGAGCTGCTCGTGCCTGGATGTCACCGTCGGGAGGGTTTGCTGCTGCCGGAGTTGCTGCATCAACGCCGTATTTACGAGAGTCTGTACTAGGTACAGCGTTACTGGACGCGTGCAAAGGGGATCTAGATTTTCGAGTTGATACGTTTGAAAGGATACCTCGGGGCTGGCAAGCCGCAGTTGCGATTTTCAAGTGGACTACAGCGTTCTGCGCTATCTCCCGCCTTCAGCATCTTGTAGAATCTAGCACAAATGATCTGTTCTTAGTGGTTAGTCGCACATTGAGCAAGCGTGAAGCTCAGCATGAACTTACAGAGCGCCGAGATGCCGACCACAGTGATGAAATGCTCGCTCGACGCTTTGTTCCGGTGGAACTGGTTCAGACTCATGGCTATCCATTCCACAGACCTCGTCCATTACTGCTCGTAGTGGCAAACGATGTGCCACGAAAGGCTCGAGCTGTTATCCTCGAGAAGCTCCAAGTGGCTTTACCCGGTCTCTTTCTCACAATTACGCGGCCTCCAGCAACTGCAAAAAGGTCTTTGGGTGTCCAAGATCCCTCTCAGACTTTCGATTTCAAGACTATTCGCGATGCTTTGGCACTAGGACACAGTGTGATTCTCGAAGGCGATGTGGGTCTTCGGGGTGTGACGCAACGTGCCTTCTTGAGTTCATTTGCCACTGTTAAACATGGGCTGCATCCAGTACCGATGTGTGTTCTCTTGAGAGGGACGATCACTAACCGCAGTGACCTCTTTGGTCCTAAGCAAGGCAGCGACATGGAAGAAGAAGCTTACCGCGAGGAAATAGTACGTCGAATGGTAGACGCAGATTTTAAATTGGCTCTTGATCGAACCACAAGGTTGAGGCTGGAGCTGGCGGATGATAGTATCACCCATGAGATGGAAGAACAAGCGAAGAGTGGAGACTTATTTCCTGCTCCAAGCCCAGCGTTGGTGGTGGTCATGGAGGCTGTGCTCGTGTTGCTGACTCCTGTGAAGGTGTACGAAGGCCCTTCGCAGAGTGAAATAGCGACAAGTTCTGTGAGTTGGCGACTATCTCGTCGCCTTCTGGCTCAACCAGCATTCTTACGAGCTAAACTGCAGCAAGTGGACGTCACCACAATTCCACCCGTCAACTTGGTAGCATTGGAGCGATATCTGCGCCACTCGTGGTGGCCTAATGCAGCAGTCTCCAGGTCGCAAGTTGATTCTAGCAGGCTGTTATATGCTCTCGCTGCCTGGGTCGAATCGGCTACACGAACCGCTCGGTTGATCGCAGCGGATGGAACAGGCGTCTTAACTCCTGAAATCACACGATTCGGACCTGTCCCCGGTCTTTTTGAGCGAGTCGTTGTCTTCAACAATTGTCCGACAGATTCTGTGCAGGATGGAGCAGGTGAGGACTCGGCTGTGATGGAACTGATGGATGCCGTTCTTGCTGATGTTCGAGTGTACCGCACGGCGCACTTGCTCGTAAGTTCCCGTGGTAATGTATCGACTCGAAAGCGTACGAAGAAAACTAACGATGAGGAAGCGCGCTGTGTCGTGACTCTCTTCCATGAGTGTCGACGTATCTTCGCACGTGTGTATTCGCCAAGCACGGGCCAACGATGGATGACTGTGATCTCCGAAGACGATATTGACAACCTCTTGACCCCTACAGCACGCGGGACTCGCGCAGATAAATTACCACCGAAGTCACATGCGGAAATGTACGCTCGTCTCGCTCGCTTGTGCTTGCTCCAGAAACGTAAATTTGAGGGTTATCCAGAGTCGATCGAGTCTCCAAGTCAGTACGAGTTAGTGCTGCGTCCTCATGCCATTCGACTGTATCGACACGTGCTGCAGCTTGGCGGGTACCTCACCACCGTCACCATCGCTGAGCTTTCTCGTGGACATGTTAAGGTTGACGCGTTTGTCCACGGCTGCAGTTCTCAGACTTCTTTCACTCAAACTGTCGCGTTAACGTTGGCCGTTGAACTCGAAAGCCTTCTGGGTCGACTCTCAGCAGCTCAGGCACGGCGCGCTTTCGTTCCTGCGTCTCGTATACCATCAGTGATGCTTGATCGACTCCATCTCTACTGCATCACGAGAACTCAAATGACGATTCCTGAATTCCAGCAGAAATTGGGGGAATGTTCGTTGCGACTCAGCATGAAAACCTCGGAAAAAGCTCCTGGGCGTGTGCTGCTCCGTCGTGCAGTACGAATACCCGGTGCAGCATCAGGTGAGAGATTGGTTTTTACTCTCGTCCAACGACATGAAGACGGAGAATTCCAAGCTGCTTTCTACGCTCCTCGATCCAGCACTCGTCACACTGTCCGTCTTCCGAGAGATGTAGCAGAAGAACTGCTGCACTTACCGAGGCATGCAACGCCTTCCAAGCTACAGCACGTTTTGTTGCGAAGGTTTTGCCTTGTGAAGCCAATGCCGAGGGCACATGATGACAGCGTTGAAGACAGCGATGGTGGTGATCAAGAACTTCTGGAAGAAGCAGACACGATGACTTGCTACCGTTTACGACGACGCGTTATTGCGAGGTTCCCGTGTGTGCTTCGTGTCATGGAGGATATTCATCAACGGGTGCACAAGAAGCAGGTCATACGCGCGTATGTTCAAGTCGAGCTTTGCGATGGGGAAGACTCAGACAATAGAAGCACAGACGCCATCCGGTATCGCTTGTGGCTACCTGGGTCTTGTCTGGAGCAAACTCTGTTGCTGCAAGAGAGCGAAATCGAGGCGAGTCTGCCGGTAGAACTGTCGTGGAAACACTCAACCGGAAGGGAATGGAGAGACGTCAGTCGGGATATCGTACGTCGCTACTTCCAGTGGGACCCTAACGGTGGCAGCGGTGAAAATGGGAGCGTGGTGGCTCACTTACCGTACGGTTCATTCTGGGCAACTGAGGTGGTCGATATCTACAAGAAGCCCATTGGACAGACCTCATCAGATGACCAGTTGGAAACGACAGAGCAGCAGTCCCTGAGGCCCCGAGCTAAGCACAAGAGTGATGGTAGCACTGAAGTGTCCGTGGTTTCGTGCACTTGCATGCTGGATGACCGAGATGCAGAAAGTGATGATGATGATGATGACGGTGAGGAAACCGAACTGCAACGGAAGACTTACAGCTACGACACGGAGGAACTTGTGCATCGTGGCAGCTACCTTGTCAACGGCCTGTACGTAGTTTTACGCGTCACCATGCGTGCTCAAGTGCTTCGAGACTTGCAGCCAGCACTTGTGTCGCCAACAGATCGAGTGCGGGAACGCGATTCGTTTACAATCAAGTTCTGTGTGTATCATCCGGCATCTAGCGGCGCTACTGTGGCTGAAATCCACGGACATCGAGACTTACGCGAGGTTGTGGGCCCCGACAAGTCTGCCCTTATTTCCTCTACTTCCTTAGACACTTTAATGCGGCACATTATCTTGACACGCCTAGATGCTCAAGTGGATCACGAGGCAAGTGACCGTCTCGAGGTGACATTCTTGCGCGATCGATTGTACGCAAAGCAGAAGGCCACTCCAGTGACAAAGATGTTCGAGCGAGATTCAGGTGTGAACACTGTCAAGTTGATTGATGAGGCTCGACGTCATGGAATAGCTGGAGAGCGTGGTATAAAGGTGTTGACAACAGCAAAGGTCGTCTCTGGTTGCGGTCGTACACTTTTTACCGTGTTCGACATAGCTGCTAGTCATCGGTTTGGGCAGGACCAGAGCTTCGTGAGGCTACGGGTGGATGCCTACGTGTGTGCAACCAGTGCGAGGTTATCACTGTTACTGGAGGGTAGTGACCTGGTACACGTTGTCGGTGATGAAGATCAAGAACTGCTGCTGCCCATAGCCCACAACGACGCAAATACTGCAGAAGTCGCCGAGATGGAAGAAGACAGGAGTCGGAGACTGGCAATTAAGGTGCTAGATCACCTCCGCGTTGAGCAACGAAGTGATGGACGTGGTGACCGTCTTGTACTCACAGACTTTTCCTTCTCTATGCCCCATCACGATGAGGCCAAGACCGTCAGACTTTTCAAGACGATTCGAGTAGTGGGGCACGACCAGGTTCTGCTTTCCGTATACTTGGACGAAGGCAGTGAAGCGAGCTCACTATCGTTGAGGCTGGAGCTGTACGACCCTGCAAGCAGTTCACGCTATACGCTGAAGCTTTCGCATTCTACCTTGAGTGCGATATTAGGGATCCCAGCATCACTTGAGCTTGATCAAGTCGTGAACGAAATTCTGAAGGAGTCAGACCGAGCCAACCTGATGACGCACATTTGCTCCCTCCTTCACGTTGAGAAAGTGTCTGCTACTTCAGACGGGGTTCTGGACAGACCTTCGGCGTTTACAATGTCACTGCTGTTTGACGAGCAACGAGCGCTAGAGTGTATGAGGCAACACATCAACCATAGCGGGGGAATTGCTGCCGATACGGAAGCACTGCCTCAGTGTTCGTGGACTGGAGTAACGACGAGCACAGACGGAAAATATCTCTCTGTCCACCTTCAATTGCAGTCCACACAGAAGGATCAACGCTGGTTAGTGTGCTCTGCCTTCGCTCCTGCAGAGTTGCTTGTGAGTGCACGAAAATTCGAGTGGGTGGATATCCCTGCAGAATTGCTCCCAATTCTATCAGAAAATACTGAGACGAATGATCAGCTGACCTCTTCCGTCTACTCGCTGTTCTTCAGCAAGGTTTGTGAGCAGCTACGCTTGGAGGTGCAATATCACGACGAAGGCGGCCATGAGTCGGAGCAAGAAATCCAAGAGAACCACTCTGCACGGCCCAAGGCAATCAGTATCAACTTCGGGTAACTTGAATACAACCCAATTTTGCTTCAATAGCCGTAAGTCTCCACACACCAGCCAACCAAATTCTCGAGTCAAACGAAAGAGAACCAACCCGATCCGTTATAGCACGAGAAGAACACGTCAGACAGAGCATTTGTGTGATGACCAGGTAATCCCAAGTCGCCACGTGATTGCGCTGGAATGCGGTCAAACTAAAAGTAGATGACAGTTGCGGGGGCACATTTCGTTTTCAGACCTGCGCCGCTAAATTCCTCCGGAAGCTTGACACTACCGTGTGCGTTGGATAAAATCTCCTGCAACCCATGTACCACACCACTCCACAAGAAACCTGTTCGAGTTTGTCTGCTGCGATCGAGTCGATTGCAGGGAATGGTCTCGATGGTCTCCACGCCGCAGCTATCGCTCTGCAGAGGTCCGACGGACACATCCAGTTGGAATTCGCAGCCGAAGACGCCATCAATCTACAGCCACCTCAACCGAGTAATGCTCGTTCAGATCAAATCCAGTCGCTCGAATCACTAAGGCAGGAATCTGACATGCCAAACAAGAAACTCACAGCCGATGGAGATACCGACGAGCTGCTCTTGATTCCACCACTGATGAACATTTGCATCCTCATCGTGGGCACCCGTGGAGATGTCCAGCCATTTCTAGCTATCGCACTACGACTGCAGGAGGACGGGCATCGTGTTCGATTGGCCACCCACGCCGTGTACCGGGACTTTGTGATGAGCCACGGCATCGAGTTCTACCCGCTGGGAGGCGATCCGAAAGAGTTGGCTGCTTACATGGTCAAGACCGGTGGCAATCTAATTCCGATGAAGATCAAGACGTTGACTGAGGACGTACCGCGCAACATGCAGATGATCAACGAAATTGTGCTCTCCACGTGGCCTGCGGTATCCGAAGCAGACCCGGACGGAGAGGGTCCTGGTGTTCCTGGTCCACCATTTCGAGCCCAAGCCATCATTGCCAACCCTGTTTCGTACGGACACGTCCACGTCGCTGAACGTCTCGGTGTCCCGCTCCACATCATGTTTCCACAACCATGGGTGCCCACCATGGCATTTCCGCACCCATTGTCGAATTTGGCGTATACTGGTAAATGGCAGAAGAGGAACTACCTCTCCTATAAACTGGTCGACATGATCATGTGGCAGGGAACAGAGGGGGTCATCAATGAGTTTCGTACGGAGGTACTCAAGCTGCATCCGATCCGCAACGGCGATTCAGGCTCCGAGTTACTCTTGGACTTGAGTATCCCACACTCCTTCATGTGGAGTCCTCAGCTTGTGCCGAAACCATCAGACTGGGGAGATTTGTACGATGTCATTGGCACTGTGACGCTGAAGGGCCCTGCATCCGAGTACTCTCCATCTCCAGAACTTGAGGCATTTCTTGGCAACGACGGAGGTCCTATCTTCGTCGGCTTTGGCTCCATGGTGTTAGCAGACCCACTAGCGACAACGAAGATGATCATCGAAGCGGCCACACACGCTAAGATGCGCGTGTTGATCCAGTCGAGTTGGACGGATATGGCTGGGGACATTGACATTCCAGGTAACGTCTTCTTCCTCGGCAATTGTCCTCACGACTGGCTGATGCCCAGAGTATCTGCTGTTGTTCATCATGGCGGAGCTGGTACCACAGCTGCTGGGCTGCTTGCAGGAAAACCGACCTTCATTGTGCCATTTTTTGGAGATCAGCCGTTCTGGGGTCAAGCCGTCATGAGTACTCGGGTTGGCGTACCGCCCTGCCCCATAGCACAACTTACGACTGAAATACTGCACAACGCCTTCGTTGAACTTGCCAACCCAGACCTACGTAAACGAGCTGAAGCCATGCGTGATCTCATGCTGCGAGAGGATGGCGCTGGAGAAGCCGTACGTAAGTTCTATCACCATTTACCAACGCAGGACATGTGGTGCGACTTGGATCACCAGCGTATCGCCATGCAATGGACCGTGCACGACAGGATCAAGCTTTGCGACCGCTGTGCGTTCATCATACGAGAGCGTCCAGAGAATCACAAAAAGAAATTCGTCCGCTACCACTGCGTCGACTATTCAGCTCGAGGTCCCAGTTCTCTGCTGACAGGAGTTGCCACGGGTGCCATCGTCTTCGCACACGAGTTGACTGGAGGGTTAACTGGAGTCCTGCTTCAGCCAGCGAGGGGATTAATTAATGGCGGTGTTGTCGGTGCCGTCAGGGGAGCGGTGACTGGTGTGTACTATTTGTTGGTTCGACCGGTTCATGGTGCTGTGCTCTTCGCTGATCGTGCAGTGGCTGGGCGAAAAAACGCTAAACGAGAAGAAGGCCACCGCAAGCTGAACAATGTCTTCGATCGCCACCTTATGGCAGCCTTGGGGGTTCAGGATGGCTTAGCGGACACGTTTTGCTCGGCCACTAGTCCAAATGCAGTGGATATCGTGATCTTCGCGCGCAGGAAAGACCGCAAGAAGATGCTGGGGAGGATGCGGCAGTCCGTGAGACATCGGTATTGTGCTCGCTACGAGTCCATCTTGCTGGCCCAGCGAGCTGAGAGACTAGCGGCTTGTATGGAGAAGCTGCTCTCTCCAATCACTCCGGAAGGCTCAAGCTTACACCAACAGCATAAAGCAAGTGTACAGCCACTTGTTCGTCGCGCTAGCAGCAGCACTAGGTCGGATACAAGCGCAGCTGTTGAAGCCACCAGCTCGCGGACAGGAAGCGAGTTAGCTATAAAACTCCGTCTTGCCCGCCTTACGTCAGCTGGGACGGTCAGACTGACGCTTGGCATTCCAAGCGAATCTGCAAATGCGGTCGACTTCTCAACCATCGCGGAATGGGAGGCATACGCGTCATCTCACGTTGATACCACCGAGTTTATGCAGCAAAACACAAGGAGCAAAAGGTCCAAGCCGGCAAACCCACGAATACCACACATGAATGTCTGTCTTGCTGCTATCGGGACCTGGGATAACGGGGTCAAGCAGTTTGTAGCTATCGGAATCAAGCTCAAGGAGCAGGGACACCGCGTGCGGGTTGCAGCTAACGAACGCTTTCGCACTGAGATCATGTTGCGTGGTTTGGAGTTTTACCCACTCGCTGGAGCACCCGAAAGTGTTCAGGATTTTGCCAAGTTTGTGTACGAAAGTCAAAACGCAGCGCGGGCGGCAATTCCTGGTCGTCTCGGTACAGGTGCCATCCAAGCCTTCAAAGAGCTTATTTACTCACTGTGGCCGGCAGCGTATGGATCGGACCCTCATGGTGGTGGTGCAAACATCCCTGGAGTCCATTTTCGCGCTGATTCGCTCTTGTGGCATCCACTGCTCCTTAGCCACGTTCACGTAGCTGAACGACTCGGGATCCCACTCCAATGCGCGAGTTTGGATCCTCTTTCTCCGACATACTGTTTTCCTCACCCTTTAAGCTCCATCAACGGCCTTGAACCGACTATTATGACCTTGTGTCAGAGCAATTTAATGACGTATGGCGTCGTTGACACCACTCTCTGGCACGGTGGCGTACAAGAAGTTCTGACCCAGTTTCGCGCCTTCATTGGCCTCAACAAACGTTGCGATCTCCCTGACCCGCTGGTTCGATGGGAGGTGCCTCATATTTACCTCTGGAATCCTGCACTGCTACCGAAGCCGCTGGACTGGGGAGCTGAGCTGTCAGTTGTTGGCCATGTGACGCTCGGAACTAGTGACGGGCTCAGCCGAAGCAAACGTAAGAAGCGCGAGAAAGAGGGCGTCCGTTTGAAGTGGCCCAGTGAGCTCGCCGCGTTCGCATGCCAGACGCCATCACCTCCTGTCATTTACTTCGGTGTGTCGACGCGAGCCATGACACGTGATGATCTGGACAAATTATTGCAAAATATTGACGCTGCTGCCGCTGCCCCAGAGCAAAAAGTACGCATCATCTTCCAGACTCGTGAGATTGGTGACAAAAAGCGAGCGCCCTACCAGTCTGCAAATGTCTTCCAGGTTCCCAGCGATCTAGAATACGCGCGCTTTTTCCATGAGCGAAACGTAGTTGCAGCAATCCACTGGGGTGAACCCGACATCACTGCTGAAGCGCTCTCGGCTGGGAAGCCTGTAGGCATTTGCGGCACACATTCATTGCAGCACTTCATGGCGTGCGTGTGTGAGCAAGCCCAGGTTGGCATGCCACTGATCGACTGGAAGACGTGCACGGTGAAGTCTCTAGCCTTAAACTTCGCGGGTCTGCTGAAGTCTGAACTCCGAGAGATAGCGAAGAGATTATCCACCACATTCGATCGAGAACAGCCCGTCAACACTGCAGTAAAAACATTTTACGCGAAATTACCACTTGAGGCGATGCGCTGCGACGTGGATCCTAGCAAGCTCGCGCGAGTGTTCGACCCGCCCCACAAGCTCAAACTCTCCCTTCCGGTCTACGTGGCTATCCGCGATAAAACCAAGGTTTTTGTGCCGTACAAGCCACTTCGATTCGGCGGAAGTCTTCCCCCGACATTTTTCATCCTCGGCACCCCAGTAAAAGTATCCCACCAAGCCAAACCTTCCCGCCAGTTTGATGCAGTCCGTCAAACTCTGGATCTTCTCGAGGCTACAGGCATTCTGCTGGATAGCAGGACATTTAGCTGCTCCTCGATCGTGTCCAACCCTGGAAGTCTTGTCGCTACTCCAGAGCAGATCGAGATGTTCTGGTCTTCCGTAGAAGAGGAAGCCGAAGTGCGTAAGGCCACCGCTGTAGCTTACGAACGCCTTGTCAAGAAGCCGCAGCGCGCCACCAAACGCGAAGCAATAATGCGCTTCTTCCGATTTCGGAAGTCAACACAGCGTCGTGAAGCGGAACAGTTGACCTCAGTAGAGTAGAATAGTCACCATCGCGACTTACCTTCCCTAGCACTCAAACAAACAAATTCAGTACATGAACATGAAATTAATTATAAAAACGAATCTATTCCGAATGAATTCGTACGTTACCACTGAGATAAGCAGGAATCGCATACTTTACCCTTTTTGCTGTGACTGAAGAGCGCGTTAAAGAGCAACTGACGATGCTGACGATGACGAGGAAGCGTTCGCGAAGTTGCGTGTCATCAGTAGTTTTTCGTATTTGGCGTTGATCTCCAGAGTGCGCTCAGCTTGCTCCTCAGGTGAGTTCCAGAATTTTGGCATTTCTACCACGTTCAACGCCATGGACTGCGCACGGGAAAAATGAATGAGCTTCTTGCGGGGAGCACCGCCAAACTTCTTGGACACGATCGACTCCGTGGACGAGGAGGGGGACGTCAATGATGCCCGTTCGTGGTCCACTCTTGCTGCCAGTTCCTCACTTGCTGGATCGTATGTGTACAGAACTTTTGTCCTGGGTTTCTTCTTGAGGTTATTGGATGAAGCCGAGTGGAGCAGCTCCAATTCTCGCAAAGAAAACCGTGGAGGATGGTGCTGAGAGTATTTCAGTGGCTTGTACTTCAAGTCACCCGCGCTGCCTGCATCTTGTGTGATCTGGTGTACGACGAGTCGTGCCTCATATGACAACTTCATTTCGTGAAGCGAGTCGTAGACTCGAGCAATTCGTGCTGGATCCAAGTCGCAAGTCATGCCTGCTAGCGGTAGCTTGCTGTAAAAGGCCGATACGGCAGTCTCGATTGCAGTTGCTGACGAAAACTTCGGAGCAAGACGCTTGGCGCAGTGAGAAAGCTTGGGGTCCAGTAGCACACGGAACACATGAGCGAGGTTGGATGGAGTCAGTGCATCCAGTTCCAGTGGTTCGACACCCGCTCCAGAGAGAACTAGCGCCTGGCTCCACATTCGCTGAGTGATGTTACGCGGGACCACGCAAGCAGCCTTTTCTGCTGCCAAACACGTCGACGTGATGGAGAGATCTCCCCAATGCATGGTAGCATCTACATGCGGAAGAATACGCTTGACAGGGAAATGCTGATCAATCTCGAAGACAACGTCAGTGCCACCGACGAAAAACGCAGCATCATCGTTGCTGTTTTCGTAACCTTGGAACACAACACGGACATTTGCTTTGCGGGCAGCCTTCTCGAGGGTACCTAGCAGATCTTGAACGCGACGCGGATCCCAGTCACCGCACTGGAAGCCGAAGTAGATAAGCGGTGTACCAGCAGAGCTCCTAGCGAATGACATGAGCTCTTGTTCGATGGCAGCAAGGTCAGTGTTGTATGAGTCACTTTCCTCCAACTCTACATATCCCGCAATTGTGATTTCACTGCCCCAATCATGAGGTTTCGGCAGAAGTGCAGGATTCCACATATATGTATGAGGGATACGCCACTCAGCAAGCAAATTGTTCACGATGCTCTTGCCGGTAAGCCCCAGGGAATGCCGGAAATCGTCCAGGACGTCTCGCATACCGTTCCACAGCACATTGTCGATCACATCGTACGACGCTGCGTTCGTGGGTGCATATCGGTGCGGTCGGTGAAGCTTCATGTTCGAACTGATCAGGTGAGGAAAGGCTTGTGTGCGAGACTGTGGGTTATAACTCATGCAGTGCAGAGGCACCCCCAGGCGCTCAGCCACGATGGTCTGTCCGAACAGATAAGGGTGTGCAACGATGGCATCCGCTCGGAAAGCCTTCCCAGGCACCAGAGGATCCACTTCCACACAGGCTGGCCATAGCGAGAATACGAGCTCGCGGAGGTCATCTACTTCAGGAAACGACTCGCGCCGGTGGTTCAATTTGTTATGAGCGAGATTGAGCAGTCGAGATTTGTGGCGTGGCTGGTCCTGGCTTCGCTGGTGCAGGTACTGTAAAAAGTTTCCAGTTGTAATGGCACTACCTCCCAGTGGATAGAAATCCAAGCCAGCACTGACAATGCGATCCCTGTGACCGCTGTTTGTTGCGATTCGCACACAGTGGCCATCCGCTTTGAGCCGCAGTCCGATTGCAACATACTGCTGGACACTTTCCTCCCAGCTGCCGGTTGTCATCATGCAAATGTTCATCTTCGGCAGCGGGTTACTGTTCAGGCTCTCAAGACGCTTCTTATGGGCTTCTTCCTCCTTGCGAGCATCAGCCTCCAACTCTTGAACTTCGGTTTCGTGCAGTGCCTCGCCGACCTTCCCACCATCACCAAAAGCAATATCAAATGAATCGCTGCCGTTGAAAGTGGCCCCATCGACATTTACAACAACAGTTGCAGCTTCCTCCGCGCTGTCGATGGATGCTGAGGTTGACAAACTGCTCTTCGCGAGTTTGAACGATTTTTGTCCGTGCAATTTGCGTTCCTTCACAAGCGCGTTGAACCTATCTTCAAGCTTGCTCTTCTCCTCAGGTGTTAGCTGAATAGCGATTTGTGTAGACAGCAGATCGTTGCCGTCAACCACCTCATCTGCACTCATCGAGCCATTGTGAACATTGTTGCGAGTCTTGAAGCCAATGGCATTCAGCAACTTCTTGTTATCCCCAATGAGCGAGCCCTTCTTTTTGTCTTCACCCCCACGAACATTGTTGTACGCTCCGGTAGCCAGATGGTCCGCAAACACCACCGTGCCCACCAAAGGACTGATCATCAATCCACCCAGGCCCTTGACTAATCCAATGACAGCACCCTTCGCGCCTTCTTCGCGATACCCTTGAGCAGGCTTGACAATCACATCTTTAAAGCCCGATCCAAACACATGAGCAAATGCCCCGACTCCAGCAGAAGCGCCCTCGAGAACATTTTCCGGTCCACGTGCTGAGTAGTCCACGAAACTGTACTCTACAATATCTTTCGGCGAATTTTCAGGACGTGAAGAAACTACAAACTCGCACTCACCACACAAACGAAGTTTGTCCTTCTGGCTCCACATCGTTGCAGCTCGCCCACAGTCCAAGTCACAGCGCATGTGGTGTAGAGGCAGGTTGCGGTAGAAGGACCTCACAGCTTCACCTGCGCCATCTTCGTGTCGCATTAGGTCGCCCAATGTGATCGCACGGGTACGAAGCTCCGGACTCTCCAATGCCTCAAATGCAACTCGAAGTTTCTCAGTTGTCAACTGGGAAATCGGGCAAGGCTCCACACCAACACCAGCGTCAAAGACAGCACGGCCCCAGAACGGCTGGTCTCCAAAGAACGGTACGATGAACGTGGGTTTGCCTGCAAGTAAACCTGCTGCTGTAGTGCCTGCACCGCCGTGATGCACTACGGCCGACACCCGTGGCATAAGCCAGTCGTGCGGACAGCTTCCCAAGAAGAAAATATTCTCTGGAATCGTCAGATCTCCTGCCATGTCACTCCAACTCGATTGAATCAGCACACGAACACGCGCCTGCTCTGCAGCTTCAATAATCATCTTCGTAACGCCCTTCGGGTCTTGAATGACCATAGATCCGAAGCCTACGAAAATTGGCCCCGCATCGTCACCCAGGAATGCCTCAAGTTCTGGTGAAGGCGAGTACGAAGAGCTTGAGCCTTCCAGCGTAACTGTTCCAATGACATCGTAAATCTTTCCCCAGTCACTTGGTTTCGGCACCAGGTGCGGACTCCACATGAAAGCATGGGGAATTGCTAGGTCCAGCAGAATGTCACGACCGCCATCTCCCTTGCGAATTTTGCGCAGCTGCAACTTGTCTCTGCGGAACGCGTTCACCATTCCTTCCGTGCCTTGCCACATGAGCAGGTCGACCATCTTGTACGACATGAAATTCACCTTCTTGGGCTTGCCAGTGTAGGGCATGTTGGACATCGGGTGTGGGAACGCCGTCGTAGGCACCCACGGTTGCGGGAACATGATATGAAGCGGCACACCAAGGCGTTCTGCCACGTGAATGTGGCCGTAAGTGACGGGGTTCGATATGATGGCCTGTGCTTGGAAGGGTTTGCCGGGGATGCCGGGGCCACCACCTTCAGGGTCTGCTTCCGACACGGCTGGCCATGTCGAGTACAGGATTTCCTCGATCATCTGCATGTTTCGCGGCACATCCTTCTGAATTGCTTCCAGGTTGAGAGGAATCAAGTGGCCGCCCGTCTTGACCATATAAGCCGACAGCTCCTTGGGGTCTCCTGCCAGCGGGTAGAACTCAACGCCGTGACTCATCACGAAGTCTCTGTATACTGCATGAGTAGCCAATCGCACGCGGTGGCCGTCGCGGATGAGTCTCTTGGCGATGGCGACAAAGGGCTGCACGTCACCGTGGGTGCCGACGATCATGATGCAGATGGTCATAATAGGCGCATTGTAGTCGATTCGGCTGCTCTGACGCGTGGTGCGTACGGACTTATCCTCACGGCGCTTAGCCTGCTCCTGGAGCCCCGAAATGTCGTACTTGTCGTCGTCTTCATCAAAGTCCATGTGGATGTGGCCATCGCCGTCAAAAGCTGCCGCAGCATGCACCACATCCGCGAAAGACGTGAACTTGCCCACGTCAATGGACTGCCGTCGTCGCTCCTCCGCAATCGTCTGCATGGCGCGCGCGAACGCCTGCTTCCATCGCTGTTGGGTAGGGAACGTTAGTCAGCAAGTGTCATGACCATCACTCTGATTCCGCATTGGTAGCTTTGGTACCTTAGGCTTCTGCTCCTGCTCTTGCTCCTGCTCGGCGGGTGACTGAGGCTTCTCTAGATGTGCTTCTTGCGGCGACGCCTCCGTCGTCTTGTCCCCCTCCTGCGTGGCGTCCATCTTCTTGCTTGTTGCGCACTGAGCGGCAGTCACGTGACAACTTGGAATGTGGCAATCTGAGCTGTCCCGCACTTTGGAAAAAAAAAAAAAGTCGGCAATCCAGCGGTTTTAGAACTTTATACGAAAGAGCTTGATTTCCTGTATCACAAAAAAGACATGTACGGTACTAGAATCCGTTTTTTTATATCCCGCGATAGACGATATATAATGGGTACACTCCGATTGGAAAACACGATTACCGGGGCCCATCCGGTTCATCATTGGCAGCAATCTGCACCGCCTGCGTGCTGTTCGTAATCTGCGCTGGAAACTCGATCGGATTTTGCTGGCGGAGGAGGGCCCACGCTGACGAGTGGTCCTTACTTCACATGTACATGTATTAATACGTAGTTGTGAGTCGATGTGTATTACGCGTTAAGCGCGATAGCATGAGACCTTTTAGCGAGCGTGATCGGACCGTGGCTCACGATTCGTGAGCCAGGCCGCCGCCTGAGAGTGGTGTTGAGATCTGCCGTCCGTGCCAGCATGGTGTTTGCTCTCATTACAGTACAGATCACATCTCGCTGTGCGTTGATATACACACGCTTAATTAGTTGCAGAGGTAAGTAAATTAGTGACCTTGAATTCGTTTGAAAGTTCACCTAAACTTCAGGTTACATTACTGTCATTTTGCTATACTAACGACCATGTATTAATGAGTGCGTTTTCCACTCGACAGTTGAAGTATAACGGTCCTGGCCTCCCATTGGTCACCTCCAATTCACTTGCTTTTGTATGTCCGTTCTTGTCGAAACGGATTGTCGAGTCTCATTTGACCTGGACCGCAGTCTACATCGTATCGCTCCAGCCAAGCTACCGCTATCCTTCACCACCTCCATCGATTAGACCGAGAGCGCGAAGATCCATGGCGAGCAAAAACCGGCGGCTACGCTCCTCGTCGGTCTCTTTCGGGGCCGGCTCGATCCCGCGGCCGAGCTTCGACCCGGAGCCTCGCCATGTCATGCGCCGCCGCTCATCGTCGCCGCGGGTCTTTTCGCCCTGGCGACGCGCCGACAGCGTCATGGAGAGGATCATGAACCCGTTTCTGGACCGCGAGTCGCCGTCCCGGTGGGACCGCTACAAGCCCGTGCCGACGTTGCCGGAGCTGCAACTTGCACCTGATGTGCCAGTTCCAGAGCCAGCTGCGACCGCGGCTCGGCATACCCAGCTAACAACCGCAGAGAAGGCCCACCCCACATACGAGAAGTCGCTGGCCTTCCACGACGGACTGCATTCAACTTATGTGGCGGACTACCCGAGAGGACTGCGAGGCCTGTTTGTGTTGGTGCAGAGTCCGCTGCTGCTGATCAGTATTGGCGTCTTCGCTGGCAGCGTGGGGCTCGCGATCGACGTGTGGGGTGTTGAGATAGCGCGGTACCACCAGTGGCTTGGGGACCAAGGCTTCGGGCTGTTTGTGATGTCTGCGTTGCTGGCTGGTGGCTTCTCGGCGGTTCTGACGCAGTGTGTGTGTCCCCAAGCAGCAGGATCTGGCCTGCCGTTTATGAGAGTCGCTATCTCGGGCATCGATATGAGCGCCTACTTGTCGTTCCGCTGCGTTGCTACCAAGATTATTGGACTGATGGCTGCACTGGGAGCAGGGCTGTCTATTGGCAAGGAGGGCCCATTCATCATGATTTCCTGTGGTTTTGCCAGTGTACTTATGAACTGGCGTCCATTTCGCCGCATTCGCGACGACGACACAAAGCGTCTCGAGATGCTGGCTTGTGCATGTGCTGCTGGTGTGGCTGCGACCTTCGGCTCCCCATTTGGAGGTGTGCTTTTTGGAGTAGAAGTGACCTCGCATTTCTACCTTGTTCGGACGTTGCCACGCTCTTTCTTCGCGGCCATCGTGGGTGCGCTGCTGGTGGACTTTGGTGCTGCAAATACACGCTACGGGCTCTTTGGCAACCGCAGCATGGGTATTTCTGCTGACACTGACGCTGTAAACGGGAGCGGTGGAGCCACTTTCGTTGATCTCTGTGTATTTTCAATTATGGGCATGGTCTGCGGTCTCGGAGGTGCGCTTTTCAATTACAGCTTGTCGATACTTGTGCGGGCACGCGACCATTTTTTCGAGGCTTCAGCGTTTACGCCACCTCGTCGAGCTTGGTGGGACGCGCTTGGCAAGCGATTGGGACTCGTACTGGCTGTGACAATGCTCACTTGCTGGCTGGAATTTTATGGTGACAGTGCGTGGTTTCTGCGGCATGGCTCTCCTCGGCGCATTCTTGACGCGCTTTTCTCGAAGGACAAGCAAATTTTCACTGCTGACGGTAGTCCAGACAGCACGGAAAAGGACAGTTTGCTGCTTTCGAGATCCCTGGTGACGTTCTTGCCGCTTAAGTTCGTGCTGACACTCATTAGTATTGTGCTACCCGTGCCGGCGGGTTTGTTCACCCCAACGTTCGTCATCGGAGGTATCTTCGGCCGTCTTGTTGGCGAAGCTGTGCGTGCTTTTGGTCTCTGGCATACACATTATGAGCCGTTTGAGTTCGCTATCATCGGCGCTGGAGCGTTTTCTTCGGGTGTAACCCACGCCGTCTCCACCGCGGCTATCATCATGGAGATCTCGCACACAGATGGCCTCAACTTGCCCGTGTCGGTGGCCATTTTGGCGGCATACTTCACCGCTAAGCGCTTTACTGAGAACGTGTACGACGTGCTGATCGTGACAAGCCATCTACCTCGTCTGAAAAAGCTACCGAAAGCTGCGTATGATATTCCAGCATGGGAAGTGATGAAGGACGTCGCTCAAATGGGTGTTTTGTCTGCCGACTCGACTTACGAAGACGCATTGGCACTGCTAAAACGTTCGGACATGGAGCCTGTATTCCCAATCGTGGACTCGCTGGAGAATCGCTTCCTGTTGGCTACGGTCACGCGCTCTCGCCTAGCATATGCTGTATCGCGCTGCCAACGACAAGGAGCGACGCCCATTCCGCTCACACCTGCCAACCTGCGTCAACCTACTAACGCCGAGGCTGTAGCAACGGCTGCAACGTCGCTGCTTTTCCTGAGCACACCGCGGTCAGTTACCCCCAGTGCAACGCGGACAGTATTCGACTCGGACATCCGGGCGCCAACAACAGTAGTCCGCGCTGCGTATGGAGCTATGGACTCGACGTTACAAAATGACAGGGATGAGTCCGACGATGAGGAAGCCGAGGACGGGCTTGACGAGCTTCCTGTGCAGTTGTTAAGCGCGCCGATCCACTTCGCGTTCCGGCGCGGCGGCAAAGTCATGGACTGGGGCACGAACGAGGTGTGCGAGCCTTCCAAGCTGACGGTACTGATCGATCCGTCTCCGTTCCAACTGATGGAGATGACGCCGATGCGTCGCGTGGACATGCTTTTCCGTATGCTTAAGCTTAACAACGTGTTCGTGGCGCGCTCCGGCAAGCTGATGGGCGTCATTAGCCTCGAGCGCATGATGACGTTCCTAGGCACTACGACACCCTACCAGGCACCAGGGCTCGTGCGTACACTCAAGAATTTCTGCTCCAAGGCTTGATAGCACTTCACCGGGGCTTGTGCGAACACACAAATTTCTGCTGAAAGATCACTTCAACTTGCCAGATCGTCAACCATTGGCTATGTTAACCGTCAGCGTCAGCCAATAGAAATACTGTTGTGTATCAATTTACACCAATCACAAACCCTTTTTCAGGACCCAGTTTCATCCAATCCCTATCCGTCAACCGCGAAGAGCTCCATTAACACTTGACGCTGCCTCCCATCTCCGCCATGAACATGAACCAGATGAAGAACGCGTCCAACCTGCACGCAGCCAACGCCACGAGCGTCGTGGGGAACTCCATGGCGATTCCATCTCGTCTGGGCGCTGCGGTCGGTGCCGCCAATGGTGCTGGAGCCGCAGCAGCGCAGCCCACGGCCGTTTCCATGAACCAGCTGGGTCAGATGAACCTCAGTCACGTGCGCAGCGCCGCCTTCAAGCCCGCGGTCCCTGTGGCCGGAGCCAACGTGGTGCTGTCCAGCGCTAGTTCCGCTGCGGCTGTGCCTAACACGGCGGGCGCAGGCGCGTTGCAGCTGTCGGGCCGCTGGTCACTCGACCGCGAGGACTCGGACTCGACCAACGACTACTTAGAGGCCATGGGACTGCCGCTCATCGCCCGCCAAGCTGCAGACAAGCTGGACCTCATGGTGATCATCAGCCAAACGCCCGGAGACTTTGTGATCACACGCCGCACGCGCATCTTCACGGAGACCAAGCAGCTTAAGTTCGGCCAGGAAGTCAACGTCAAGAACAACCTCATCACCGTCACGGGCGACGTATTGCAGATCAAGACTGTTACACAACTCTCGGGCTTCCGTGGCGTGCTCACGGACATCCGCACACTGGATCCACGAGGCCGCATGCACGTGGAGCTCACGCTCACGATGCCGGAGAAGCCTCCAGTTATCATCAACCGCTACTTCAAGAAGACCAGCGAGTCTACATCACTCGAGAACCTGCCAGCTTTTGACATGAGTCTCGAGACTTCGGGCGATGTCAAGCGCAAGCGTTAAATTGGTTTTATGTTCTGTAGATTTGAATAAACGAAGGCGGGGTAGAGGATGACAGACACAAGATGGAGACACTGGATCAAAGCAAGACATTTGAAGAGAACTTCGCTGCTCGCCCGCGCTCTTCACTGCTGGCATTTACTATGCGTGCTGCTGCAGGGAGCAATGAGAAGACTATGTAGCGGAAGGCTTACGAGGATGGAAGTAGAGGCATTTTATTGCGCAATTACTGGACGTTCACATGGACTCTGCTTTAGCTCAGAGCGTTGCTACTTCATAAGTTGTGCATACCTGCAATAACTAACTAGATCCAACGAAGAACTCGCGGTGCACGTCGAAAGCGTTAAAGCGTTTAGCTGCGTACTCGAAGAAGTCGAAATCGATCTTGGAGTGGGCCGCCTGGACGAGGGCCCAGTAGCCCCAGAACAGGTGCGACGCAAGTGCGTAGCGATTGACCACGTCATACAGCGCGTGGAAGAATGCCTTGGACTCACGGTTAGCTTCCAGCTGAGCCAACATCTTGGGCGCTGCTGTGCTCATATACGCCTTAAAGAACGCAAACTGCTTTTCAATGCTCGGGTACAGCGCCAGGTCCAGCTCGAAGCCGCAGTTCTCGCAGAAGTGGTTGGCAAAGTCGAATCCGCGGTAGTTGTAGCCGCCGTACTCGTAGTCGATAATCTGGACGCGGTCCCAGTCCGGGTTATGCAGGATGTTGCCGCTCAGCAGATCGTTGTGGGAGAACACGACGTCGGATGCGAACGCTACGGCCTGCTTCGTGATCTCGTCCGTGTCAAGGTCGTCAATCAAGTCTTTGCCATCGTGGTTGTGGTTCGAGGGAAGTACCGACTTAAGCCACTGTAGCTTTTGATGCAGACCCGGGAGGTTTAGCTCCTCCAGCGCCGCGTTCTTGACCGGATCCTCAAGCTCGATTTCCATCGCCAGCTTCTCGAAACGCTCAATCTTGGTCCACAGTACAGGCGCGCGGTCTTCGGGGATGTCCATGATATGCATGATGCCCAACTCGCGGCCGATCATTTGAAGGTAGTTAATGGGCTCAGTCTGACCCATATCCTCGGGCTCGAGTGGTCTAGCGTCCAACCAGGCTTCGACGCGGCCGTTCTTGAAGCGACCGTAGTATGTAGGGGCAAACCCGCGCTCCGACAGCAAGGCGAACAGCACTGCAACACCGGAACATATTGAAAAATGAGTAACCTGCAGCCAGTAATGACATCAGAGCGTGAGAAACACAACGTACTGTTCTCAATGCCGCGGTCGATGAACTCCTCCGTGTGATCGCCGTACAGACGCACAAGCACTGACTGTAGCAGACAAAAAAAGCGTCAGTTAGCACTCCATACAGATACACCACATACAGGCCAGCGCTTCGAGCACCTTGTCCCCCCACACGAGGCGATAAAGGCGGTTAGTGATGCCGCCCACGATTATCTTGACTGTAATGTCATCGTTCACAGCGTCCTTCCTGCCACGTCAGATACGACACCGCTGTTAACTCAGTGCTACAACCACATGACAACATTGCCACGTCGTCTCACCAGTCGGAGCAGATCTGCCTGACGACGTATTTGGCGTCGTCGAACTCATCGGCACCCCCAGCGCCCACCGCGTAGTCCAGACACGCATTCGGGTTGTTCAGGTACACGACTAGCAGCAGACACAGTTAGTCAATGGCTGCCTCCTCCTTTCTCTTCTCTGTTTCTGCCTCACCCGGTCCTGGCATATTGTCTTCGTCTTCGTCAGAGGATTCGGAGCTGAAGCGATGGCGCTTACTCTTGCGACAGGAAGATCGAAAGTGGCGGCTGTCGAGGAGCAGGAAGATGCTGGCGGCAGTGAGCGTACAGGTAGCGAGGGAGACGAGGGCAAGGGCGCGCCAGTTGAGGTTGGGACTCGCAGCTTCGGGCATTGAATGCGGCACGAAGCTGGGCGGTTGTATACTGAGCGTGATGCTGCGGGCGTTTGGCTGCGTTTCTTTTTGGCCAATTGTTAAGCACTAAGCCACTTTTACGGCGCGCTGATTGGTCGGTATACATATCTTGAGACGTGGACAGTACCAGGTATCATTCCTCCCATCAGGCGACCATCTCCATCGCCGTGGATCAACTGCACTGACGCGCTGCGCGTGCAACATCGTCGGGCCTGTAGCTACATGCAGCACACTACTGCAATAGTAGCAGGATTCGCTCGATGCAAGGCACGTGCTGTTTTCGACGGTATGAGAGAGCAGAACGTCCCGTTGGAAATCGCTCACGACGTTGAAGTTTACACTTCGGAGCAACGTTAAACACGGTTCAACCGAGGACAAACGGGACGCCGGTGTTGGTTTTCTTCAAGCACTCCGAATCGGAGTCCGATGCACTGCAGAGTTCTTGCGAAATCGAGCTTCAGCGGTGTGAGTCAGCACTGTACTTTACGAACTGAAGCTAGAATAGTAGTAATACTTAGAACATTACGCCGTCAGTTTTTTCTTACCGTAATTTACCACCAAGAACAATCCTGGAACCTTCTATCGGACCAGCTGCTATTTTGTCGACGCAACCTCTCAACCACCTGAGAGCGAAAGCAACATCTTTTGGATCTTAGGGTAGTTTTAGAACCGCTCTACCACTCAGATGGCGAGAGTTAAAGATCATGGTTGACAATAGAATAAAAAAAAGTTAATCCTGAAGGGTAAAGTACTAAGTATATAAGTAAGTTTCGATATTGACGATGTGTAACTATATTATGAAAACTGGTAGAGTATGTAGAAAATCACCATCAAAGGATAGATGTTATGAGCATCCTTTAAGTAAATTTCCAGCGGCTGTATCTGATGTCGATATAGCAGAGGAGATGATGACAAACATTTTCAAGGCTTTGCTTCACGAAGATATTAGGTGTCCTTGTGGTAAAAAGATGAAGCGATGGAACTATGCTCATCACTGTACATTTCCTAAGCATAAAGCATGGGTTTCTACAATGCCCAAATCAGAAAATGGGCACGAGTGGAAAGCCAGATCGATTGAAGAAATATACAAAGCTTGGGATAAATCCACTCACGCGACACTATACATTGGTTAATAGAATAGAACATTACGCCGGCAGTTTTTTTCCTTACCGTAATTTACCACGAGAACATTCCTGGAACCTTCTTTCGGGCCAGGTGGTATTTTTCCTCTCGACCACCTGAGAGTGAAAGAGACATCTTTTGAATCTTGAGGTAGTTTTAGAGCCGCTCGACCGACAACATTCAAACTATACATTGATAAATGCAATAGAACACTACGCCGACAGTTTTTACATATATTTATTTTTTCTCAAAAAATTAAAGGGGGTATGTATATAGATACACCCCGATAATAACATGTCGTTCGAACTCACTTTTGGAAAATACAAGAACAAGCCCATTGAGGAGGTATTTGCTTCCGACCCTGGGTATTGTCGATGGATGCACAACCAACCCAGCCTCAACATCAGTGATGATATTAAAACATTTCTACGTACGAAGTTTCTCAATAATGATAACTCATACATGATGACTTGGGGGAAGTATCGTGGTAAGACTCTCAAGCAGATCAGTCGAATGGAATCAAATTACATCGATTGGCTTCGTAAGAGTGAATTCGTGATTGAGAAGTGTCTTAAGCTACTCAAGGAATTGAGCTAAACGATTAAAAAACTTTTTTTGTTAGCTATTCTACTAAGCTGTGGTGAATTCGAGCACCTCGCCCGTTAGACGATCGTAGGACAGCTCTTGCTCGCTAATAACCAAAACGAGCATGTTTGTACCCTGGCAACCGGCATTCACGCCCTGGACCTGAATAGCATGAGGGACATCACGCTCTGTCAGGCGACTAACGTCAGCGATAAGAACGCGGTTAGTTAGCGACCACGTCTGGTAATCAAGGAGACCATTCACCAATTCATGGGTTAGGTCACCATTGATTGAAGAGATCTTAGCAAGTTCATTGTGGAAGTGATGGAAGTCGTAGTCATGACTAATATCAAACACTTGACTCGAACCAATTCGCACGTTAAAGTTGCGAATGCTCGAACCAGGGTGGAGAGTCCAAGGAGCCGAGTCAAAGGGGCTTTGGAATTCCTGAACAGCAGCCGAAGCGAAATTACCTGTCTGTTCGGCGAAGGGTAATACTATTACGTATTTGGCATTCTTGACAGAAGTAGATAGCTGGAGGTCAAATGCAGCGTTATGCTGAGTCGATTGCTTTCCAGTACCAGCGCGTTGGTAGAACCATTGAGCATAGCAGTCGTTGTATCGAACCTTCTTGACAGGTTTGCTAATAATAGCCTGAGGGTTCTCGAGATGTACGAAAGGTACATACAGGCGAGCTGTAGTGAAAGGCATGTAAGTTCCATCAATATTCGGTTCAAGTGCATTGACTACAGCACCCCACGAGATGCTGAATCCAGCAGAGTTAGCAAGAACGCCAGCCATGGGATTACCTGTGGAAGAAGCAGCTACCATCACCGGGCAAGTGTTTCCGCTTGCAAGAGTAGTACTTGTTAGAGACATACCCTTCGTAGCATCTACAGCAATAGTAGAAGTACCCTGATTGACTCTGAAACGGAGACGAATCTGAGGATTAGCCATGAGGTCGAGCTCCTTGAAGATTGGATGGAGGTCGGTCAGCTTGATCTTGAGCATGTAGTTCCAAGTACCCATGATTGCATTAGCAGTGGCAGTACCAGCTACAAATGCACCACGCGCAGTTTGGTTAGCGATGGTAGTACAGGCAGCAGCTCCACCCACCGAAGGCCACGTCGAAGAAAAGTCAGACACAGCGTTAGGAGGGTTTGATAAGAGTCGCTTCACAAGTCCATCGTTAGGAATTGTTGCTCCTCCAGCAGGAGCAGAAGTGGAGAAGGTTGAAGAGAAGGCGGCAGTGTTCGAATATCCATCGCCGTTGAGGGAATTAGTTCCAGAGCTATAAGATACGGACTGAGCAGCATCAGGGAATAGGAACGACTCCGAACCATGCTTATCGACGTACTGAGGACTGTAGCCAGTCTGAGCGCGGACATTGTTCCAAAACAGCTTGTAATCGGCCATAGAGATAATGGTCTTACCATTAAGCTCCAATGACATCGAATCAATAACATTCCAGTTGCCACATTTAAGCATAGCACAGAATCGGTTAGCAGCAGCGGTCTGAGTAGTAGCTCCATTCTTCATCGATACCTTATATGGAAGCATGATGTATGCATCACGGAGACAAGCAAAACCGTCGGAGCCGTTCAGCTGAGCAGTAGCATCGATCGTAATAACACCATTCTGGTACGAGCCCTGGTTAAGGTCGATTACAAACGGTACTCGCTTGCCAGAAGATACCTTGATCTCCGGGTCGCTCTTGAGCGAGCTCTGGTACAAATACTGGTCGGATAGTTGAGTTTCACTCATCGTTGAATCTATATGGTTTCTAATATAGTTTAGCGAAAAATAATTATTATGTCGCTCCTCATCAAACCAATCACGTCAGATCATGACCTCATTGAACTTGCTGAAAAAATTGGGGTTCATCTTGATACTATCTATGAGTCGAGTGAGATAACAAAGCCACTCTCGAAGAAAGGTACATATCTGATTTTGTTGCGACAACCTGATATGGATGTAGGGCACTGGACTTGCGTTCATGATGGGGAATATTTCGATTCAATGGGTGAGGCTGCACCAACAAAGTACGGTATCGGAAAGTACAATCCAAAGCAATTTCAAGGTACGTATGGCGATTACTGTGGCATATGGTGTATGCTCTGGTTATATTGCAAGCAAAAAGATAAGATGAATCTACTCAATAGGTTCAAAGATCTGAATTTGACGATTCTTAATTAAATATGTTTCAAGCTATATAGCAATAATGTATCGCGAACTAACTATTTCAAGCGACGTACCAGCTCCAAAGCTGGCCAAAGCTTTCAAGACTGGTAAGCTCTCACTATCAGGTCAGCAACTCAAGGGTAGCGGTTCCGTTATTCACCTCCATCCCGCTTCTTATGAAAAGGCTATTAAGGCGCGTAAGGCTGGTCGAGGTGTTCGACTTGATATCACCAGACACGAAGTCAAGAAAGGATACAAGCGAGCTCAAGGCGGATCGATCTGGAGTAAGATCTGGGGAGGAATCAAATCTGCCTTCAAGTTTGCGAAGGACTCAGGACTACTGTCGAAGGCTGCTGACGCTGCGGTCCCAGCTTTGGCAACAGCGTTGGGAAGTCCTCAAGCGGCTATTCCAGCGCGAGCAGCCATTCGCTCTATGACGGGTATCGGTGTTTATGAATCTGACAGCGATAGTGATAAGGATGGAGGTCGCCTGACTATGACTGATGTTAAGAAGGGGGCCAAACGAGCTCTGTCGTACGCTAAGCGAAAAGGAGTACTAACCGATGCTGTTGATGCAGGAGAGAAGTACCTACAGAGCAAGGCGACTAAGCCTGAGCACGAAAGTTTGATCAAGTCAATTCGAGGCGAAGTACGGCGTCGATATGGTGTAGGTGTTTCCAAACCAAGAGGTAAGAAATTCGCTAAAGGATCTCCAGAAGCGAAGGCACATATGGCGAAGATCCGTGCAATGAGGAAGAAGGGTGGATTTTACCGTTTGTAAGAAAACAATATAGCAAAGAGCTTATTTTTTTGGTCTCAACAGAAGCATGATCGATACTGAAGTATCACGAAACTTGACCTTTTGATCATTTTGGTTGTAGATACTGATCGTAATAGTCGAGCGAGAACCGTTATGACAGTTCATCCAGGCATATTGACTCGGCTTGTAAGAGATCAACTGACCAACAGATGCATCACCCCGATCGAATGCACTCAGAATATCACCGCTTGCTACGTATTCATTCTTAATTAAATCACATCTTACTATGTAGGATGAAGTAGGGTGAATCTGAGGGATGTTGTTCGATATCTGAGCACATGCAACCGTTGCAGAAGCAGCTGGGTAAGTAGCAGCGGTTAGACCAACTACCTTGCCGAACTCAGCATTATCGATGATTAGCCGAGGAACACGAGTAGTTGTCGGTAAACCAGTACCACCAGTAGAGTACAAGCCAGTAGCAGGTCTTGTCCATGTTCCACCAGCGGTAGGTAGAGTGGTTGGAGTAGCACTGAAATCAAACTGAGCAGCATAATACACGCTATTCTCTGATAATTGGATATAGAATACATTTTCTCCAGATGGATTGATCAAATACGCTCCAGCATTGACGAGAGCAGTCTGGATACTTCGATTGATATCAGCGTACGTGTAAATACCATCCGCGAGATTAACACTTACAATGCTTGTTGTAGCAGCCGTTGGTACTTCGATTTTGAAGCTGTTGTTCCAGAACTGAGCAGCATCGATATTGTATTCGGAGTTGTACATGCTAATGCTTTGCACACCGCAAACTACATCGCGGAAGTCAGCAGCCGAGCCAGGAAAGGAGTATTTCCAAGTTGAATTGTATCCATCTTGAACGAGATTAGTACTGTCAAGTTTCAGAAAGCTCGCCATTGTAATAGTATATGATTCTAACCATAATTCTGATCAATAAATTTGATTTAGTTATCAATCACGATTGGTCTGTCAAAGTTGTAGCGAATCTGTCCCTTGACTGAGTCAATGAATAGCGTTTGTCCCTTTCGTCCAGTGGCTTTGTTGTAGTAATAGACGATCGAACGTTCATCAACTCCTTTGATATTGAAATCTTTCACAACCATCTGTAAATCCCGTTTTGAATTAGCCTTTAGGATCGCTACATACTCTGAATTCAAGCGAATCATCTTATCGGTGGCAAAGTAGCTGTGGCTTAGAAAGATGGTACTCAATTTAAAGTGCCTGCCTCTTGTGAAGTAATGTGAGAACAGATTTTTTTGCAACAGACGGTCATTACTAAAATCATCAATGATGACGAGCTCAGGCTTGTTAGAATTAATTGGCGTATGTCGCACTCGATCAACACTCGGGGGCGTATCTGGATCAGCAAAAGTAATGAATCCATCCAGTTTGTCGCGAAGATATTCGTACAGTTCCTGGTGAGGATTTCGAGCAATAATCGTTAGATGAGCAAACACGTGAGGGGAATTCTTGAGAATGAACATGCATAGATTATTCTTCCCTGAAAACGAGGGACCAATCACAACCATTCTAAACAACGATTTAGTATCAAGCGCAGGGATGTCACCCATTGAGGCAGAATTGAATTTTTGGGGGATAGAAGCCCCAAAATCAGGTATAGCACTCATGATTATCGTCTGATCTATATAGGATAAAACAAAATGAGTTCAGGTTTTTCATATCCGCAACCAATTTTCCAATCGCCGATTTATAACCCCGCATTCTATCTGACGTTGAATGCCAGTGGCTATCTGACTTACGATTATGCACAAACGTTGTACCTCAGTAACAATGATTATCGTTTAACTTATCTTACAGGAATTACACAAGGAACTGCAACACCTGGGGTTGCACTGGTTCCTGGGACAGGTGGTAATATCAGTGGTGTCGGAGCTCTGAATTGTAGTAGCCTGACCTTGTCTTCGGGAGGGACAGGTCTCGACACTCCATCTCTCAAATTCGCCGGAACTACTTTCGATCATTCAATGTACATCAACGTTGTCCAGGGATCGGCTGGCGTCAGCCAAGCAATAGTATTGAACTCGACGAAAGACTTCAACGGCATCCGCAACCTCACTTGTTCTGGTACGATAACGGTATCTACTGGGTTGGCAACACCTACACTAACTTGTGATACTATATCCAAATCAGGAACGCAAACGATGAACGCGACAACGCTTAATCTCAATCCTACTACTCTCCACTTAGAGGGGTTGCAATTACAGCATCAGCGAGT